>BSBK01000796.1:12500-469732 GCA_027943335.1 Chamaecyparis obtusa | reverse complement strand
ATATATATATATGCACTGATAAAAATATAATAAATATTCAAATAGTGCCATACTTAATTTAAATATAATAAAAATTGGGTTTACATTTAAATTTTAACGTATTAGTTCAAAATTATTGTTCCAAGATAGGGTTGTAGATAGAGTTACTCTTATGATTAAGATCAAATTATTGTTCAATTAGAGTTAGGGTTAAAGTGACAATTCAATTATAGTTGACATTGAATTATGGATAACCTTAAAGTTCATGTTATGACTCCAAGATAAATATTGTGTTATGGTTATTATTAGGTTTCAATTAGATATAAGGTTACATTTAACAAAAGCTACTGTTTAGGGAAATCATTCTTTAATAATGCTTAATATTATCATTATTGTTACAATTATGATTATAAATTAATAGGGTTAGGCTGATCAAACAATTAGGGTTATAATTGAATTATGATTATGGTTAGATTTTGTGATCAATTTGGATTCAATTATAGTTATAATGAGGTTGGAGTTATGGGAAAGTTCTACAAAAGAACATACAAATAGGGATATAATTATGGTAACTATTAACATTAGGTTTAAATTAGCATAGATCTATGGTTAAGGTCCAACTAGAGCTAAGATTATGGTTATAATAGTAACTATAGTTATGGTTATTATTAAAATAATGTTTATAGATCTAGGATTACATTTAAATAGATATAAAAATTAAGGGATAATTAAGATTATGATAAACCTTAGTTTTAGAATTAGGATTTAAATTATAAATAAATTTAACCCTATGTGGACACTAGACCTATTTGAATACTTATTATATTTTAATTCTATTCCTAAATTGAGTTATAAATAAACTATAATAATAATTCTAACCATAATTGAATGGTAACCCTAATTAAACTGATTACCTTAATCTTAACCATAAATGAACTCTAACTTTATTTTAACTTTATTCCTAACCTTAAAAAAACTTGGACAATTGAACCCTAACATTAACCGTTTAAAATTTATTTAATCTCATGTAAAGAATGAGAATTGTAGTTCAAACTACATTTTTTCTAATACATGTGCCCAAAAATTATATTTCCAACATTCTCATGTAAAGAATGAGAATTGTAGTTCAAACTACATTTTTTCTAATACATGTGCCCAAAAATTATATTTCCAACATTCTCCCCCTTAGTTTCAACCATGTTATTGCAAGAAACAAAAAACAATGATATTTGCTTCTAACTTCAGTAAGATGTCCTTCTTCAAGAATACTTTTTCAATATGGGCTCTGCAAGTAGTGGGTGGGAAACCTCAAATAGGTTGAAGCTTGCAGCTAGAAGGACTTTTCTGGTGTCTCCAAACATAAGGAAGCTCAAACATGAAAGTCATTTTATTTTCTATTGGGATTGTGACCAAGGTACTAGTGGGGGGATTTACCAGCTATTGTTCCTAGAGATTTTAGTTTATGACCTTGGTATGTTAAACCCCTCAAATGTGGATGAAGTCAAGGCTAGTGGGTCCTCTCTTTTTTCTTCTTCAAAAGTTGAATTTGTGGGGTCTTGGAAAAGTATTTTTGTTAAGGATACCTCACTCCTAAGGGGAGGGGTGTTTTTTCTTAAAATGGAAGAAGGGACCTATGCCAATGTCCTAGAACCTTTTGTATAACATTCCTTATTGAAGACATGCAGAGCACACTAGTGGGAAATTTTGGTGTCCATAGACCACATATTGTACTTTCTAAAAGTGGGTTTTTTTTTAGTCTTAGGTGTTGAAGGGTCTAGTTGTCTCTTATGTATTTGATAAAGGTTTCTTTTGTTTCTCTTCTCTCTCAAGAAATAATATCTCCATATTTTAGTCTTGAGCCCTTGATTCTATGATAAAGCTCTTGTTCACCTCTATAAATGGAATCTTGGTTTTGACCTAGTAGCCCATCTCACTAGTGTAGTTCATATGTGGTTTCATCAACCAAGACTTCCTCCTAAATTTTGGGATGATGAAGTGATTGAAGGGATTGCAAAATCCTTTGGTGAATATCAATAGGTGAATGTTGCCATGAAAAATTAAGCTCAAATAATGTTTTCTCAGTTTTGTATTTCATTGGCTCCTAGGACCATCTTACATGTCACAGTTTTAATAAAGTTGTGCCTTGGTTCCTTCTCTCCATATTTGGAATATGAGAACTCCACACTCCATCTCTAGGACTACTCCCAATCCACCCTTTTTCTTTGAGACCTATCAAAAGCCAACTTGGCTTTCATATCAATGGTGAGATTGCTACATCAGTGCCAGATCATGATGTCCTTATCTTTAACCTCAAAGTTGGCCATCTCATCAATGATACCATTTTCTTCCTAGTAAGCATAGGAAATAATCAATATGACATCTTAGATGTTAACCGTAAGTGAGAAAAAATTAATTTTGAATTTTGGGACACGTGTGAAAGCACGAAGGTTGACCAAAAAAAAAAATGGTATAAATGACAAGTTTTGGAATGCAAAGTTGTGTGTGGTTATTTTGATAACTATGCTATTATTTTGTGATGTGAACTTGATTGTGATAGAAGTAAAAATGCAGAATATGCAAAGATTTGACTATGAGCTTCAAAAGACAAATTAGATATAGAATATATCGGCATTGTCAAAGGTTTTTGTATCTATACTTTTATGTACAAAATACTATTGTTTATTGCATGTTTGGGCAGTGGGCTCATCTTGCATAATTGTATAACAACTCTTAAGAGGGTCAAGGCTTCTATTAAATCCTAGTCCTCTAACAAGGACTGATTCATTATGTGCTTGTAACAAGACTCCTAAGAGGATCTAATGTCTCTAACCAAATACATTATATTAGTCGATCATTTTTGGGTATCATACCCACTGGGGTTTTCCCTTGGCCAGGGTTTCCCTAGTTAACAAATAATGGTGTTATGAGTTACATTGCTTTATGGTTGTGTTTAGTTTTTAGCTTAATCACATATGCATGTTGAAAGATTGTTAAGATTATCTATAGTTTTGGAAAAGTTTGTGAATTACTGATTCATCCCCCCTCTCAGTATTTCCTATTTCTAATAAATATCTCTCTACAAAATAATTTATCTATCCAATTCAATATCTCAAATGCCTAAAATATACTATATTTTCTAAACCTCTACCCAAACCTGACTCTCCCTCTAAGGCATCTAGAAAGAATAGTCTATATTAGATATCTATCACCACTAGTAGGACATGTCACATATCTGTCATAGTTTTCTAATATCATTATATAAATACACACAAGAAAGCCCTCTCCTCCATTCCTTTTTTGTAATATCTAATACAATGGCTATGTTCTCCCATTCCCAAATGTGTATTTGAGTCACTCCACATGCAAAACTAGCTCTGCTTTAGTATACTATATGCATTTCATGGTATAGATGGGCCAGGACACATGGTCCACATGCACAGACCTAATTAAATGTTATATCATCTCTAGTATGATTATCCCTATGCAATAAAGAATATTTTTTTTACCATTGATCTAGGAAAATTATTTTTGATCAAACAGATGCTTTGGCTAGATTATTGAAGCTAAATTAGACACGTGCCTCAACTTCTTTGATTGGAAACATCTATTAAAAGAAAGTTTTAGGAAAATTTGGCTACACTTACCTAAAAGATAATATTATTTTATAAAAGTAATGTTTCAACACATCATACTCCTTTTATAATTTAAATTTTCATAAAATATATGTTTTACTATTTTAATTGTTTTTTATATTTTATATCTATTTTTTATTAAAATTAGTAAAGGGAAGAGAATCTATATAATGTAAGGAGATATATTTAAATACATGTAAAATTTTAATTTTGTATTTAAATATACTTTTATAAAAATAATAAAAAGATATATGCATGCTCTAAAGTTTCAAGTTATCTATGACACACAAAACTTATTGAATAGAAAAAATAAAATAAAATACCATATAAAAGGTTGTGGATGATATATCATCATTTGATCAGCAACTTAATTTTCATTATCATTTTATGAAAAATTATATTTCTATAATTTTAAATTTTAATTAAAAAAATTATAGTTATAATGTACATTAAAAATAAAAAATTTCATTAGTTTACTTACTTTTAAATCTCGTTGATCTAAATCATGTTGGTCAATGCCTATATCATATTTCCCAAAACCCTAGAATCAAAACCTTTTTTCAGAGACACTCACTTTCTCTCGCTCTATGGGAATCTACAAGATCCTAATAATTTCCTTTATTATTACAACCACTTCCCATGTTGGTAGGATGACTACATTGTACCCAATATAACCTCTTCCATAAACATTTAAATCATCATTAGACATAGCGTAGTCTAAGCCATTAATTAATGAATCATAAACCAACTATAGTTTGGAAGTTCTCATAGATCTATGTTAGTTTAATCTTGGTTGAACAATACTTGAGTGTCTATCTCATGATTGGAGGTGTTGGGGCTCGTAAACACTGGTCATTTTGAGACCAACTGACAGGCACAACAACAGGTGCCTCTGCAATTTTGGTTCAATCAAACCAAGGCTGATAAACCTAAAATTAATGAATTTTCCTAAATGAATAAACAGAATAATCTAGATAAATTCTATGATAAAAGGATAAATAAAATTAACTATACTTAAAATAAAGACCAGTGCCTACTCCTGACGAAAAATGAAAAATCTGTGTGATTACTTTAATTGAGGATTACTGTCAAAGTTCATTTAGTTTTATCTATTAACGACAAAATGATATCTTGAATTAAAAGTGTAACTTTAGAGATGAATTCAAATAAATCTATCACTTTAGAGATTGATCAATTAACAATAGGAACAGGAAGAAAAACTATTCAGAAGAACTTTAATTTCTAGAGGACAGACCAATTGAATTCTAAATTATTCAAAAGGCATGCTTAGCCATACACAATGGAAAACTAATCTGACATAGCTCTACAATTCCTATTTACAATTGCAATATAATAGTCTCTAAGAAAGAAAATATACTTTATCCAAAGCATTAAACCCAAAAATAATACAGAGGAATAGATGTTACTGGTGAACTCTGCAATTAAACTTCAAAAACCACTTGATCTACAAAATGATCCAATAATTTTCATCCAATTCCAGAGCAAGAGCATTAACCAGGTTCTCAAATATTTCAGAATGTAATTGTAAATTTTGTATGTTGTGATTCAGTGATTTTGATGATATTTATGTGTGGATGAATTCTTTCGAGTTCCTTTAATGTGATCGGTTTGAATTCAATTATCAGTATATTTGATGAAACTATTGGTCTCCCAGGATATGTTTTTAGTTAAATTCTTCCAAATTGTGCAATTGGTTGGTCTATAAACATCGGAGTTAAATTCAATAAAGTTGTCTATATTGATGATTTGGAATTCACTTCTGTCTCCTATCACATTTCAATTGTCAGGACTCTAATGCCCAATGTTATAGGCACTAATCTCGTATACATTACTGCCTTTTACATTTCTGATTGTTTCATTTACTAGTTTCCAAGTTTTGCCCTCATTTCAATTTTAAAAAAATTTCAATCAATCTTTAGGACTTAGTTTGTAAATTTCCAATTCGCATTTCATTTGATTATTTATTACATTAATATTCTAACTTTCTAACCATAACTCACATTAGTGCATAGATTTTAGTTTTGTTAGTGTAGTTGTAATTCAATTATTTCAATTTTCAGTTTAGAATCCTAACCTAGACTCATTAGTTGTTAGAATCTTTAGTCCTTAAGTTATCTTCAAGTTTTATTTTATAGGGTACACTTGCCCTGGTTACTAACCTAAAGTGCAGGAATTTGACCTAAACAAAGGTCAAATTCATCAATTGGTTTCCCGAAACTACTAAGAAGAAATCCAGTGATTTTAGGAGCCAACAAATTGGTGACTCTGCTGGGGACAGATTCAGTTGGAGAATCACTGTTGAAGTCCTGAACACTCTACTGGGAGAATGATTCAGAATGGTTATTAATTCCTCACAAGAAGTGAGGTGGCGACTCTAGAATTCATTATTAGGCAAAACTTATGTTAGGGAGAAGATCCCTGAAGAACAATTCATTTTTTGAATTGAAACTGAAGAAGAAGAATAAGAAACCAAAGAAGAAAATGTCGTATGTGTCCTTCTGAGAAGCGGCCTGATGAGGATGGTCAGGAACTTGCTTGCAAATAGTTTCCCAGTCCTGACCATCAGAATGATGAAGGCAATGCAAATCCTTGTTACTCAAATGTCAATCAGTGCAATTGCGAAAATGAGGAAGAGGATGATGAAATTGACATTCGGATACAAAAATCAATCCGAGAGTTTGCTAAGCTTATTACTGATAAGAAAAAGACTTACAAAGAATTTCAGAAAACAACCAGCTGATGTTTTGGAACGCTTTGGGTTGCAAACCGATGATATTGTTACTCCTCCAGAAAGTATAGGAGGATCAGAATGAATCAATAAAAGAGAAAGGATTGATGAAGGGGAAATAAATCAAAACATCAGAATGCTAAAGTATACTCCCCCTCATAGAAAATTTAGTAATAATGTTACTCAAAATGATTTTAATAACCCTATGTTGCAGATGAACAAAGAGGGGAAAACTACAGAAGATTTTGATAAAAGGTTTAAAATTCTTGACAACCCTATGTGCGATTTGAATAATGATAATAGAAGTAATGAGGGTTCCCATGATAATCAGATTCTGATTGGAAGAAATGATAATCAGGATAATGAATATAACTTGAAACAGCCTGTGCATAATAGGAAAATGTACAGTTTATTCAATAATATTGTTCATTCCCAATATGGTGAAGATTCACAATGCTGAAGAGAAAATAGTGATTATTGTGGTCATAATTTTATTAATTCTGGGAAAAATCATAATGAGAAACATTATGACAATATGCAACAAGTCAATTGCCGGCAAAAATAATATACTGTACAAAGACAAGCAAATACATTAGGATTGCAACATAAAGATATGCAAGTTAATAATATGCAAAATGATAGATATAATCATAATGTGAGGGGTGAATATTATGAAGAAAATGATAATGACATGTTTCAACCAGAATATGAAATGAAACCTACCCATTCATATCAAAATAATTATGATATGCAAGACATGTATAATAATAGCTTGCCGCAAAACAATAATACACATGGCAGGTATGTTGAAGGAGTAGAAGTCTAGAAGTTTTTACAACGTGATATACAGCCTGGAGGCCTGCGTATGCAGCCATATGGACATGGGCAAAGTCAAAATAATGTGAAAATTACTCATGAAAAATAGCAAGTGAGTAATGTTGATTATCAAAATCAGATCCGACAATTTAGAAACCCATGTGAAAATCCGGAGCGTGAGTAGACACATGAGGAGAAAGGAGGTTATTCTAATGGTAAATGTTGTGCATAGTATAAGGTTAATAATGATTTTGCGCAGGCCCAACACAATAATACACAATATAATAATTATATTAACCCATGCGAACAACCATGTAATATGCTGATACATCCGCAAGATGTTAAAAGTTGCAATGAGCAATATGGTTGGTATAAGGATGAATGGAAACCTTATAAACTTGCGCAGCTTACTAATACATATCAGAATATTTCTGATAAGTATCTTGCACAATCTGAAAGTGCAAGCGTGCAGCTCCACAGAGATCAAAAACTCGCACAAAGGGAGCCCCATCCGCAGCAAGGTGATGCAGACCAGCTTGGCGGCCATCACAAGCATGGTACGCATCAGCATATGCAACTTTTGGATGGCAATTATATTACGCAGGATGAAGGTTATCGTTCTGGGCAAAGAGAACAATGTAAAGATGAGCAACATGATAAACAATATAATAATAATTGTTATTTTAACCCTACGCAAGGCAGTGAAAAATGTCTTATACAGCAAATTGAGAATCCTATGCAACATTATATTAATGTTACCCAAGATGACGACAGCAAAGAATATGCTCAAGATGGTGAAATGTTTTTTACTTGCACACAATGTGATGAAAGAAATAAAAGTCATCTGCAAAAGAATATTAAACAAGATAGTAATTATATTGCACAGGCAAATAATATGTATAAAGTTAAAAATAAAAATGATATTATACGCCAGCCAGCATGTCATGAGGAGGGTAAACAATATGATGAGTATGCTCACATTTTGAATAATCAACAAAAGGAGCAATGTGATAATATGTATCCGGATCATGTTTTCTACAGTAGCTTATATAATCAGCATATCAAAGATAATAATAAAGATATTAATTATGGTTTTGAAAATATGAACAATAATAATTATTTGCAGCAAGATAAGTATTTTTATAAAAATATTAATACAGGAGGAAGTAAAATGTATAATCATGGTCAAAACGATGAAGAATATACAAAAAACCATGCACAGGACTAGGGAAATATACAGATCTTTAATACTTTTTCAGACGGTTTAAAAAATTTGCAGCCGAATAGAGGTAGAGAAGATTATTATCAGCCTGAAGGAGTTCACAATAATGATAATAATGAAACCCAGTGTGATTGGAGGAAAAATTGTGAAAAAAAGGTATTAACATTCATAACTCTCATAATCAGAAGAGGTCAGAAGATGTAAGTAGTATGCATGATTATAATCATAGTATACCAGAACATGTTCACCGAGATAATGAAAGCTTGGGTAAACATAAAAAGTGTGAACCAAATGGTATAAATTATAAAGTTATAGATAATATCCCTGATTATCACGATAGGAATTTTACAAAGCAAAATTGTGCGCAGAGAAGTTATAACAGGGCACAAATTTTGAAAGCTCCTTTCGATAATAAAAGTAGAGTGTACACACAAGGACAGGGGAAAACCTATTATGGTAACCCTTAGCTGGGAAGAGATCAAACACAGAAATATCAGACACAGCAAGCACAGAACTCAATACGTCCTGAGGGCTATGGTGTGAGTGCAAATAGGCAACCTGAAAATTTTGCACAACAACAATTATAATATTCATATGAGCAAAAATATTTCAAACAATTTTGTGATGGCATATACACATATTATGGACTAATTTTTTTATGGGCGAATCTGGAGGGCTAGTACATGAAGTTTGATCAGTACTGTAATGTTGCTGGAATGAGATAAGTTTAAATTCTTTCATGTTATAATTCAGTGATTTTGATGATATTTATGTGTGGATGAATTCTTTCAAGTTCCTTTAATGTGATCGGTTTGAATTCAGTTATCAGTATATTAGATGAAACTATTGGTCTCCCAGGATATGTTTTTAGTTAAATTCTTCCAAATTGCACAATTGGTTGGTCTATAAACATCGGAGTTAACTTCAATAAAGTTGTCTATATTGATGATTTGGAATTCACTTCTGTCTCCTATCACATTTCAATTGTCAGGACTCTGATGCCCAATGTTATAGGCACTATTTTACATTTCTGATTGTTTCATTTACTAGTTTCCAAGTTTTGCCCTCATTTCAATTTTAAAGAAATTTCAATCAATCTTTAGGACTTAGTTTGTAAATTTCCAATTCGCATTTCATTTGATTATTTATTACATTAATATTCTAACTTTCTAACCATAACTAACATTAGTGCATAGATTTCAGTTTTGTTAGTGTAGTTATAATTCAATTATTTCAATTTTCAGTTTAGAATCCTAACCTAGACTCGTTAGTTGTTAGAATCTTTAGTCCTTAAGTTATCTTCAAGTTTTATGTTATAGGGTACACCCACCTTGGTTACTAACCTAAAGTGTAGGAATCCAACCTAAACAAAGGTCAAATTCGTTAATTGGTTTCCCGAAACTACTAAGAAGAAATCCAGTGATTTTAGGAGCCAACAGGAGGGGTTCCAAATCCTCCTACAACCATAAAACTCAAAATATTAGTTAATTTATCTTAAAGATCCACTTTTCTAATATATACTTTTTCCCATTTTCCCCTTATTTGTGTAGTTTTTTGTGCACTTGGTTTTCATCTTTATATGTGCATGCTACATAGAGAATGTACAATATTGTGCACCATTGGATGCATAGTGCTCTACACTAGACATGTTGGTGCATGTCATTCCCTATGCATGCAACACTCTACAAGTGTGCATGACCATCAGGTAGAGTAAGTGTGCATGACCATGTATTGGGAGTGTGTTAACATACACCAAGCATACATGATTGTGCACTATTGTTCCTTGGTGCACATTGGATGCATCCTATAATAAATTTTTCCACCATCTTTTTTTCCCAACTGAAGTTTCTCCTCATCCCTTAATCTATCATACAACTTTAATTTAATTTTACCTAATTTTGTTATAAAACCATCAACATCCCCAAAACCCTAGCATACATATTCTAAAATAACTTGCAAATTTGAGAAAGTCAAGGATAGGCACTTACCACTATATAGATATCAATGGTCACTTGTAAACTTAGTTTAGTTCATGTCATAGGCAGCAACAAAAACTTAATTAGTGATTAAATATTTTAGTTGTAATCAATCAAAAGTCATATATTTTTTATGCTTTAAAAATATTTACATTAACTAAAGTATAAATGCATTTTCTTTTAACAAAACATGTTAAAAAAATTAATTATAAATAATTTGATGGGCATATCAACCCTTTTTACGAAAATTTATTTTCGAAACTATGCACATTACAAAGTTTTAAACTTTTTCACAATTTTAAAAATCGTAACATTATTTATTTGTCAAATTTCTTAAAAATACAACTGTCTTAAAAAATTCTTTATTTTTTACTTATTTTAATAACTTAAAAAACTATGCAAGACAACTTATTAAAACATATGCATAATATGATTATAATCATTTATTTTCAAATTAAGATAGTATTAGTATAGATTATATATTTAAAAATTTATAAAATATTATTATGTAAATTTAAATATATTTAATATTATGATATTAAAAATTATAAATATAAGACTTGTGATAAATTTAAGTATTTTATTAATGGTATTAAAATTTTAAAGAATATATACTTTTTTAAGAATAAATATTTTATGTTATGATTTCTAACTTAAATTTTCACATTGCTAATAATTTTTTAATTATTATTTTAAAATCCTAAATTCTTGTATAAAGTTTAAGCAGCTACAACCTTGTTTTTCTCCTCTCCGGATCTCATTTGTAAGTTGAGAAAGTAATAAAAAATGAGCTCTTTTTACCTATATTTTTTCTATTCATCTCCCATTTGAGCCTTACCTGACTTTTTTTAAACATTTTTTTACGAGATGAGGCTTTAACTTGCATTTCGTGAAAACACTATAACTTGACATATTATGAGCATCTTTTTTCTTTAAAATAATGCTACTAAAATGGTTGTCTAAAAAGGGATTTAATTTACTGATGCATTTTTACTATACCGCCATTAGCATTATTCTTGTCAATCTTTATTAATTAAATATTAAATTATTTAATTAAACTAATTATCCTCTAATAATTGAATAATTTTTAATTACATTTTTCTATTTGTAATTAATTTAATATTTTAATTAATTTTACTATTTCTTCTAATTAATTTTTGAGCTTTAATATATAAATTTAATATTTTAGTTATCCTCTCTTTGCATTTACACCTCATCGTATCCTTCTACTTTGTCAATGCATGTGGAGTTTGATACTAGGTCCATAAATTTATGTTTTCCTCAAAAATTGAATAGAATCAAATAATGATTTTTCCTACCATTTAGAGTTCACATTATCCTTCCATCTTTGCAATCTATATTGATTTTATCTCTTAAGCCCTCGTCATTTCTCAATCATTGATTCTGCCTCTTAATCTTTAGGCATTTCTCAATCGTTGATTTTGCCTCTTAATCCCTACCATTGATCAAATGTATGTGAACTGTATAAATATTATCTTCGGCCCTATTATTTTACATCTAGCACTACTATGAGTGTGGAGAAACTCACATACCAAATCATCGAAGCAAGTCTGGAGCAACATAGAGTCTCGTAGGTCTTTGTAATGATATTATTATTTATCATTTTGGCATGTGCAGATTGTGAATTTAGACTGTGTACATATATCTTAGATTTATTTCTTGTATATATAGATTGCCAATTTTAATTTTACACAGCATTGTTTCTATTATTATAATTAGATTTTTACATCATTCACAATACTAACAAATGTTAGAAATAGAATTTGCTTCTGTAATTATACAGATTTATTTGATTGGTGAAAATTATATACTATGAAATACTTTTAATGCCATACTATTTCTAATTATACATATAGGGGATTTCATAAATAGGCCGCACGAAAAGTGTGCCTGGTGTTTTGGGCGGGTTTTGGATTTATGTAAGAAATCTGGAATTTGCAGGGACTGGTGGACGTGGCAACTGCGGAGGTTTAGCAAGTGGTGGGTCAGCGGACAAATAGACGACTGCGGATGAATAAGATCATGAAAGATCCTCTCATTACAATTCAGATAATGAAGAGCTGGTACAGTTTCTGAGGAACAGAGTTACTTCTCAAATGATTGGTGCATTATCAGCCAGAAAGATGTCTACAGCAAGCCACCTCGGAAGGCCCACAAGGAGACAACAACTCTATGAAATTTTGGAATAGTGTCCGTCGTAAGGAGTTGACATACTATAATGTTTAAAATACTGTCTAGCTTTGTTGACATCTTTCAGGCTGAATAGTGTACCAATCATTTGGTAAGTTACTTTGTAATACAGACACTGTACAAGCTCTTCAGCGGTGAATTTGACAGGTGTCCATTTTCCTGCACAATGGAAATCCTTGGCCAAGACGAATATATCTGATGGTTCCGATCTCATGGCTTCTTTCTCCAGTGGATGCCACTGACTTTTAATGCCCTAATCAATTCTTCTTTACTCCACATTTTGATCGGCATGCAGAAATTATTTTCTTGTGTAAGAGATTTTAATTGTTCATTGAATATCTCACTATTTAGTTAAATTCTACATTTATATCTGATCTGAGAATTTTGCGATGTTTACAGGGTTTTGTACGGGAAAGTATTCTTATTGAATATTATGCTTCGCTCTGGGCATTTTTTTTCTGTCAACGACTTGTGATTTTAAATTTGTCTTCAGATGTTGGTTTACTTATTGAATATGCATCCTGTGATATTCTTAAAGTAATTGATCTCAATATTTTACAACTTGTTGTCAGCTGTGCAAGGTTATAATCAGTGGCAAGGTGATGCGTTTGTTGGTGGGATATTTCTGCGTCACTTACTTTATAACTGGGACAAATACATTATGATGTCAGGAGCAATTAAGGATTGTCTTGCTTCTTCCAGAATTGCTGGATATTGTTCTTAACAGAAACCTCTTTGATGCTAGGTATCGGTGTAATGGCTCTTTCCCATGCTATTGTCATGGCTAATACCTTACCATGCTCGGCTGCTTCATCTGTGGGTGGTAATGACCTTTGTCGGGATCCGTGTAGTGTAACGGGTGATTCCTTGCGCTCCTCAGACTCCTGTGTGGGTGAATGTTCTTATCCCCTGACTGTACTAAAATTGATATTGGTTCTGATTGATTCATGCATAATGAGGCGGATAGGCTGTGGAATTCTTTATTCCTCTCTCCTCCTCTGTTGGGGGTGAGGACCCGCATCATGCTGACTGATTATTCCATGTTTTTATCAGAATTTTGTTAACAAGTGTTGCGGGCCCTTCACTTATATATTTCCATGGCGTCATGATATTATAGTTTTTTCTTGCGGCACTTACAGAAGAAGTATGGTCTTTGTTCAAATTTTCGCTCTTCGGGTGGATCTTGTGCTGGTTTTGTTTGGCAAATATAAGGACCTGGCTCTGTGCCATGATTTTGGGTTCCAATTTTTGGGGACCTCTTACTGCAACTGTGGATGTTTTCAATGTTCTCTATTTGCTCACCCCTCTTCTATGAATGGTCTTCGTTCGTACCCAGTGGGATTTAATTGGAATTTGTATTAAGTCTCCAAGATGAAGTATTATTTTTCCGAAATTTGTAATAAGCTATCAGGATTGGAATATTTCGTAAATTCATCCTGTGCTTTGTTGGTCTTGGGGGGGTTTTGTTTAGTAGGTGATTTTGAATTCTTGTATATTTATTATGTAGAATTGTAATGACCCATTTATGGCCTTTGGGGTAGTTTATAGGTTATCTCTCTATCAAAACATTCTGCATTTTGTATTATGGGTGATGCAGGGAGTTTTATACAAGGAGCTCTTTTGAACCAGTTTAATATTAATATAAATATAAAATTTCGTAAAAAAAATTAAAAAACATTTTCATAATGTCAATTCAATAATTAAGGAATATTTGATATTAATGTTCATTGAAATGATTAAGTTATCTATGTTATTAATATTATCTTTTAGCTGTACAACGCAATCATCTCCATCAACAATGAGAAGAGAGTTAACAATTTTGTCCTACCATCTCTCTAGTTCTTGTTCTAGTTTGTTTTGAAGAATAAAATATCATTTTTAGGTTATCACGAGTATACCCAAATTCAGATGTTCCTCTTTTTACATGAAAAATTTGTACAGAACTCAAAACAATCTGTTAATATCAGACATTTTATATCTTAATTTACTCAAAATTTTACATTTTGAACATGCGAGGAAATTGAGTGATGCAATTGTATCTTCAACTCTCAAATTCAACACGGATAAACTTCAGCAAAACACGTGCAGAAATACTATCAAATTTTGGTCCCTAATGAGCCTATATTTTTATGGAAAATAATTTTTTGGTGGGTTCATTTCTAAGAGATTGCAATGACAGCCCACATTTCTTGTTTTTGACTATTTACTATTTTTAGGTAAATTTTTTGAGTTTATGTCAAATCTAAAATTGTGTTCTAGAAGGACCTAAAAACAATTCATTTTCTATAGGAGGCATTTTTTTTATAGTTGGGCACTTGGAAAAATACCAAGGCATTTCAAGGACTTGGGAACTGGGGAAACATGCTCCTTAGAATCACCACCTTAGTTAGGATCCTACTAGACCACTTGTTGTATGACACCTACCATTACATACTATTTGTAACCTTTAAATTGATACTAAATAGTATATTTTGGCTTAAAGATTTTAATTTAACTTAATTTTCATATTATTAGTGCCCCCACTATCTACCATCATCCCTACAGCCCCCAAATTTAGACCTATCACATTTTAGTCCCCTCCCCCAAATTAGTTGTCCCCACACCCTTGTGTCCCCCATCAAACAATAATCTATGACCATGCAACTTGTGTATACTATAGACATGAGTACAAAACTTCACAAAAAAAAATTATGATGATTGATCACTTGAGCTCAATGTATTTTGTTTATTTTTTTGACTATCTTGCTCTACTATTTTCCCTCTTTCATATTTTAATATTGAGAAGCCACATTTCTTATATTAGTTGTTGAATTGAATAAATGCACAAATTACTTTTATTGTGAGACCTACCAGATAGTCATACTATTACTATTATGTTTTCCATGCTTTCAGTACTTATTTTACAGACATACTAGACTTTTGAGACACCTAAGTATTTGAGGATCTGTTGAATCCTATAGTATATGTTCGGTACCTAATTATGTAATCAGGATACACTCTAAATACTTCATGTTATGTTTCAGTTTCAGTTACAATTATGTTACATATGATGTTATATGATGTTTTAAAACTATTATGATGAAAAGTTGGTTTAGGAAACCGAAGTTATGCTTAGTTGATTGATTCATAGACATAGTTTTAAAACCATGCAGTATTAATATATTATGTTTATATCATGTTGATTGGACCTACTGATGGGTGCAATGAGTGTGCAGGATAAGTTGACCATGGATCTAAATGCGGGGATCTAGTATTGGAACTTATGTTTTATATTATGCAATTCCAAGGTCCTCTTTATAAAAGAAACATGGATCTCGTTGTATAGTCTTTTATTCATATATGTGGTTTGCATGAGTGTATCTAATTTAGCAAATGTCTATGTATATTAGCCATGTCTTTTATTTTATTAAATGTGCCAATTTTGGCAAATTGTGGCTTAAGTGTTGGCATGGTTAAGTATTTTAATATTGTGTGGGTCAAGGGCTTGACTAGGGTGTAACCTTAGGGTAGGATCAACTAACCTTGGGTTGAGAAGTTTCTAGAAGTCAACAAAGACTAAAAATCCGTGCATAAACTTTAGGTGGGGTTAAGGAGGGTCTTTTGGGCTCCCATAGGCTAACTGGGGTAATTTTTAGCTACCCAAGTTGATACTTTAGGGGTTAGGGGTCATTTTCAACCCATTAAGAACCTTAAAACTCATTAATGACCCCTCTAAAGTCATGGTTTTCATTTTGCACGAGATTGAAGAGTTGTGAGGTTTTGGTTAACCTCTCTTTTCTTCCCAAACTTGCATTCAACTCCATTTATGTTGAAGGAAGGCAAGTGGGAAGAAGGGAATAGAAGATTCTTTCCCTCTTTTGATTGGCTCGTAGATTTTGGGAGGTTTGCCTATTTAGGAGAGACTTGGAGTAAGGTTTTAGTTGATCACCCACTCTCTAGATTTGGAGACCACTTGTTAGAAAAAGTTTAGGAGAAGGCTAGCTTTGGAAGGAGTTCAAGTTTTCAGAATTTCAACTTGCTTGGAGTAAGGTTGGTCTTGTATTAACTTTTGTTTCTTCAAATTTGTGTTGAGCTTGGAACTCCATTAATGGAGTCCATGGCCTTTTATGGTTCTTGTTGTAAATTTTATGTTTTGTAAAAAAATGTTGTTTTTACTTTGTGATTTGTTTTGGGATGGGTTTCTTCAAGATTTACTCACCTTAGGGAAGGTGGAGTAACCTTGAAAGCGGTAATAGGATGTAGACCCAAGATGTGCAGAGTCTCCCTTGTGTGGAGGGATAAAACATGGGGTTCCACGATACCCATGATGCCAAACAGGGCCTACGGGTACCTGGAGGGAGTAAGGAGAGTTAGACCGTATCTTTTGGAGATGGTCTTCCCAAGTCCATGTGTGGCTTGGGATATTTGTATCTTGTTCTAACTTCTCCACCTAGTAGTCCACCTCTACCCCATTTTCATGAAGGTCTCTTAGAGGCCTTCGCCTTGTAAAATCTAGTTGGGAATACCATACGATTGTCTTTGTGTTTTGCTTATTTCCTTCTTGCTATGGTTGTCTATTTGTACCCCATTCCATATTGGATCCCCTAGCTCGGGGATGGCCATGAAATGGCTTAGGTTGGGAGGTGAGCCTCCGTGGTCAACCATGCTTATACATGAACCCAAATGACGCAAGGCTCGTAGAAACTGTGAACTTGAAGAATCTTATGGACTTGAGAAAATTTCAGTTGAAAAACTTGTTGTAATTTACTTTCCAAATATGTTCTAAAATCTAAATTTGCATGTTTATGCCTAAGTTTGAAATTAGAGATTTCTTGTTAAATCACACATTGAGTTTGTGGATATATTTCAAGAAAATTGTTATTGAAAAATATGGCTATTTGGTGAAATGGGCTCTATGGCAAATGTATTTCTATTCATCCATGAATTGTTATGATGTTTGAGTTATATAACATTTGGAGAAATTTGAGATAAACGGTAATTTAAAATGTGCTTATTAAATATTCAATTTGGCCTTTAAAATATATGAATGAAACCTTCAAATAATAGAGGGGTTCATTTTAAATTTACTTATGGCAATCTTCATGCTACAATATAGTTGATAAATGCATTTAATTTATGATGGTAAAATTAAATTAAAAAAAAAAGGTTGAGTTGTAAATGAAAATAATTATTTCATTTCTATACTTAGTAAATTTTTTGAATCTTTCAAAAAACAAATTGCTTGAAATAATTTTTTTATTGCACGAGTGCGTTGGGCACGAATTATGGTTTCCGTGTATGTTTATTTTTTTTAAAAAAAATTAGGCTACATAGCCGCTGTTTCAAGATTCAGGAAATTTCCCCTTACCAGCAATTAGAATATAATATTCTTTTATTTGTCATTTGCTAAATAAAGGTACGTAAACATAAAATAAACTAATTAAAATTTACTTAACAAAAAAAAGGGGCTAACTTTATAAAACAAAGTTTTAAGCGCTGGGCGCTTTAAAACAAAATTTATTGTTTTTTTAATAAATATTAATTAGTGCCTTGGCACTGGTTTAGCGTGGGGGTTTTGGGTGTGGCGATGCGAAGACCGCCCCCCTCTCCTCCCTCTTGTCGCAGCAACAGCGGCGCTGCTTGGGCGGCACCGTCACCCGCCGGGACCACTGCTGTTGCAGTGGCGGGCGGAGCGGCGCTCGCGCCAGGGCCCGCTGCCCCAGTCCCTCTCCGCTACGCCCATTCTCTCCGCCCTCCGCCGTTCCAGAGGCCGCCGCCATCGCAGCAAACCGCCACCCTCTGCCGCCACCATCCACTGCGCGCGTGCATGGGGGTTTGTTTCCCTCCCCCGCCCCTTCCTTTTCGGCCCTCGGCTCTGCCAAACAATTTCGCATGGTTTGGGGTTTTTTTTTTTAATATTAAATTTGGGCACATGGAATTTTCGTAAGTTTTTGAAGGTAAGATGGCAGGATGTTTAATGAATAGATTTATATTAGGTTTTCCATTTATTATATTAAGATAAGATTTGAATTTAGTCGATTAATCTTTTTCCCAATATTCGTAATGTAATGTTGTATGATAGAATTATTTTAAAAAAGAGGAATTTAATTTTTGTAAGATTTAATTTTTAAAAAAAAGATTAATTAGATTTCTTTAAAATGACATTATGATATAAGTTAGATTTAATGAGTTAAATAATTACATTTTATTTTATAGATATATTATTAGTTATCAATTCGTTTGAAATAAATAAGTAGTTTATTTATTATTTCAAGATTAGAGTTATTGTGTAGAATTATAAACTTTATTATTATTAGCTAATTTTAATATTAGATTTTTAATTTTAAATAAAGGAATATTAATAATTAATTCATTAATATAAGGTTTGGTACGTTATTTATCTAAATAAATTCTTCTTCTTACATTAGTAACCTAGATAGCGTTTTATCAATAAGGGGGCCATAACAACCCATTTATCTTTGCGATAATATCTTTCAAGGGTATTATCGCTACTTTCGACCAACAACAAGCTCAGTTGACTTTTGGTCAATGATAGTCAAACTACCTTTGTTCGTCTCGATATTTGAACCAGGTGTTTCTTTCACCCCTTAGAACTTAGGTTTTCAATTTCGCACCATTCGGTGATGGTTGACTTTTTGGTCAACTATCTCGATTTGCGTGCATACACCTTTATGAGAGGTTAACAGGCCCTAGAGACTTTCTTTCACATAATTCTGAGTATAGTTGACTTTTGGTCAACATTGGTTGACTTTTAGTGAACTATCTCGATTTGCGTGCGAGTCTTAGCTAGTAACTTAAGGGCAACCTTATACCTTATTTTAGTGTTGTTGATGAAGCTTGACTTTTGGCCAAACTTGGCCAACCCCTTTGATTGACCTTTGAACTTTAGTCAGACTCTCTTTTATTATCAGATGCCTATTTTATCTTTGCACCTTTTTGCATGCACCTAGGGTCTTGTGTCCGATAGTGCTCTCAACTTAGCTGCATTAGTATGATCATTTGGAGATGCTTTGTAAGGTTTTAGAAAAAATTTGTAGTTGTGTTTTGCTCAACTTTTGGGCATGACATTTTGGTATCAAAGCACGGTTTAGTTAACCTTGGGATCCTAAAATGCTTCATAGTTGCTAAAACCTTTTGTCTTGTTATGTGTGTAGGATGCCTCCACTCACCCGCTTAGCTCGTAGACGTGGACGAGGACGTGGACGTGGACGTGGACGTAGGCATGTCTCTTTATCCCGGGAAGAGGTTTAGTCAGAGGTAGAGGTTTGAGAGGAGAACTAGGATCAACCTCCCGAACCACCTCCCAATGCGAATGCAAAATTACTTTAGGCCTTTCAGAACCTTGCAGAACTTATTCTTGATCGTATGCCTCCAATTGTAACACAGAATGTGCAACAAGGTACGGAAGGACGTGGGTCCTCAGCTAGGGAACGTAGTAGGAGTCCTTCTCGGATTACAGCGGTTCAGGTTGAGCCTGAGGTTGGTTCCATCAGGGGACCAGAGCCTCCAGCCAGAGATGAGGTTCGTATTATTGAGAGACCACCTGCTGATGTAGGTGATCAGATTAGAGAGCTGCTTCCACTTAACCCTCCACCTTTTTTAGGATCTATTGAGGGTATTGAGGCAGAGTCATGGCTTATAAGCCTTGGACTATGCTTTGGATTACACCCTTACGGGAGTAATCTTAAGGCATGCATGGCCATTCACCTTTTGAGAGGAAACACCACCACTTGGTGGAGGCAAGAGGTATTCAAAGGACATGTTGACATGAACACACTCACTTGGGAAACCTTCTTGGAAAGGTTTAGGGCTAGATACTTGTCAGAGCAGTTTCGCTAGCGTCGTATTGATGAGTTCCATGATCGGCAACAGAGAGGGTTATTAGTGGCTCAATATGAGACCAAATTTCTTGAGCTCCTCCCTTATGTAGATTACATGAAGGAGGAGAAGCTTCAGGTCAATCACTTTATCAAAGGATTGAACCACACCCTTTATGGCATGGTGCACATGACACCTCCAGGAGACTTGCCCTACACTGTTGAGAGGGTAGTCATAGCTGAGGAGATTATCAAAGGATCTCAGAACCATAACTCATATCAGTCTTCTGATTATCAGAAACCCCCTTGGAAGGGTAATCACAAGAATAATTTGGGAAATTTCAAAACCCCACAACCTCAATAGCAACAGTCCTAGTAGAGTCAGGCACCAAAGCAAGCACAGGGACAGTAGGGCTCGAAGCCTAAACAGTGGAACTCACAGGGTCCTAAGAAGGGATCAAAGTCATAGGCCCCTTACACACCCCCAGCACAATCATAGAAACCCTATAAGGGTGGGTACAGTGGGTCTACTCAGGCAGGAGGATCTCAGCAGTTCAAGCCTCAAGGCTTTCAAGTACAGAATCGAGGGCTATGTTACACTTGTGGTGCCATGGGGCACATATCCAGGGAATGTCCTCAGAAGGGCAATCAACAGGCAGCTATGTCTGAGCCTACAGTTTGGGACATGGGTCAGTCACATCGAGTGTTTGTAGCAGTAGACAACCGTCAGGCAGAACACCAAGCCTCAATCATAGAAGCATCAGGTATGATCAGAGGTAGTGCAGTTTCTATCCTTTTTGATACTGGAGCTACTGACTCCTTTGTTTCTCCATTGGTCATGGAGCGTTGCGGGCTAGTGGCAACTAGACAGGATGTTATATGGGAAGTTGAGTTAGCTTCAGGAGCCAGAGTATCGGTTACCTCTTTGGTTAGGGAGTGCTCGATTCAGATTAGTGGTTTGACCACCTCAGCAGACCACAAAGTTACACCTCTTGGATCTTAAGGACTAGTTCTTGGCATGGATTGGCTTTATGCTCATAGGGCCAAGCTAGATTGTTGTAAGAAGTTGGTCGAATGTTTGGATGATGATGGCAATGCTACTATGTTATCTAGAATCTAGAGGCCAGTATCCCTTCATATGATCTCCACTATGCAGCTTAAGCGAAGCATGCGAAAGGGATGGCAGATGTTTGCTATCACCATTAGCGATAGGGAAGATGAGGCAGAACAGGAAACCTCATTGGATGACCATCCCATACTACAAGAGTATGTAGAGGTTTTTCCCTCTGAGCTACCTGGTATGCCACCTTGTAGGGTAGTAGACTTTCATATTTGTGAAGAAAATAAACTAAAAATCATATCCCTACAAGAATCATTGGGGAAGCCCTAGGAATGAAGTCATGTGGCCTCTCGCCATAAAATAGAAACAACTATAGACAATAAAAATGGTCAAGAAGAGAAAGACCATTAAGTTGCAAGAGTAGTGGAAGAAGGAGGCGAAGGATCTGATTCATCTTTCTTTCCTCCCCAGATAGTCTACTCTATTTTCTTGGGGTCTAGAAGCATCCATCCATCGATATTATCTTCTTCCTCATTGTCTTCCTTATGAGGGGAGATTGCTATTGCAATTTGGGGGAAATATTTCGAAGAGGAAGGCTATCCCAAGTTGTCACCACCAGCTGCTCAACCTGTGGTAGTTAGTGGAGGCCAAGTGGGAGCATTTGTAACTACCCATACCGAGGGAGAACCTCATATGTTTGAAGGCACAACAAAACCCTATGTCTAATGAAGGCGAGAGGGAGATCAATTGCAGGAAGGTTGAGAATGATAATAGCCTCTCCTGCTAGAACCATTTCTACCATGACACCAACCATGGAAAGTGGAATATATGCCATAAGTTAAGGCATTTGCAAGTACCTAGGCCACAACATAATAAGCATTCCCCCAATGTTGTAGGAGTCCCTATAAATGGGAAATCTCAAGGAAAAACTTATCTTTCTAAACCTGAGTCTTTGACATAACATTATTGTAAATATAGGCTTTAGAAAACAATGATACATTAGTATCAATTATATCATTTGAAAAAAATCACTACATTTATTTCCTTCCAAATTGAAAATAAAATCTTCATTCTGAGAGTGTTCCAAATTTGGAGAAGAAGAAATGGGAATTTCAGATTATTTCCTGGGAGGACCATTTGTGAGTAAAACATCATGGAGTGAAAAGTAGAAAAGATATGTTATAGTTATCCAGTTTATTTTTTAAAATGTAGTACCAAGTGAATGCCACTCTTTTAAAATGTTATTTTTAGTTTAAAACTAGTTTCTGAAAGAGATTAAAACTAAATATAAGTAAATTGACTACTTTTGAGCTGAATAACTTTCATAATATTATTGTACTGAGTGTTGAGTTTGCATTTATGTCATCCTTGAAGATTAGTAAGTCTAGCAGTAAACATAACATAAGAAATGAAAGTTACAGTAACAGTGAAGATGAATTTGATGAACTTGAAGAACTTATGGCTAGGAAACTTTAGAAAGGTAAAGGAAGGCATAAAGGAAAGTTACCTTTAGCATGTTTTAAAGACAATGAAAAAGGAAAGATGATGGTAAAGACAATGATTGATCTGGTGAAAGAAATTATGATAGGAGATATCACCGAGAACATAGAGGAGACCAAATATATGATAGGAGAAACAACCGCGACTACAAAGATAAAGGAAATAAGGCTTGTTACCTAGTTGGAGATGATGATGTTGATACCAACACTGACACTGATGAAGACATTGAAGTGGTATTTTTCATAATGAAAGATGATTCAGAAAAAGAAGAAATGCATGTTGAAACAACACTTATATTTAAAGTTAGCAAGAATGATACATGGATTATTGATAGTGGATGTACACATCATATGACTGGTGATGAGGACAAATTTGAATATCTTGAACACTACAATGGAGGATCTATTAAAATGGGAAATGATACCCCTTGTCTAGTGAAAAGGAAAAAGGATCTATCTTGTTGAACAATAAGATTACATGTGAGAATGCATATTGGGTGAAAGGACTTAACTATAATATGTTGAGTGTTGCACAATTGAATAATTCAGGTCACAGAGTTTCATTTGAAAGAAGAAAGGTGAAGATCTATGATGAAATTAGAAATTTGGTCGGTACTAGTGAACAATCCAAAGGTAATCTATTTTATCTTGATAATGCTAAAACTTCTTGTTTGGTGGCTAGAAATAAAGATGTGTGGTTGTGGCATAAGAGACTGTGTCATGAGAATTTTGATAACATGGTTAAGATTAGTAAGAAGAGAAGAGTTAGAGGTTTACCGAGTCTAACTAAAACTAATCATGTCATGTGTAATCAATGTCAAAAAGGGAAAATGACTAAATATAGATTTAAGAGCAAGAAATGTTATTCTAAAGGTTTTTTGGAGTTGGTGCATATTAACTTATGAGTTCCTATGAGAACTCAAAGTTATTATGGTGACAAATATTTCATTTTATTTGTTGATGACTACTCTAGGATGATGACAGTTATATTTTTGAAGGAGAAATGGTGAAGTGACGAGAAACAAAGTAAAAATTGTATGTAAGGGATATGCGTAAGAAGGAATTGAGTATGGTGAAACTTTTTCACCACTAGCAACACTTGAAGGAGTTAGAATATTCCTTGTATATGATTCTTATAAAGGATTTAAAGTTTGTCAAATGGATGTGAAATCTACATTTTTGAATGGAATTCTTGAGGAAGAAGTCTAAATAGAACAACCTAAAGGTTTTATTGATTAGAATAAGAACATGGTCTACAAATTGCACAAAGCACTGTATGGACTAAAACAAACATCGAGAGCATGGTATGAAAGATTGCATTGATATCATATTAGTATTGGTTTTGTGAGAACAAGTGACAATAGCAATTTATATTTGAAAGATGGAACTAATGATAATATACTTATTGCTTAAATTTTTGTTGATGATATAATATTTGGAGGTTATGATAACCTTTGCAAATCATTTTTTGTTGAAATGAGGAAAGAGTTTGAGATGTCAATGTTTGGAGAGATTAAATTCTTTCTTGGATTGAAAATACTACAAGAGAGTGAAGGTATATTCATCACACAATCAAAATACATGAAGGAAATATTGAAGACATTTGGAATGGAAGATTATAAGCCATTTGGAACACCTATGGTTATCGAATTCAAATTGACTAAAGATGATGAATCAACCAAGGTAAATCAAATATTGTATAGATCAATGATTGGAAAATTGATGTATATTATACATAGTAGACCTGATATAGCAAACACAGTTGGGATTGTGGAGAGATTTTCTGCCAATCCTAAGGAATCACATATGACTATTGTTAAGAGATTTTTAAGATATTTGAAGAATACTGAGCATTATGGTTTATGGTACAAAAAGGAAGGCAATTTTGAACTACAAGTTTATATTGATGCAGATTAGGCTAGAAATATAGATGATCAGAAGAGCACTACTGGTGGAGCATCCTTTTTGGGAGAAAGAATTGTTACACATGGATAAGTAAGAAATAAGCATATATTTCTCAGTCAACTATTGAAGTAGAAAATGTGGATGTTGCTACTAACTATTCAAATATTGCATGGATAAAACAATTTTTGAAAAGAATGAATGAAGAGATCACTGATCCAATGATTATATATTATGATAACATGAGTGCCATAAATATTTCAAATAATTCGGTGATGCATGCTAATACAAAGCACATATCTATTAAGTATCACTATTTGAGGGAACAAGTACAAGAAAAGAAAGTGAAACTGGAATTTGTGAAGTCTAAAGAGCAACTTGGAGACATATTTACTAAACACTTACTGAATGATACATTTTAGTACTTGAGGACTATACTAGGGGTCCATCCCATGTCTATCAGTCACTAAGGTGATCAAGAGGTTGCATCAACCTATACTTTATCAGAAAACCAATGATGTTGATGCATGTAGCTCACACTTTAAGATTCCTAAGGTTGTGAAAGTTGTGAAGATTGTAGAAGCTAGAACAGAGAATTATATATCAGTACATGAAGGTATTTGATATGGACCAAACAACATAGAACTATTTGGCTACTGAAGAGATGATTGTATATTTTTTTTTTTGGCATTGTTTTCAAAGGGAGAGAGATTTCAATGAAATATCTGTTGGAAAGAACATGAAAAGGGAAAGAGAGATTTTAGGAGAGAGAATTATAAATGAAACGTCTTGTAATACCCCTCTAACCCTAATATAAGTTTTGTGTTTTTGAAAGAATTAAGATCCTTCGATGTTTTCTTATAGCTTAAGTTGTACATGATACTTGTTTGATCTATTCCTATAGTTGTTTATAATAATTTCATAAGCTAGTACTCAATGATTCTAATATCAGACATACTATCTAAACGTATCATTTTTGTATGTATTTATCTCCATGTATGTATTGAGTACATACAAGACCTTTATGAACATAGTTAGGATGTTATATGATATGTACTTGATAGATATATATAAGTGGTTATTTATATTTTCTTCTATTAAGGTTACCTTGGATGAATCTTGTATCTCACTTGATGATTTGATTATGTTAATTTATTATTAGTATTGATAAGAGACTAACACAATGCTTGAGATTCTAACCTTCATTATGATGATGCTACATGCTTTGAGTGTATATATATACATGATGTGTTTTCATGATTCAGGACGAAGTCGTAGTTACTCACATAGCTGAGGTCCACACGATGTATCGATCCTGGTCATCTGTCTACAATGTTTTCTTTTATATGTATATCTGTGCATATGTATTTCTTCTTGTGATGCAAGCTTGCAGGTACCGGGCATCGACTTCACCTGGCTTCACAGGTCTGAGCATGCCCTCAAATCCTCGATGGTTGTTGTTATGGAGATAGTACTAAGGCCCCTACATGAGTCTTCCTTTGTCATTATTCCAATTTGGGAATATTAGGGTTCCTTCTTTGTCAGTCAACCTTTGGGTCAAAAACCCAGATCCAACGCACCCGGTTGGGCATGATTGTAGTTAGTGCCTTATGACCACTTGAATCCATTTGGTTGTATGATTTGTTTACTCATTTTATTTATTTCTCCTTCTTGGTATGATTCTTAGTTAATCTTTCTATGTTGTGTTTCAGGAGTTTGGCTTGACTTTCCTTGTTGACTTTGGTTAACCTTGTTTGATCTTATGGTTTTCTCGATATGTTTCATAGATGATTTGTATGGCCTCTTTGGATGATTAGATTTATTTTGAGGCATGTGATTTTATTCTACCTCAGTGTTATATCCTATAGCAATTATAAATAGGTAATAATATTGTGATCTACTACTTCATAATCTTATAGATTATAGCGTTTGGTATTTGGCATGTATCTATATAAATATAATATATATATATATATATATATATATATATATATATATATATATATATATATATATATATATATATATATATATATATATATATATATATATATATATATATATATATGGAAATATATATATGGGTGCACACATATATGTATTTATATATATATAATTTATATGTGATTATATGTTAATTATTGTAGATATTGTTGATGGTGTATATTTTGAGATTAATGTAAAGTATAATATTATTAATAATTAAATATTAAATAATGCGAGGTATATTATTCTCAATTGTTAATTATTAATAATGAGGATAGGTTATATATATAGATATTGATGTAATTAATGATGGAATATGTTAGGATAATATTACATATGTGTATGAATGAATACAAATAATCTTTTATTGTATATTTGAGTAATATAGTTGTATGATATTAAGTTATTTTATAATACCCTTTAGTTAAGAGTTAGTTGGGAGTTGGTTACTTTTCCTCTCAACCTTTGGAAATCTATTTATATGCACTACTTTCTCATTTGAAGAGAGGAGATTTTGGGGCTGAAGCATTGAGGAGAGGATGACCTTACTTTTCATGGAGATTTTGGAGAGAAAACTTGGAGATGTGAGGGAGAGTTTGTAAGCATATGTCTTTAAGAATTTTTGGTTATCTTTGCTTTTGGGAGAGAGATATTTTTGTGAGAATTTCAGTAGTTGAGAGAGGGATTATTTGCTGTGGAATTATTTCTTTCTTTCATGGAGATTTCTAAAAGTGGATAGGGTTTGAAGGATGCATCTCAAGTTTGGATTTGTCTTCTCTTTTGTTTCCTTCCTTCTTCGATTCAACCTTCGTAGGACATGAGGTATGGATTGAATATGTTAGTTACTTTATGTCTCTAATAGATTATGGATCTATTTATATATTATAATTATTTATTATATCTTTATTTTTAATTTCTATGGTTATTTTAAAGTTTTGAGTTTTTGTTTGTAAGAATTGGCATGTGTTTTCCTAGGGTTTTTAGCAACCCATTTTTGGAGATCTATTATTATAATAATTTAAATTGCATCTAGGGTTTTACTAAATTAATTTTCTAGAAGTAAAATTCACAGATCTCAAATGGGTATCTCTCTGATTTTATTTTTAGGGTCTAATTAATGCCTTATTTTTGACATTTTGGCAGACTATGCCTGTCCATTCTCGATTCCGAATTTTCTATCAAATGTATTCATATGCTACAGGATGATATGATTATATAAAAGTCTAAATTTGATATAAAAGATTCTCCTAAGTCTTATCTTTCATTTCCAATTGGTTTGGAGAATTTTTATTATGTTTTGTGAAAATTACAACCGTTTTAGTGAAGGCAGGTCTGAACCCTAACCAGAATTTTCTGTTTTAAACCAGAAGTCATAACTTTCTTTCCCACCGTTGGATCTTCCTAAAAATCAAATTGAGAGTCCATAATTATGTTTTCTAAATCTCCACTGAAGCGATTGCATTTATTATTTATTTTGTGGAAGATATGGATGACTGTTCTATGATGACTATTCTTTGCATTTAATCCTTGCTTGAAATAATTCAGTTTAAGAACATCATTAAGTTTTAAGGTTTCGTATGGTCACCAGAGGCTATTAGAATGTTTTTTTTTGGTTAATTGGATCTATGTATACTTTGAATATGTTTATAATATCACTTGGATGTCTTCTTATATGTTTGGAACATTCTGTATGCCATATTGGGTTTAGGGTTGTCAAGTGGACTAGGGACAACATATGTTTTCCTAAACTCAATCAAATGTTGTTATGGAATTGATATGAATTATTGATGATGGATCTATTATGCTCTTATGATTTTTATATGTATGTTAGGGAACCTAAGTACACTAGGTGAGTGGCTCATAGTGAGGGGTTGGGGCCCTAAGTGGCTAGTACCAGGATAACCTACTATGAGTTATTTAATCAAGTGATAACCTAAATAAATGAATTGGGAATGAGAGATTATTAGAATGGGAAATTACAAACTAATCAAGATTAATTATGCCTCGCCCATGCCTTTAGTGCTAGTAAAGACTAAGGATGGGAGTGGGAGAAGGTACCTATGCGTAGGTACGACTGGATGACCTTGTCTGTACGAGAGGCATTCGGTTCCGCATGTGCCTACTTAGGGGCCGGGACCAAGAGTGGCTAGTACCAGGACAACCCAAGGGGTGAGGGCTATGCGATGACACTCACCTAGCTTGTAGCTTAGAGTCTCTACTAAATTTGATCATGCCTCTGGTAGTCCTTGTGGTCTTCTTGTCTTTTCTTTTGTGTTGTGACTTTGGGGAAATTTTTATCACCACCTTAGGAATTTCTTAGTTGTTACCTCTTGTATGGGCCTTTGGTTCTATCTCCTAGCTCGGGGGAGTGGGCCTATTGGTTCCACATGGTTGGGTGGTTAATATTTATATCGAGGTATTGATCGTGATTCTTTGGATGATCCTAGCACATATTCCTTTCCAGATCTGCAGTTGAAAATTTCTTATTGGATATTTTAATATGTTGAGATGTACTTATGTATTTGTATTCATGTAATTATTAATCTCCTAAAAGGAGTCTTGTAGTATTGATGCAATCTCAATTCAAAGCAATGCATAAGGGAATGGGTAGTTCTAGGTAAAAGAAAGGGAAAAGAATGTGGAATATTGGACATGTTACTAACATTAAAAGAAAGTGTTTATGTTATTTATCATATCCTCTTATGTTGTCCATGTGTAAAGGAAATAATCTTAAATATAATTATATATAATGATGTATCACAACAATAATGTATTCTCTCTTGATGAAAGAATTCAAAGAGATTATTGAGAAATGATAGATTAGTGATTGAAATTATTAACAATGAATGGTTATGAAAAAATGCAATAAAATAGTAACTTGATTATAATGTTAATACTTGGTTCATGTTAATAAAGTACCTAGGATAATGCCTACCTTAATGAATATTAATCTCTTACCTAAATTATTTGAGAAAAGTGATATAAAAGATAGTAGATGTAGATGAAATCAATATGAATTTATGGAATGAGTTGATAAAAGGAATAATGATGTTGGATGATTAACCTATGTTTAATAAAAGAAATAAGTTAGGGACATTTAACTTGGTGCATTAAAATAAATGTAGATCTTTTAAGCTCATGATTCTGTGAATATCTTATGCATGTAAATGGTTTATATGATGTTGCTTTAGTAGCGACGTTAGGGAACCCGAGAGGACTTAAGTTGTATAAATCTTACATTCAAGTAGTAGAAAATTATTTCTTCTTTTAGAAATATGAAGTGTAATGATGAATATTATTCTAGCTAAAATAAATAAATAAATAAATAAAAATTCACTACTTGCATTTTATAGAGGTTTTATGTATTGTCCTCTTGGGTTGCCTGGCGGGGCGTTACATCTTGTATCAGAGCCCTAAGTTTCTACACTGGGAACTCTGGGTCTCATAGCTCACCTATGCATAACTTTGAGTATCTTAACTTTGTCTCTTTTTGGATTATGTTGTTATGCTAAAACTTAAATCTTAGGAAACAAAGGCTACCTTTCGTGTTCTTATGTTGTATTGTCTTACAAGGGCACACTCATTCCTCTATGATTGAGTTATATTTTAACAATTATTTATATTTTTGCATAATGAGATCAATGATGTGTTAAGTGGATGTTTCCTATAATATTAATGGAATGGCGAAGAATTCTTGAGACTTGTGTTTGTTTTCTTGAAAGGTACTGGTATCTCTAGAAGGGTCAAAAGTTAAAGGATGCTAAATGTTTTGAATCTTAATTATGGTAGTAGATAATATTACCCCTTGATCATACCTATAATATAATGTTGTGCACTCTATCTTCTTACAAATACCTAGTTGAATTTTATCCTACTCAAGGTATCTTAGAAATAGATTTCTTTTGGATCTTTAAAGAATGAAATGATTGTGGTAGTACTTGATAGGAATGATAGGGCAATAATTAGATTACATGGCTAATAATATGTACCTAGGAAAGAAGTGAAAAATAATAATAATAATAAATAAATAAATTAGGAATAAATAATTTACTATCATATGCATTTCTCTCTCTCTTTCTCTCTCCCCTCTTAAGAAATAAGTTTTGCATGGCTAAAATTGTTTAGACAAGGCAATAATATATTAAGAAAATTTGTAAATACTCAATTAGGAAACCCTTGGGTGAAGGACCTATGTCCCCAAGATTTTATCATAGGCTATAATTCACATTTTCATTTAGGAAGAGGAATTTGTATCCCTATCTTGGTAAGAAGTTATATCCTTTCTGCATATCTTATTAAATTGCACAAAAAGGATTTAAGATAACATAATCAAGAAATTCTAAGGAAGAGTATGTGCGATGATGGATTAGCTGTACTAATGATGGAAGTTGTTTTTATTAAATATATGTCTTGCAAAATGCCTAGTGAATAGTTAGGATCCTAGATGGGTATTTTGGAAATAAATTCATGTTTTGTATACATTGTGATCAACACCATAGTAGTAAGAAATTAACAACATTAAGTGATTGATCAACTATGAATAAGGAGTTGTTGTGGTAAATAAATGTTATAGAAATGTACCTTACTCAATTTCTACTTAGAACTGATGTTATCTCAAAATTTTAAAGTGTACGAGGGTAATGTTTCAAATAGGTAAAGGGTAGAAATTAAAGTTATGTACACTAGTTAATGTTATTAATTTAGATGTTGTGGTTATGAAGATAGTAGTAGGACTCATATACTTCTTTCTCTCTTAATGGATCTATGATCGTTATGCAATAAAGAATTTGAAATAACTCTTAAGAAAATGCCATATGGAAATTTGTCTAACATGCAAATTAGGGAAAAGTGCATAGATAAATAGTAATCTTTAAGAAGGGATCCCAACTTAATGAATAATAGTGCAATAAATTGTAAATTGTTTAGATCTCCTCTAGGGGCTGAATGTGTTTCTGGAAATCAAGCACTACAACTATTGTGAAAGATGACTTAGAATATGTATATTGTAAAATTTGTGTGTCCTATGTCATTGGAATTCTACTTAAAGCTTTGATAGAAAGGAATATTTCTTATAAAACTATGTGTTAATGAAAATGGTAAGTTTCAAGTATCTAGATTTTCATGATTACAAAAGTAAATAAAAAGTATTTGATGTATTCCCTTCATGATCATAACAAATATAAATGTTACATACCTCTCTATGTTTGGTATTCATAGCTTGTAAGGGACACAAATTTTGGACCCTATTTGTAATAAGGTCTCACAAGTTGTAATAAGATAGGATTTACCAAAACTCTTGATAGGAGAAGAATGTGTGCAGTCATTAAATTAGGATCTAGAATAGTAATAATATAATTCTGTTAGATAATGTGTGATATATAGTTCACATTCCTGACTTCCAGGAGTAAGTCGAATCTTAGTGGGGGAGGATGTAATACCCCTCTAACCCTAATATAAGTTTTGTGTTTTTGAAAGAATTAAGATCCTTCGATGTTTTCTTATAGCTTAAGTTGTACATGATACTTGTTTGATCTATTCTTATAGTTGTTTATAATAATTTCATAAGCTAGTACTCAATGATTCTAATATCAGACATACTATCTAAACGTATCATTTTTGTATGTATTTATCTCCATGTATGTATTGAGTACCTACAAGACCTTTATGAACATAGTTAGGATGTTATATGATATGTACTTGATAGATATATATAAGTGGTTATTTATATTTTCTTCTATTAAGGTTACCTTGGATGAATCTTGTATCTCACTTGATGATTTGATTATGTTAATTTATTATTAGTATTGATAAGAGACTAACACAATGCTTGAGATTCTAACCTTCATTATGATGATGCTACATGCTTTGAGTGTATATATATACATGATGTGTTTTCATGATTCAGGACGAAGTCGTAGTTACTCACATAGCTGAGGTCCACATGATGTATCGATCCTGGTCATCTGTCTGCAATGTTTTCTTTTATATGTATATCCGTGCATATGTATTTCTTCTTGTGATGCAGGCTTGCAGGTACCGGGCATCGACTTCACCTGGCTTCACAGGTCTGAGCATGCCCTCAAATCCTCGATGGTTGTTGTTATGGAGATAGTACTAAGGCCCCTACATGAGTCTTCCTTTGTCATTATTCCAATTTGGGAATATTAGGGTTCCTTCTTTGTCAGTCAACCTTTGGGTCAAAAACCCAGATCCAACGCACCCGGTTGGGCATGGTTGTAGTTAGTGCCTTGTGACCACTTGAATCCATTTGGTTGTATGATTTGTTTACTCATTTTATTTATTTCTCCTTCTTGGTATGATTCTTAGTTAATCTTTCTATGTTGTGTTTCAGGAGTTTGGCTTGACTTTCCTTGTTGACTTTGGTTGACCTTGTTTGATCTTATGGTTTTCTCGATATGTTTCATAGATGATTTGTATGGCCTCTTTTGATGATTAGATTTATTTTGAGGCATGTGATTTTATTCTACCTCAGTGTTATATCCTATAGCAATTATAAATAGGTAATAATATTGTGATCTACTACTTCATAATCTTATAGATTATAGTGTTTGGTATTTGGCATGTATCTATATAAATATAAATATATATATACATATATATATATATATATATATATATATATATATATATATATATATATATATATATATATATATATATATATATATATATATATATATATATATATATATATATATATATATATATATGGAAATATATATATGGGTGCACACATATATGTATTTATATATATATATAATTTATATGTGATTATATGTTAATTATTGTAGATATTGTTGATGGTGTATATTTTGAGATTAATGTAAAGTATAATATTATTAATAATTAAATATTAAATAATGCGAGGTATATTATTCTCAATTGTTAATTATTAATAATGAGGATAGGTTATATATATAGATATTGATGTAATTAATGATGGAATATGTTAGGATAATATTACATATGTGTATGAATGAATACAAATAATCTTTTATTGTATATTTGAGTAATATAGTTGTATGATATTAAGTTATTTTATAATACCCTTTAGTTAAGAGTTAGTTGGGAGTTGGTTACTTTTCCTCTCAACCTTTGGAAATCTATTTATATGCACTACTTTCTCATTTGAAGAGAGGAGATTTTGGGGCTGAAGCATTGAGGAGAGGATGGCCTTACTTTTCATGGAGATTTTGGAGAGAAAACTTGGAGATGTGAGGGAGAGTTTGTAAGCATATGTCTTTAAGAATTTTTGGTTATCTTTTCTTTTGGGAGAGAGATATTTTTGTGAGAATTTCAGTAGTTGAGAGAGGGATTCTTTGCTGTGGAATTATTTCTTTCTTTCATGGAGATTTCTGAAAGTGGATAGGGTTTGAAGGATGCATCTCAAGTTTGGATTTGTCTTCTCTTTTGTTTCCTTCCTTCTTCGATTCAACTTTCGTAGGACATGAGGTATGGATTGAATATGTTAGTTACTTTATGTTTCTGATAGATTATGGATCTATTTATATATTATAATTATTTATTATATCTGTATTTTTAATTTCTATGGTTATTTTAAAGTTTTGAGTTTTTGTTTGTAAGAATTGGCATGTGTTTTCCTAGGGTTTTTAGCAACCCATTTTTGGAGATCTATTATTATAATAATTTAAATTGCATCTAGGGTTTTACTAAATTGATTTTCTGGAAGTGAAATTCACAGATCTCAAATGGGTATCTCTCTGATTTTATTTCTAGGGTCTAATTAATGCCTTGTTTTTGACATTTTGGCAGACTATGCCTGTCCATTCTCGATTCCGAATTTTCTATCAAATGTATTCGTATGCTACAGGCTGATATGATTATATAAAATCTAAATTTGATATAAAAGATTCTCCTAAGTCTTATCTTTCATTTCCAATTTTTTTGGAGAATTTTTATTATGTTTTGTGAAAATTACAACCGTTTTAGTGAAGGCGGGTCTGAACCCTAACCAGAATTTTCTGTTTTAAACCAGAAGTCATAACTTTCTTTCCCACCGTTGGATCTTCCTAAAAATCAAATTGAGAGTCCATAATTATGTTATCTAAATATCAACTGAAGCGATTGCATTTATTATTTGTTTTGTGGAAGATATGGATGACTGTTCTATGATGACTATTCTTTGCATTTAATCCTTGCTTGAAATAATTCAGTTTAAGAACATCATTAAGTTTTAAGGTTTCGTATGGTCACCAGAGGCTATTAGAATGTTTTTTTTTGGTTAATTGGATCTATGTATACTTTGAATATGTTTATAATATCACTTGGATGTCTTCTTATATGTTTGGAACATTCTGTATGCCATATTGGGTTTAGGGTTGTCAAGTGGACTAGGGACAACATATGTTTTCCTAAACTCAATCAAATGTTGTTATGGAATTGATATGAATTATTGATGATGGATCTATTATGCTCTTATGATTTTTATATGTATGTTAGGGAACCTAAGTACACTAGGTGAGTGGCTCATAATGAGGGGCCGGGGCCCTAAGTGGCTAGTACCAGGATAACCTACTATGAGTTATTTAATCAAGTGATAACCTAAATAAATGAATTGGGAATGGGAGATTATTGGAATGGGAAATTACACACTAATCAAGATTAATTATGCCTCGCCCATGCCTTTAGTGCTAGTAAAGACTAAGAATGGTAGTGGGAGAAGGTACCTATGCGTAGGTACGACTGGATGACCTTGTCTGTACGAGAGGCATTCGGTTCCGCATGTGCCTACTTGGGGGCCGTGGCCAAGAGTGGCTAGTACCAGGACAACCCAAGGGGTGAGGGCTATGCGATGACACTCACCTAGCTTGTAGCTTAGAGTCTCTACTAAATTTGATCATGCCTCTGGTAGTCCTTGTGGTCTTCTTGTCTTTTCTTTTGTGTTGTGACTTTGGGGTAATTTTTATCACCACCTTAGGAATTTCTTAGTTGTTACCTCTTGTATGGGCCTTTGGTTCTATCTCCTAGCTCGGGGGAGTGGGCCTATTGGTTCCACATGGTTGGGTGGTTAATATTTATATCGAGGTATTGATCGTGATTCTTTGGATGATCCTAGCACATATTCCTTTCCAGATCTGCAGTTGAAAATTTCTTATTGGATATTTTAATATGTTGAGATGTACTTATGTATTTGTATTCATGTAATTTTTAATCTCCTAAAAGGAGTCTTGTAGTATTGATGCAATCTCAATTCAAAGCAATGCATAAGGGAATGGGTAGTTCTAGGTAAAAGAAAGGGAAAAGAATGTGGAATATTGGACATGTTACTAACATTAAAAGAAAGTGTTTATGTTATTTATCATATCCTCTTATGTTGTCCATGTGTAAAGGAAATAATCTTAAATATAATTATATATAATGATGTATCACAACAATAATGTATTCTCTCTTGATGAAAGAATTCAAAGAGATTATTGAGAAATGATAGATTAGTGATTGAAATTATTAACAATGAATGGTTATGAAAAAATGCAATAAAATAGTAACTTGATTATAATGTTAATACTTGGTTCATGTTAATAAAGTACCTAGGATAATGCCTACCTTAATGAATATTAATCTCTTACCTAAATTATTTGAGAAAAGTGATATAAAGGATAGTAGATGTAGATGAAATCAATATGAATTTATGGAATGAGTTGATAAAAGGAATAATGATGTTGGATGATTAACCTATGTTTAATAAAAGAAATAAGTTAGGGACATTTAACTTGGTGCATTAAAATAAATGTAGATCTTTTAAGCTCATGATTCTGTGAATATCTTATGCATGTAAATGGTTTATATGATGTTGCTTTAGTAGCGACGTTAGGGAACCCGAGAGGACTTAAGTTGTATAAATCTTACATTCAAGTAGTAGAAAATTATTTCTTCTTTTAGAAATATGAAGTGTAATGATGAATATTATTCTAGCTAAAATAAATAAATAAATAAATAAAAATTCACTACTTGCATTTTATAGAGGTTTTATGTCTTGTCCTCTTGGGTTGCCTGGCGGGGCGTTACATCTTGTATCAGAGCCCTAAGTTTCTACACTGGGAACTCTGGGTCTCATAGCTCACCTATGCATAACTTTGAGTATCTTAACTTTGTCTCTTTTTTGATTATGTTGTTATGCTAAAACTTGAATCTTAGGAAACAAAGGCTACCTTTCGTGTTCTTATGTTGTATTGTCTTACAAGGGCACACTCATTCCTCTATGATTGAGTTATATTTTAACAATTATTTATATTTTTGCATAATGAGATCAATGATGTGTTAAGTGGATGTTTCCTATAATATTAATGGAATGGCGAAGAATTCTTGAGACTTGTGTTTGTTTTCTTGAAAGGTACTGGTATCTCTAGAAGGGTCAAAAGTTAAAGGATGCTAAATGTTTTGAATCTTAATTATGGTAGTAGATAATATTACCCCTTGATCATACCTATAATATAATGTTGTGCACTCTATCTTCTTACAAATATCTAGTTGAATTTTATCCTACTCAAGGTATCTTAGAAATAGATTTCTTTTGGATCTTTAAAGAATGAAATGATTGTGGTAGTACTTGATAGGAATGATAGGGCAATAATTAGATTACATGGCTAATAATATGTACCTAGGAAAGAAGTGAAAAATAATAATAATAATAATAAATAAATAAATTAGGAATAAATAATTTACTGTCATATGCATTTCTCTCTCTCTTTCTCTCTCCCCTCTTAAGAAATAAGTTTTGCATGACTAAAATTGTTTAGACAAGGCAATAATATATTAAGAAAATTTGTAAATACTCAATTAGGAAACCCTTGGGTGAAGGACCTATGTCCCCAAGATTTTATCATAGGCTATAATTCACATTTTCATTTAGGAAGAGGAATTTGTATCCCTATCTTGGTAAGAAGTTATATCCTTTCTGCATATCTTATTAAATTGCACAAAAAGGATTTAAGATAACATAATCAAGAAATTCTAAGGAAGAGTATGTGCGATGATGGATTAGCTGTACTAATGATGGAAGTTGTTTTTATTAAATATATGTCTTGCAAAATGCCTAGTGAATAGTTAGGATCCTAGATGGGTATTTTGGAAACAAATTCATGTTTTGTATACATTGTGATCAACACCATAGTAGTAAGAAATTAACAACATTAAGTGATTGATCAACTATGAATAAGGAGTTGTTGTGGTAAATAAATGTTATAGAAATGTACCTTACTCAATTTCTACTTAGAACTGATGTTATCTCAAAATTTTAAAGTGTACGAGGGTAATGTTTCAAATAGGTAAAGGGTAGAAATTAAAGTTATGTACACTAGTTAATGTTATTAATTTAGATGTTGTGGTTATGAAGATAGTAGTAGGACTCATATACTTCTTTCTCTCTTAATGGATCTATGATCGTTATGCAATAAAGAATTTGAAATAACTCTTAAGAAAATGCCATATGGAAATTTGTCTAACATGCAAATTAGGGAAAAGTGCATAGATAAATAGTAATCTTTAAGAAGGGATCCCAACTTAATGAATAATAGTGCAATAAATTGTAAATTGTTTAGATCTCCTCTAGGGGCTGAATGTGTTTTTGGAAATCAAGCACTACAACTATTGTGAAAGATGACTTAGAATATGTATATTGTAAAATTTGTGTGTCCTATGTCATTGGAATTCTACTTAAAGCTTTGATAGAAAGGAATATTTCTTATAAAACTATGTGTTAATGAAAATGGTAAGTTTCAAGTATTTAGATTTTCATGATTACAAAAGTAAATAAAAAGTATTTGATGTATTCCCTTCATGATCATAACAAATATAAATGTTACATACCTCTCTATGTTTGGTATTCATAGCTTGTAAGGGACACAAATTTTGGACCCTATTTGTAATAAGGTCTCACAAGTTGTAATAAGATAGGATTTACCAAAACTCTTGATAGGAGAAGAATGTGTGCAGTCATTAAATTAGGATCTAGAATAGTAATAATATAATTCTGTTAGATAATGTGTGATATATAGTTCACATTCCTGACTTCTAGGAGTAAGTCGAATCTTAGTGGGGGAGGATGTAATACCCCTCTAACCCTAATATAAGTTTTGTGTTTTTGAAAGAATTAAGATCCTTCGATGTTTTCTTATAGCTTAAGTTGTACATGATACTTGTTTGATCTATTCCTATAGTTGTTTATAATAATTTCATAAGCTAGTACTCAATGATTCTAATATCAGACATACTATCTAAACGTATCATTTTTGTATGTATTTATCTCCATGTATGTATTGAGTACCTACAAGACCTTTATGAACATAGTTAGGATGTTATATGATATGTACTTGATAGATATATATAAGTGGTTATTTATATTTTCTTCTATTAAGGTTACCTTGGATGAATCTTGTATCTCACTTGATGATTTGATTATGTTAATTTATTATTAGTATTGATAAGAGACTAACACAATGCTTGAGATTCTAACCTTCATTATGATGATGCTACATGCTTTGAGTGTATATATATACATGATGTGTTTTCATGATTCAGGACGAAATCGTAGTTACTCACATAGCTGAGGTCCACATGATGTATCGATCCTGGTCATCTGTCTGCAATGTTTTCTTTTATATGTATATCCGTGCATATGTATTTCTTCTTGTGATGCAGGCTTGCAGATACCGGGCATCGACTTCACCTGGCTTCACAGGTCTGAGCATGCCCTCAAATCCTCGATGGTTGTTGTTATGGAGATAGTACTAAGGCCCCTACATGAGTCTTCCTTTGTCATTATTCCAATTTGGGAATATTAGGGTTCCTTCTTTGTCAGTCAACCTTTGGGTCAAAAACCCAGATCCAACGCACCCGGTTGGGCATGGTTGTAGTTAGTGCCTTGTGACCACTTGAATCCATTTGGTTGTATGATTTGTTTACTCATTTTATTTATTTCTCCTTCTTGGTATGATTCTTAGTTAATCTTTCTATGTTGTGTTTCAGGAGTTTGGCTTGACTTTCCTTGTTGACTTTGGTTGACCTTGTTTGATCTTATGGTTTTCTCGATATGTTTCATAGATGATTTGTATGGCCTCTTTAGATGATTAGATTTATTTTGAGGCATGTGATTTTATTCTACCTCAGTGTTATATCCTATAGCAATTATAAATAGGTAATAATATTGTGATCTACTACTTCATAATCTTATAGATTATAGTGTTTGGTATTTGGCATGTATCTATATAAATATAAATATATATATACATATATATATATATGGAAATATATATATGGGTGCACACATATATGTATTTATATATATATATAATTTATATGTGATTATATGTTAATTATTGTAGATATTGTTGATGGTGTATATTTTGAGATTAATGTAAAGTATAATATTATTAATAATTAAATATTAAATAATGCGAGGTATATTATTCTCAATTGTTAATTATTAATAATGATGATAGGTTATATATATAGATATTGATGTAATTAATGATGGAATATGTTAGGATAATATTACATATGTGTATGAATGAATACAAATAATCTTTTATTGTATATTTGAGTAATATAGTTGTATGATATTAAGTTATTTTATAATACCCTTTAGTTAAGAGTTAGTTGGGAGTTGGTTACTTTTCCTCTCAACCTTTGGAAATCTATTTATATGCACTACTTTCTCATTTGAAGAGAGGAGATTTTGGGGCTGAAGCATTGAGGAGAGGATGGCCTTACTTTTCATGGAGATTTTGGAGAGAAAACTTGAAGATGTGAGGGAGAGTTTGTAAGCATATGTCTTTAAGAATTTTTGGTTATCTTTTCTTTTGGGAGAGAGATATTTTTGTGAGAATTTCAGTAGTTGAGAGAGGGATTCTTTGCTATGGAATTATTTCTTTCTTTCATGGAGATTTCTGAAAGTGGATAGGGTTTGAAGGATGAATCTCAAGTTTGGATTTGTCTTCTCTTTTGTTTCCTTCCTTCTTCGATTCAACCTTCGTAGGACATGAGGTATGGATTGAATATGTTAGTTACTTTATGTTTCTGATAGATTATGGATCTATTTATATATTATAATTATTTATTATATCTGTATTTTTAATTTCTATGGTTATTTTAAAGTTTTGAGTTTTTGTTTGTAAGAATTGGCATGTGTTTTCCTAGGGTTTTTAGCAACCCATTTTTGGAGATCTATTATTATAATAATTTAAATTGCATCTAGGGTTTTACTAAATTGATTTTCTGGAAGTGAAATTCACAGATCTCAAATGGGTATCTCTCTGATTTTATTTCTAGGGTCTAATTAATGCCTTGTTTTTGACATTTTGGCAGACTATGCCTGTCCATTCTCGATTCCGAATTTTCTATCAAATGTATTCGTATGCTACAGGCTGATATGATTATATAAAATCTAAATTTGATATAAAAGATTCTCCTAAGTCTTATCTTTCATTTCCAATTTTTTTGGAGAATTTTTATTATGTTTTGTGAAAATTACAACTGTTTTAGTGAAGGCAGGTCTGAACCCTAACGAGAATTTTCTGTTTTAAACCAGAAGTCATAACTTTCTTTCCCACCGTTGGATCTTCCTAAAAATGAAATTGAGAGTCCATAATTATGTTATCTAAATCTCCACTGAAGCGATTGCATTTATTATTTGTTTTGTGGAAGATATGGATGACTGTTCTATGATGACTATTCTTTGCATTTAATCCTTGCTTGAAATAATTCAGTTTAAGAACATCATTAAGTTTTAAGGTTTCGTATGGTCACCAGAGGCTATTAGAATGTTTTTTTTTGGTTAATTGGATCTATGTATACTTTGAATATGTTTATAATATCACTTGGATGTCTTCTTATATGTTTGGAACATTCTGTATGCCATATTGGGTTTAGGGTTGTCAAGTGGACTAGGGACAACATATGTTTTCCTAAACTCAATCAAATGTTGTTATGGAATTGATATGAATTATTGATGATGGATCTATTATGCTCTTATGATTTTTATATGTATGTTAGGGAACCTAAGTACACTAGGTGAGTGGCTCATAATGAGGGGCCGGGGCCCTAAGTGGCTAGTACCAGGATAACCTACTATGAGTTATTTAATCAAGTGATAACCTAAATAAATGAATTGGGAATGGGAGATTATTGGAATGGGAAATTACACACTAATCAAGATTAATTATGCCTCGCCCATGCCTTTAGTGCTAGTAAAGACTAAGGATGGTAGTGGGAGAAGGTACCTATGTGTAGGTACAACTGGATGACCTTGTCTGTACGAGAGGCATTCGGTTCCGCATGTGCCTACTTGGGGGCCGTGGCCAAGAGTGGCTAGTACCAGGACAACCCAAGGGGTGAGGGCTATGCGATGACACTCACCTAGCTTGTAGCTTAGAGTCTCTACTAAATTTGATCATGCCTCTGGTAGTCCTTGTGGTCTTCTTGTCTTTTCTTTTGTGTTGTGACTTTGGGAAAATTTTTATCACCACCTTAGGAATTTCTTAGTTGTTACCTCTTGTATGGGCCTTTGGTTCTATCTCCTAGCTCGGGGGAGTGGGCCTATTGGTTCCACATGGTTGGGTGGTTAATATTTATATCGAGGTATTGATCGTGATTCTTTGGATGATCCTAGCACATATTCCTTTCCAGATCTGCAGTTGAAAATTTCTTATTGGATATTTTAATATGTTGAGATGTACTTATGTATTTGTATTCATGTAATTTTTAATCTCCTAAAAGGAGTCTTGTAGTATTGATGCAATCTCAATTCAAAGCAATGCATAAGGGAATGGGTAGTTCTAGGTAAAAGAAAGGGAAAAGAATGTGGAATATTGGACATGTTACTAACATTAAAAGAAAGTGTTTATGTTATTTATCATATCCTCTTATGTTGTCCATGTGTAAAGGAAATAATCTTAAATATAATTATATATAATGATGTATCACAACAATAATGTATTCTCTCTTGATGAAAGAATTCAAAGAGATTATTGAGAAATGATAGATTAGTGATTAAAATTATTAACAATGAATGGTTATGAAAAAATGCAATAAAATAGTAACTTGATTATAATGTTAATACTTGGTTCATGTTAATAAAGTACCTAGGATAATGCCTACCTTAATGAATATTAATCTCTTACCTAAATTATTTGAGAAAAGTGATATAAAGGATAGTAGATGTAGATGAAATCAATATGAATTTATGGAATGAGTTGATAAAAGGAATAATGATGTTGGATGATTAACCTATGTTTAATAAAAGAAATAAGTTAGGGACATTTAACTTGGTGCATTAAAATGAATGTAGATCTTTTAAGCTCATGATTCTGTGAATATCTTATGCATGTAAATGGTTTATATGATGTTGCTTTAGTAGCGACGTTAGGGAACCCGGGAGGACTTAAGTTGTATAAATCTTACATTCAAGTAGTAGAAAATTATTTCTTCTTTTAGAAATATGAAGTGTAATGATGAATATTATTCTAGCTAAAATAAATAAATAAATAAATAAAAATTCACTACTTGCATTTTATAGAGGTTTTATGTCTTGTCCTCTTGGGTTTCCTAGCGGGGCGTTACATGTCTATCCACTAAAGGGAGAGAAACATTCAATGAACTGAAAAGATTAAAATTTGTAGGGAGAGTCTGCATGAAATATTGTTGTAGTGATTAAACATATTAAAATATCAAGCTAGGGGAGAGCTTACTATGCTATAGCATTAGTCTATATAGTTTTAGAATACAAGTGTGGTATTCTATGTCATATTTTATATTATTTGTGTTTCCATCAATGCCAAAGGGAGAGATTGTTAACCTACAACTGATTGAATATCTTAATGAAGATTCATGAGGTCACCGAGGTATTAAAGTGATATTTAAGATGATTAAATCAGTTAATATGTTGTCATTGATGTCAACCAATTTTGACTATACTTATCATGATAGTTTTTTTATTGCAGGAAAAAATAGGTTTTAAACGGGACCCAAAACCTCGTACAATCTAGAATAATAATTTAGCAATAACAATGACTAAAAAGAAATAGGACTGAGGATCAGTCTACCATAACCAAAACTAGCATAAAAACCAAAAACCAAAAAACTAGTAAAAAACCTATAGAAGGCTAGCACCAGGGATCCAAGGCACTAGAAAAACTCCTTGCGAGTTTCATCAACTTCTTGCATCACCTTAGATATCTTCTTTATTGCAGTGTTGAAGTTAGAGAGCTCCTGGATTCTTTCTTGAATCTTTCTCCTTTTTGCAGATATGGTATGTTTTCTAGGGCCTTCCTCATCCAAGTCCTATGTAATCTCTTCAAGTTTCTTGTTGGGGGAGCTAGCATCCAACTTAGCTTTAATGGTCATTAAATAGTCCATGGCTGAGAGCATAAACCTATTGTTGTCATGCATGTGTTTTTTCATGGTGTTCTCCATCATTTCCATTCTAGCTTGCAAATCCTGCAATTTTTTTAACCCCGCCAATATTCATGTTACCATCCACAATTTTCGAACTAGAATCCAGCTTATCCTGCAGTTTGGAGAAGCCCAATGGAGGGGTCTATTTTTTCATCCATGTCTTCCTTAAGCTACTTATCATGATAGTTACAAACATCTAAACATCTGTAGAAGGAATATTGGTGAAGAAATGAGATATCTACATAAGGAAAAAAATGGATATGATAGATGGCTATGGTATACATTGGGTAACTTATTGATGAGTCTATGGAATTATATTATTGATTTGATCATGTTAAATTATTCTATTATGAAGAAGAGATCAAAATTGAACAAGTTAATGTGGTTGGTAATTGAAGATTTATATATACATGGAGTCAGTCTTGTGTATAGTGAGTGATGGTATTTAACAAGTTAGTATTCACCGACACACTCTGTATTAACCAAGTAAAGGAGAAATAAATGATTATAACATCTGACTGAAATGTATAAGCTGGCATATGCTTATGATTTTGAGGTAAGAGATAGAGTTTTTGAGGAAGATCAAATAGTTGACAAAATTCAAGATGATTGAAGGGAAGAGATTGAAACGTGTTATGGATGCAATTTCTGAGGAAGCTTGAAGAAACAAAATGGATGATGGAGATAAAGAGGCAAAATCTAATGGCTGAGATGAAATTGGCTTACACATCTATTTAAGAGACATAATATTCATTACATTGAATCATGTTGGATGAATAGAGACTATAGGATGATTCAAATGAAGACAATTTTCATGCACTATTGATCAAAAAAATTACATATAGAACTGATCTAAATTGTAGGCATAACCGAGCATGAAAGATATATACACCAAGTGAAGTAAGTTGGAGGATATGATGGAGTGAAATTGCTTATTGATTAGAATATTTTTATTAAGATTAGCATAGATCTGAATACTTGAAAATTGAGTTGTATTTGAATCAGATCACTACTATATCATTTTAACCATTGTTATAGCTAAATATCTTAACTGAATGGACTTAACAATCTTCTTGTATTTCAATATGATATTCAAGGAATGTTAATTGTTTTCTTGTTGACTCCATAGTGAATGTTGGCTGAAGGAGAACTTTTAGTGACAATTCCTCTAACAAGGTCACACCTTAAAGTTTATTTTGTAACCTTTAACAAGGTTGGCTCCTAACCGAGCTCACTTTAGAAGAGTGAAATATTTTGGGTTACCAGTCCCAGGTAGTTTTTTCCTTAGCAGGGTTTCCATGTTAAATCTTTTTGTTATGTGTTATGTGTTATTTGTTATGATTGTTTTTCTATCATACTTTACATATTTCATACTTGATTAATTGGTAAACATAGTTTTTGGAAATTACTGATAATCTGTAACTAAACAGACAGTTATTGATTAACATCTTACCGAGTTGATTGATTTGTTTAAAAGTTTGAAAAATTACATCTGGGAGTTTGGGACTATAGGATAACTGATTTAACTAATTCACACCCCCACCCTCTTAGTTAAGTCACTACCGGTTTCAAATCTTCAATACCAAATTTCTTCAAAAATTCTCTAACATACTTAGAATGTGTAATGAAAATTCCCTTATTCAATTGTGTAATTTACAGAAAGAGATATAATTTCATCTCAACTATCATAGACATCTCAAAGTCATTTTTCATTTCATCTAAAAAAACTCTACTCATTTCATCATTTCCACTAAGTACATGATATCATCAAAAAACACTTCAACAATCAAGATATTATCATCAACTATTTTAAAATATAAGTTACTACTAGCAGTACCTTTATTCAATTCAATATTTGTTAAGTATCTATCCAATGTGGCATACTAAGATCTAGGAGCTTACTTCAATCCATATAATTATTTCTTCAATTTTAAAACCATATGTCCTTCCTTGGTTATTAGAAATCTTTTAGGTTTCTCAATGTAAACATCTTCCTATAACTCACCATTCAAATATGCATACTTAACATCCATCTAATATACTTTAAATTTGATGTAATATACATATGCAAGAAGTAATCTAACAACTTTAAGTCTAGCTACATGGGTAAGGATCTCTATAAAATCCATACCTTCCATTTGGGAATCTCCTTTTCATACCAATCTTTCCTTGTTCTGAATCACAACACCATCATTATTCAAATTATTTTTAAATATCCATTTAATTCTGATCACATTCTTGTTCATGGGTCTTAGAACAAGAATCCTGGTCTTATTTTCATTAATCTTATCAAGATCTTCTTTCATCACTTTCACCCAACTTTCATCTTTACATGCTTCATTTACATCTTTAGGCTCAAATTAAGATATCAAACATATTTCTTCTCTAGCAACCCTTCCTCTAGTTTGAACACCTATATTTTTATCATCAATAATAGCATCTTTATAATGATTAATTCTTACATACCATGGAGTCTTCAAAGTAAGATTTGTAGCAAACCCTTCAGTATCAATATTCTCCTCATTTGCCAAACATTCAGCTTTTTTTTCCAAATCATTTTATATTTGATTCTACACTTCCACAATCTATTTATCCTCTTAAGTTATGTCATACCTACAATTTCTCTTGGATTTTTGCACATTCTCATCAACTCTAACATTTTCACTTTCAAAAATCTTCTTTATTCTATAGTTATAATATTTATATGCTTTTATCTTAGTATAATAACCAAGAAATATGTCTTCACCACTTATAGGATTAAATTTTTCAATATCCTCATCTATCTTAATATAACACTTTCTTCTAAAAATTCTATAGTAATTCACTATAGGAAGATGGCCATACCAAAGTTCATAAGGAGTCTTACCAGTTCTTTTCTTTATCTACATTTAGTTCAAAGTGTATATTATAGTACTTACTAGTTCTCTCTAGTAAAACCATGTAACCTTTCATTCAATTATCATGGTTCTAGCTGTATCCAGAATACTTCTATTCATTTACTTTCCAACACCATTTTTTTGTGGACTTCATAGATTATAAGTCTTCCTCTTTATCCCATGTTCTTTATAAAACATATAGAAATCACTGGATTTCAATTCTCCACCTCTATCCAATCTTAAATATTTCAATCTATGTTCAGATTTTGTCTCAACCATCACCTTGAATATCTAAAAATTTAGAAACACATTTCATTTCTGTTTAAAAAATGTAAGCCACATCATCCTGGAATAGTCATCAATATATAGCATAAAGTATCTATAATCATATATGCTTCTTGTCTTAGTGTGACCACATAAATTAGTACGTACCATATCTAGCAATTCATTTGAAGTATATGTTTTATTCTTAAAAGTAGATCTATCCAGCTTACCTAATTGACATTGTTTGCACATATTTTTAGGCTTCATCAGCTTATTAAAATCTTTTACAACATTAGTAGTTCTAACCTTCACCATATTATCAAAGTTCACATAACAAAATCTTTTATGCCACAACCAAATGTCATCAATCTTAGCAACCAATCACTTATTCTCAACAATTTTTAAATTAAATACATTACTTGTAGTCTTTGTATCGGGTGCAATTATATTTCTACTGCTTCCAACAATCTTGCACATTCCTTCCATGAATTCTAATCAATAGCCCTTATCTAGTAGTTTTCCAAAACTTAACAAGTTATGTCTTAAACCTTCAACATAAATGACATCATTATTACTATTCTTACCATCAATATTGATAGATCATTTTCCCTTAATCAAATAAGGAATATTATTATTGAATCTAACAACACCACCATCATAATCTTCAGGCTTCACAAACTTATTTGTGTCACCATTCATGTGATGTGAATCACCACTATCTGATTCACTAGCACTAGATTCATCATCAATCACACTTTCTTCAGCATAAAAACTTTAACGGCCCTTAAGGTGAAATCTCTTATATTTGATCTTAGGCTCCTTAAAAACTTTATTAGGAGATATAGATGTAATGTGACCAGTATTATTATAGTTAAAGTATTTCAAAGATATATTAATTCATGCTTATTAGAACCCTTAGGTGGTCTTTTTTCAATTATGGTTTCAAGTTGATAGATCTTCCTTTCCTCTTCCATGATATCTTCCCATTTCTTAGCATAGTGGTTGAAGTTGTCTTTAGAAGAAATATATCCCTTATCATACTTAGTCACACTGAATTTGAAACTTGTTTCAACATTTGGATGTTCCTTAGTAGAAGTATTCATCTCATAGGAACAAAGTCTACCGCCCAAAGCTTTTGTTGAAATATCTCTTATAGTTCTCACTTCTTCAATAGCTACAAGCTTCTCACTGTAACACATGGAGAAATATCTCATAATTTTTCTTAAAAAATTATTATCATTGAAGGTACCACCAACACATCTAATTAAAAAAACTAGATCATTTACTCTATTATATAAGATGATATGGTTTCACTTTCACTCATCTTCATAATTCCCTTTAACACCCTACAACTTAGCTTTCTGAGCATACTTATCACCCTGATATATAGTTTCTAATTTATTCCATACCTCATGCACTATCCTCAATCCATAGATGTGAGAATATTTTGTATCTAAAAAGTCACTGATCAAATCTTTCCTTGCTAACATATTCTCCTTAATTTTTTTCTTTTCATTAGCAGTATCTTGAGACAAGTCATTAGAGATGACCTTTAAGGCTTCTATGTGATATGCCAATATTCATCTCCCATGCATATTAGATTAGTCATTTGATCATTCCATATTAGACAGTTAGATCCATCAAACTTAGGGATTTATTTTTTTATGCTTTCCATGTTGGATCTCTTTCAGATGATTAAGATTTTTCAAAAGGACTTATCTCTAATACCAACTATTAGGCCCAAAAGAAGGAAAGAATAACCAAGAGGGGGAGTGAATTAGTTGTGCAATATACATTAAAACTTTAAAAACCACTAAATCAATTAATGATCTGAAATATAAATAGTGATACAAGATCTACAACACATAACATAGAACACATGAAAAACTTCTTGAGGAAACCCTGTTAAGGGAAAACCCCACTGGGAGTCAAACCAACTAGATAAATGTACACTATTAAATGTACTACCTAGTTAAGAGAAAATGAAAAAAAAAAGAGGAATCTACATGCACTTACAGGACCACTTCCACGAGATCACTACTCACAATACAATGATCTGGCTCTAAGCCAACTTCAATGATCAATTTTCGATTACAATTCACATTGGTGGACAACTATCCAATATGGCTAAACTGACTCATAGCATTTGAAATGCCAATACAGTTCTGATGAAGTACAATCTTCACCTCAATCATAGATTACAAATATCCTTCTTCTTTTCTACTACTCACACACTCTTTTCAATTACAAATTATTTCTTATTTATATATATTACAACTAATAGTCCTCAACAAGTTCAACTAAGACCTATAAGACAAAATGATACAAATATTATACTCAAATAAAACGTGATCTAGATCAATTCATCCAAGAATTATATAGGACCCAAAAATTCATCCTCAAACACACAATAGCTTCTCCAAATCTACACCAAGAATTGTAACAAGTTACTTCACGAGTCAGCTAGGATCTAAATGAAAAAATTCCAACACACTATCAAATCATCGAATGTGATCACCACGATCAATGTAAACCATCAACATGGTCATAACATGATCCAAGAATACTAGCAAGAGGAAAGAATAGCTCCAGCCTTTGCATCAAGTCAAACTCAAAATCCAAACACTTCTCTATACTTAATACTATCAATACTAAACATCAAACTTTGTTATACTAAAAAATATAACTTTATAAACTTTGAATCATGAACAACACCAATTGAGGAAATAAAATTGAGTCCCAAAATTATCACCAGCTTCACATCAATTGAATCAACTACACCAATTGTCACTAAAGAAAAAACTCAACCTCAGAGCATTCACCCAAAATTTTGTGAAATCCTCCATAATTTGACCAGAACCAACTATAGACATATCTGAATCGCCAACTAGAATAGTAGGAAAAAATCTTCAACAAATTACCTGAACAACTAAAATCATCTTCTCTTAACAAACTAAACACGGTGTCTTCAACAACAATATTATGTTAACGTCAATGACAAAACACTAATCTCAACACACATAAACAAGGTCTAATAAAAAATGTCATGCCCAAAAGTTGAGCAAAACACAACTACAATTTTTTTTTACAACCTACTGAAAAACTATAAGAACACATACATTTGTAACCAAGCTTGCTAAAGTCAAAAACAATCTGGCACAAGTATTCTGTGAACACACAAAAATGATGCAGAAGGAAAATGGCTAAACAATTTGGTCAGGTGTTTAGAAACATCACCGGGGTCCAACCAGATGAAGGTTGACCAAGTTTGACCCAAAGTCAAACTTCACAACATTGCTTCCAAATAAACCTAAAGGGTTCCCTAAGTCATTAGCTTCGATCAACACACAAAATGAGGCAGTTTGATAAAAGTCAACAAAAGTTGACTAAAAAGTCAACCTTACATTGCTAGATATGAAACAAGATTAAAACGATACTAAACTCAATAAGGAATGTATAGGCATGCAAACTAAGAAGAATTATCTAGGTTTGACTACTAGTTGACCAAAAGTCAACCATGTCTAAATTTGGTCAACGAGTCTCCTGCAGGAATAAAAACTCTATACTCTACAATATGAGAGTTGAATATGATCTTAGTGATAAAATTACGTTCACTTTATGATTATAATATTAATTTAATAATTTACGATATAATTTTCAATTTAATTAAGTTTAATAAATTAGCCTCTAGTTAATTTTATCTAGACTCTTTAAATCAATTCAGTTTCACAACTTAATCTAATAAATTAAATTAATAATCTAAAAGCCAATACTAAATAATTTTGTTACCCTAATGTAACCTATTTAATCTATAAGAAGAAACAATTCTTTTATATCTATTTAGATAAATTATAATTTACTTTACAAATATAAAATATCCTAAAGAAATATCTAATTTGTTTCCAATAATCGACAAATTATTTTTATGTTAATGTAAATAACAATTAACTAATATTCTAGAAGTTTCTTAACCCAAGTAAATATGACAAGTAATTTCTAAACTTAATTTAAAATATAAATTCTTTAGTAAAAACAACTACTGAAATAACTAAAATCTAAATAGTTTTGAATTCCATTAACTATAATAAACATTAACTTCTCATTACATAAAAATATTCTCTTCTAGAATTTCCTACAAGAATAATATCTTTCATATTTATCCTAAGATAAAATTTGATTTTTAAATTACTTTTAAAGTGGAATTAAAAACTATAAACAATGCTTGATAAAGTTCTTCTAGAATTTTCTATCCCCAAAGTCCACATAAGGCATTTTAATATCTACCTAATATCTATAAATCAAATATATTTCTAAAACTTGAAGATAAACTTGCCATGATATTAATCCCATCTATGAGCCAAAGTATATTTATTTTTGAAATCCATCCCTTATAATATTCATTAAATTTTAAAACTCAATCTTATAAATACTCCACTTATATGAGAGATAGATTTGGGTTGAAAACCCATAAGAATTATAATTTCTTATTTTAAATTTAATATTATTATATTTGTGAAAACAAAGAGGTTGTATTTAAAAATTATATATATATAAATTTCTGAATTTTAAATTTACTACGTACTAACATTTTAATAAAAAGAAGATAGAAAATAATTGCTTTTTACCTTTTAAAAAGTATAAATTCAACATTCTATTTTCTTTCTTTTCTTAGATTTTATCTAAGCTGAATTATTCATACGAAAATGTGTATTTTTTTATGTCAGAACTATTAAAGAATAAATATATATATATATATATAAAATTGTATAAACACATAATTATTTATATAATTATATAAACATCTCTATTCGAACAAAAAATTATATCCTCTTGTTTTTATTCAAATAAAATGGCATGCGTATTTACAAACCAAACGGTTTAATGTTTTTAAAGGAAAATTTTAAATTAAGAAAGGAAAAAAGGAAATTTGGGGCTACTGGTTTTAATGGCCAGGCGGGCTAAACCCTACCCGATCCCTTCATGCCTGCGAGGACACAGGGTGGGCTGCAGAACGGCGGCCACTGTAAATAAATGTTTTAAAAATAATGAGCAGTATATTAATAACCAATAAACACTAAATTCGAAATTAAATCAAAACAGTGATTCAACATATATACTAATATTATTTTAAAAAATATCTAACATGCTCAACAATCTCAAACATTTATATCATCTTCAAATTTCTAACAGTTTAGAGATAATAGGTGTCTGAATGTGAAGCTTTTTACTAGTACAAAAATAACAATATGTGACTAAAGTTTGGTGTCAATTCTGCTGAAGTCCATGGGGAAAACAGATATTCCACTAGAAATGGGCACCCGTTTAGGTTCAGGTGATCGACTCATAAAAAAATGAGTGTCCATTTAGCATCGAGCAACCAAAAGAAAATGGAAGCCCATTTCTTAAAAATCGGGTGCCTATTTTGTAAATGTTTTCTTTACATGATTTCATATCATTTTCACTAGTTACAAAATGGGCTAGTGATTTCTAGAGAGATGATTGCCCAATTTTTGCTTCACTATCAACCCCCTCATCCATTTTTATCACCATTCCATATATATGTCTTTATTTTTTTAATATTTTCTTTCATATTTTTTTCAAATAATATAGTTTATTATTATTTTTAAATTATTAAACAACAAAAGTTATTCCAAATATATTTTTCTATAGTGAAAAAATTAATTTTGTTTTTAAAATAATTTTTTATTATTTTATGTTTACTTCATAAAATATTATAGAAAACACGAAAAATAAAAATAGCTAAAACTTAAAACCTTGGGTAGAAAAAAAACTGTAAACTTCAGGTAGAAAAAAACAAACATAAACCCTAGGTAGAAAAAAAGCAAAACATAAACATAAATCAAGATATTGGATTTCTTATGGACGTTCCAATCCAAAGTTGAGAAATCCAAGTGATTTCACCAACTAACAAGTTTCAACGAAAGGAAAGGTTGAAACTTCTACAATTTTGGCTCTGCAAGATCAAGGCTGGTAGGCTGGTCCTTCAACCATTATATGTTGGTTTAAGGTTTTTAAAGAAGATAATATAATGTGTAAAAACTTAGGTGATCCCTCAAGATGGTAATTGAAACTCTTGAGAATGATCAAATTGTGAATGCCACAATAGTTTGGTATTTGAAAGTTGTGAAAACTTTTTAAATAGATTGTTTAGTAAATATTGTTAATATGTAATATTTTTGAATAAAAAAAATCCCTACAAATCATATGTATGACATATCTATTATAAATTCTCTGAAAATATATGATTCCTTATTTTTAAATAATAATTAGACCAGTGTCTTTCTTACACATTAGTTCTCTACCAGTTCAATTAAAAGATCCTATGTATAACCTCTGACAGATATTTAAAAACTTATTCTTTTGAAATAAACCTATCACTTCAAAGTCTCTCAATATAAAATACGATTTGAAAAAAATATGCAGTTAGTTTTACTGAGTTTAACCCTAGCTTTGAGAGACCAATAAAATAGAAAGAATTTTGATAACCAATCTTTCTAATTGATGATCAAACTGAAGATTAGAATCACATAATAGTATTATATGAAATGCACATTAAAAAAATCTAAAAGATTTATCAAAGGAAATAGTCAATTAACTGAAGAGATTGAACCAATTAGAAAAATGCTAAGAACATATGATCATTATATTAAGACACAATAAGGTTACTAGTTGATGATATCACCAGATTGTTATTAGCATTTCACATATTCATAAAAAAAAATTATGAAATTAGATTGTCTGTGTGTATTTTTCTATATATCATCCTTTTTTTCATTCTTGGTGTCCATTATTATAAACTATAAAGGGATGCAATGTTTAGCTTTAGACCGTTACAAAAATGGTTTTATAAAATATTAACACCAAAAACCTAATTATAAACTAATCACATATCACTAGATAAAAGGAGCACCATTGATAGGTACTAAACCAATTAAATCTGTCAACTCGTGGAAATATTCTGGAACCCACCCATCATTATTTTCTAGTACCTCACAGAGAAGCTCATGCAACTCTTCTTCTAGTTCTAGTATGTCACTATGATAGGCAACATGGCTCATCTTTAGGTCTAAGGAAACATTTAGAAGACTATTTACAATATCAAGCTGATCTTCTTCCATCCCACTTAGACAAGGATGCTGAACAGGTCTTGGCTCTTCATCCTCGGGGTCGATGATTACTGGAAATCCCATCCTGGAAACCAGATGACACTGATAAATGTGTAAAATTTTGAAAAATCATCATTCATTTTTTTACTTATAAAGCATGTGAAATGGATTTGATTTCTGCAATGGGATTTTTAGTATATTTTCCATACACGATGATTTATTTTATTTTCTTTGAGCATTAATATCACCTTTACTATTTGATCCTTTGGCATTTTAATTGATGCAAAAATAGTTGCATGTAGGAAAAAGGTTTTTCAAAATCAATTTAAAAATTGGCAGCATTGGGATAACTCATTTTATGTTAATAAAAAATTGCATATGTTTTTCATATGTTAATAAAAAATTTCATAATGTACTTTCCACATCATGCAAATCCTTCATGAAAACTTGATAAAATTTGATCAGAAAGGCTTTTTTCGATACTGATTCCTCTCACTCATTGGGTATCGATATAACTCATGATGCCACTGGCCGATACCACTTATCACTCTAATAGGATGTCATTAATATACTACATTCTAGACATCATAAATTTTCATAAATTAACATGCATTTTACTAATTTGGTGTCCTTCCCCGATGACTTATTCATTGTCAAAGCTATCTGGATGACACCATCAGGATAATACATATTATCGAAACTAACTAAAAATGTTAGTCTGATGTCAAATGAGGCTTTGTGTATATCTCTTACTACAAACTAGCTCCCACTTCTCATCTCATTAGTTTATCTCTAAACACGTGTACTAATTCCTGATGAAAACATTGGTAGGACTATGAAAAATGACCTACCATTGGAATTACATGATTTATCTAGATGGACTAGATTAGTCTTTGCCAATCTCCAATGAAATTTTTGGTGTAAATCATGTTGATTGAGGGAAGAAAGCATGATCTAAAATAAATAGACATCTAGAGTTTTATCTTCTGATCATAATTTATGGGCATATATCCATATACAGTAACTAATGAGACAGTCTAGATTGTAGATCTTAAATCTTGGAGGATGTCAATTGTCTATATAAGATGAGATCTGGACCCTAAAACATAACAAGGTATCAGAAGAGTATGATGAATAGAAGGCTATAGAATTGAGATAATATCTTTGAATTAGTGAACTATTCTATAATATAGTTCAGTGACCAAGCTAAACAAAGTCAACCAGTGAAGAGAAAAACATAGATATACTTGATAGATAAGATCAAATCAATACTAGAAGGAGAAGATATGTAATCAGAAAATACAGTGCAGAACAAAGGTTCGGGTACTGAGACATTCTAATAGGTGTATTAGTTTTAATCTCTTAACAAAGTAGTTTTAACTGAGCTTAGTTAATCTCTTAACCAATTGCTTAGTTAGTTGTAAGTTCTAAATCCTTTTGCAAGGTAGATTGTATAAATCTTATAGCTCTTAATAGGGCATACCTCTCACAGGGTAGATCATATTTTGTGATCAAAATTTGTAGCCCTAATAGGCAAAGTTTATACTACAATAGTAAAGATTTGTGGGTGTCATCCCCACCCCAGTTTTATCTTTCAAGGGTTTCTAGGTATACAAAATCAAAGTGTTATGATTGCTTTCATGAATGATGTTTAGTTTATTAGTTTCATTACATTGATGAAGTTTATGATAATGCTATGCAAGTTTTCAGTAATGTTAGAATGGCTCAATAGGTGATATCTAATTCACCCCGCCCCCCCCCCCCTAGTATCACATTTCCCAAATAGATTTCCAACAATTGGTATCAAAGCATAGGTCTCCTATAGAAGTCTAACCACTTGTGAGGTAAATATCTTGAGATGGAGGTTTATAAGTTGGGAAAAATCATAGAGAATCAGAAGATCGATATTCATCTTGCATTAAAACAACTTGAAGCAGCTAGAGGAGAACTAAAGAAATCTTTAAGCAGAAGAAAAGAAATTGCTATTCAATAGAATGAAACACTATATCAAGAAGAAGATACTACTGTACTATTTGATAGTGGGAACTCTACAGGAAGTAACAAAGCCATAAAAGGACTATTGGAGAAAAATAACATACTGGATGGAAACATCAAAGATCTAAAGAGAGAACAAGAAATTCAGTTTGTGAGACTCTATGAAATAGTTAATCAGAAAAAGAAAGCTGAAGAAGACAAGACAATGGTAGAAGAAGATAAAAGACAAATATCAACGAGACTTGATGAAAAGATAAATGACATGCAAAGGATGACTAAAAATCATCTAGACATGGTAAATGAATTGTTACTGGTTAATCATGAATTAAGCGGGAAAGAAATGGAAATCACCAATCTGAGATCTGAAAACAATCAACTAAAGAATGAATTGAGAACTAAAAAGGAAGTCAATGAAAGGATGAACAAGCTACTTATCATGATAGTTACAAACATTTGAACATCTGTAGAAGGAATATATGGTGAAGAAATGAGATATCTACATAAGGACAAAAATGGATATGACAGATGGATATGGTATACATTGGGTTACTTATTGATGAGTCTATAGAATTATATTATTGATTTGAGCATGTTACATTATTCTATTATGAAGAAGAGATCAAAATTGAATAAGTTAATGTGGTCAGTAATTGAAGATTTCTATGTACACCAAGTCAGTCTTGTGTATAGTGAGTGACAGTATTTACCGAGTTAGTATTCACTGACGCACTTTGTATTGACCATGTCAAGAAGAAATAAATGTTTATAACAACTGACTGAAATGTATAAGCTGGCATATGCTTATGATTTTGAGGTAAGAGATAGATTTTATTAGCAAGATCAAATAGTTGAAAAAATTCAAGATGATTGAAGGGAAGAGATTGAAACATGTTATGGATACAGTTTCAGAGGAAGCTTGAAGCAGGAAAATGGATGATGGAGATAAAGAGGCAAAATATAATGGCTGAAATGAAAATAGCTTACACGTCTATTTAAGAGACATAATATTCAAATATATATACACCGAGTGAAGTAAGTTGGAGGATATGATGGAGTGAAATTGATTATTGATCAAAAGATTTTTATTGATATTAGCATAGATGAATACTTTTAGATTGAGTTGTATTTTATTCAGATCACTACTATATCAGTTTAACCATTGTTTTAGCTAAATCTCTTAACTGAATGGACTTAACAGTCTTTTGTATTTTAATATGATATTTAAGGAATGTTAATTGTTTTCTTGTTGACCCCATAGTGAATTTTGTCTAAAGGAGAAGTTTTAGTGATAATTCCTCTAACAAGGTCACACCTTACAGTGTGCTTTGCAACCTTTAATAGGGTTGGCTCCTAACCGAACTCACTTGAGAAGAGTGAAATATTTTGGGTTACCAGTCCCAGGTAGTTTTTTCCTTAGCAGGGTTTCCATGTTAAATCTTTGTGTTATGTGTTAATTGTTATGATTATTTTTCTATCATACTTTAGGTATTTCATATTTGATTAATCTGTAAATACAATTTTTGGAAATTAATGGTAATCGGTAAATGAACAGATAGTTATTGATTAACATCTTACCGAGTTGATTGATTTGTTTAAAAGTTTGAAAAAGTACATCTGGGAGTTTGGGACTGTAGGATAACTGATTTAACTAATTCACCCTGCCCCTCTTAGTTATCTAATAGACGCTACTGATTTTAAATCTTCAATACCAAGTTTCTTAAAAAATTCTCTGACATACTTAGAATGTGTAATGAAAATTCCCTTATTCAATTGTGTAATTTATAAAAAGAGATATAATTTCATCTCAACTATCATATACATCTCAAAGTCATTTTTCAATTCATAAAAAAAAACTCTACTCAATTCATCATTTCCACTAAGTACATTATATCATAAAAAAAAACTTCAACAATCAAGATATTATCATCAGCTATTTTAAAATATAAGTTACTAGTAGCAGTACCTTTATTCAATCTTATATGTGTTTAAGTGTTTGTCCAATGTGGCATACTAAGATCTAGGAGTTTACTTCAATCTATATAATTCTTTCTTCAATTTTTAAATCATATGTCCTTCCTCGGTTAGTAGAAATCCATCAGGTTTCTCAATGTAAACATCTTCCTATAACTCACCATTCCAAGATGCATGCTTAACATCCATCTGATATACTTTAAATTTGATGTAATACACATATGCAAGAAGTAATCTAACAACTTTAAGTCTAGCTACATGGGTAAGGATCTCTATAAAATCAATACCTTCCATTTGGGAATATCCTTTTCATACCAATCTTTCCTTGTTCTGAATCACAACACCATCATTATTCAACTTATTTTTAAGTACCCATTTAATTCTGATCACATTCTTATTCATGGGTCTTAGAACAAGAATCCTAGTCTTATTTTCATCAATCTTATCAAGATCTTCTTTCATCACTTTCACCCAACTTTCATCTTTACATGCTTCATTTACATCTTTAGGCTCAAATTCAGATATCAAACATGTTTCTTCTCTAGCAACCCTTCCTCTAGTTTGAACACCTATATTATTATCATCAATAATAACATCTTTAGAATGATTAATTCTTACATACCATGGGGTCTTCAGAGTAAGATTTGTTGCAAACCCTTCAGTATCAATATTCTCCTCATTTTCCACACATTCATCTTTTTCTTCCAAATCATTTTATTTTTGATTCTACATTTCCATAATCTATTTATCCTCTTAAGTTATGTCATTCCTACAAGTTCTCTTGGATCTTTGCACATTCTCATCAACTCTGACATTTTCAATTTCAAAAATAAGGAAACAAAAAGATGGCCATTCCAAAGTTCATAAGGAGTCTTACCAGTTCTTTTCTTTATCTACATTTAGTTCAAAGTGTATATTATAGTGCTTACTACATCTGTCTAGTAAAACCATGGAACCTTTCCTTCAATTATCATGGTTCTAGCTGTATCCAAAATAGTTCTATTCATTTACTTTCCCACACCATTTTTTTGTGGACTTCACATAGTATAAGTCTTCCTCTTTATCCCATGTTCTTTATAAAAAGTATAGAAATCACTGGATTTCAATTCTCCACCTCTATCCAATCTTAAATATTTTAATGTATGTCCATATTTTGTCTCAACCATCACTTTGAATATCTAAAATTTTTGAAACACTTTTCATTTCTCTTTAAAAAATGTAAGCCATGTCATCTTGGAATAGTCATCAATAAATAGCATAAAGTATCTATAACCATATATGCTTCTTGTCTTAGTGTAACCATAGAAATTAGTACGTACCATATTGTTAGGCTTCATTAGCTTATTAAAATATCTTACAACATTAGTAGTTCTAACCTTTACCATATTATCAAAGTTCACATAACAAAATATTTTATGCCACGACCAAATATCATCAATCTTAGCAACCAATCACTTATTCTCAACAATTTTTAAATTAAATACATTACTTGTAGTCTTTGTATTGGGTGTAATTATATTTCTACTAATTCCAATGATCTTGTACATTCCTTTCATGAATTCTAATCAATAGCCCTTATCTAGTAGTTGTCCAAAACTTAACAAGTTATGTCTTAAACCTTCAACATAAATGACATCATTATTACTATTCTTACCATCAATATTGATAGATCATTTTCCCTTAATCAAATAAGGACTATTATTATTGAATCTAACAACACCACCATCATAATCTTTAGGCTTCACAATCTTATTTGTGTCACGATTCATGTGATGTGAATCACCACTATCTTCTTCACTAGCACTAGATTAATCATCAGTCACACTTTCAACATAAAAATTTTAACGTCCCTTAAGGTGAAATGTCTTATATTTTATCTTAGGCTCCTTAAAAACTTTATTAGGAGATATAGATGTGTTGGAGATTTTCCAAAAGGGCAATACTGACTATATGTTTGTCATTGATGAAAACATATGGAAAGTAGCATGCATGGAAGTCTTATGCAATAATCCTTCAGTATATTATGCATGGACATGATATCAACATGATATCATGGGCGCAGAGGTTAACTATATGTAGAGACTATTATATAGCAGCTTGTGTTAGCAGTGTTCTTGATAGAGTTATAGGAAATGTTCTATGTATGGTTGTTCGTATAGTTGTCTTATGGGAATGCACCCTAGGATATATGTTTTAGACATATTAGTGATGTTAAGTTCATGGACGCATAGTTTGAGGATGAACACAAGTGAAGTTATGCAGTCGCCATTCGCAACTAGTAGTTTCTTGTGTTTGTTCAGTAGAGCCAACAGAGATTTTATTGTTTCTTGAGTTGTGGCTATCTTGAAGATATGCACCCTTGGAGTTAAGCTTGGAGAAGTGTTATTGATGTTCGGTTAAGAGTGCATAAGTTAATTCAGCTTGAGGAGAAAGTTAGAGTTGTTTTAGTAGAGTTGATAGTGTGTAGCATGCATCTACAATTATATTATATGAACAGGTCCCAGGATGTGTTGCACCCATAATAGAGCTGACAGAATGTTTGTTGGAGTTTATTATGGTTTCTCTAATATTATTTCAAGGTGGTTCTAATAGGATGACTTGATTATATCATTTGGAGGAAAGATATTTTTAGGCAGTCATTTGTGATTGCTAAAATGTGGTTTATGGTTGATCAAGTAGAGCAGAGCAGAGTGTGCGAATTGTTGAACCATCAGAAGGTCTATGTGACCAAGTAGAGTATGTGCGCTATTCATTAGAATTGATCCATATAGCAAGTCAAAGCACAGTTCACCAAAATCCAGATATAGTGTGTATTTGTTATTCAGAAGGTTGTAGCCTTCACCCATTTGAGTAGTGAGCTCTCAGACAGTGCATCCTCTCCCCTAATAGGGAGAATTGTAAAAGACTCCTAACAGGGTCCAATCCTTAACTAGGTCTACTGTACTTAATATATTATAAAGCTACTCCTAACAAGGTAAATGATCTTCTAGCAAGGATCATTATATACTAGTACAGAATATTAGTGGGTATTAAGTCCCACTGAGGTTTTAACCTATTTGGGTTTCCCCGTAACCAAATATTGGTGTTGTGTTCAAGTGTTCTTTCATTGTGTCTATGCTTTATGTTTAAGTATACTTAATTGGATAAATAATTGAAACTTGTAGATAACTGATTCACCACCGCCCCCCCCCCCCCCCCCCCCCCCCCCCCCCCCCCCCCTCTTAGTTATCTCTTGGGACTATTCCTAACAATTGGTATCAGAGCCAAGTGCCTTGGATAGAAATTTTAAGAGTTTGAGGTTGATCAGATGACATACTTCAGGAAAGAAAGTCCTAAGTTTGATGGAGAGAATTATCTTGACTAGAAGAACAAGATGGTGACCCATTTGCAGTGCATTGCTTTTGAAGTTTTTAATGTAACCATCCAAGTAGCCAAGATTCCTACATTAAAAGAGCTTGCAAAAGATGATGCTACTAATGCTCAAAAGGAATTGTTTCATCATAATGCTATTGCTAAAGAATCCCTTATCAGTGCCCTATCTGATGGTGAATTTTTAGAAGTAAAAAAAGATAGATATAGCCCATAAAATTTGGAAGCACCTTGAAGACATTTTTGAAGGAGACAAAGAAGAAAAGGATGCATGTAGAAAGACATGGAAGAAAATCTATAATGCATTAGAGATGCTTCCTGAAGAAAATATCAGAGCTTACACTCAGAGGATTAATGAAGTAGTTGCTGGAATCAAGAATAATGGTGGAGAGATTTCTGAGGAAGACATAATGGACAAGTTGATGAATACTCTTACTCCAAAATATGAGAGCAAGATCAACATCCTTGATGAGACCATATAGCTTACATCAAATTTCAAGAGAGAGACCTTGATTAGCAAAATCTCAGCTTTTGAGATTTCAAGATTGAAGACAGAACCAAAGAGTGAGACAACTTTCAAAGCAACAATTCATGGTAAGAAGTCTACAAACACTTCTGGTAATTGTGATGATGATGAAGAGAGAACATTAGATGATTTTATTTCTATGATTTCCAAAAGAAAAAAGAAAGGAAAAGGAAAATACGAAGGTTAATTACTATTTAAGTGCTTTTTATGTAATTAGATTGGTCACTTTGCATCTAAGTGTCCTACTAGAGTTAGAAAGTTCAAATAGGATTATAATCCTAAGTATTCTAAGGAATGCTACTATGCTGGAGATGAAGTTTCAGATGAAGAAGAAATTGGATTCATTTCTATTGTAGACAAAACAAATATTAAGTCAGTTCCTAAAAATGAGAAAGTGAATAAAGAGCTAGCAATGATTTCCCAAGAAGATATAAGAATAGACTGGATTATAGACAATGGTTGTTCACATCACATGATAGGTGATAAAGGTAGGTTTGTTCATTTGGAAAAATACAATGGAGGTATGGTCAAATTTGGAGACAAAACTCCTAAACCTATAGTTGCTATAGTTAAAAACTTCAAAGTTTATCAGATGGATGTCAAATCAACATTCTTGAATGGAGACTTAAAAGAAGTATACATTGAGCAGCTTGAAGGATTCACCTTATCAGGAAGACTTGATATGGTATGTAGATTGAAGAAGGCCCTCTATGGACTTAAGAAATCCCCTAGAACATGGTATGAGAGACTAGATGGATACTTAACAAAGATTGGATTCAAGAAAGGAGTAGCAGATTGTAATCTATTCATTAGAGAGACATCTAAAGGTTTATTACTTGTAGCTATATTTGTTGATGACATTATCTTTGGAGGTAATGACAAACTCAGTACTAAATTTTCTAAGGAGATGCAAAATGAATTTGAGATGAGTATGATTAGTCCTATCAAGTACTTTTTGGGATTAAATGTGCAGTAGATAGAAAAAGGGATTTTTATTTATCAATCAAAGTATGTAAAAGAGATACTGAAGAAATTCAAGATGGATGATTGCAAGCTAGTAGGAACCCCTATGATTACTAGATGCAAGCTTACAAAGGAAGATGACTCACCAGTAGTTTATATAACATTGTATAAATTGATGATTGGTAAACTCATTTATCTTACTCAGACTAGACCTGACATTTCCAATGTAGTTGGTATAGTTGGAAGATTTGTAGCACAGCCTAAACAAAGTCACCTCATGGCAGTAAAGAGAATATTCAGATACTTGTAGGGAACTATAGATTATGGTCTATGGTATCATAATTCAGAAAATGTTGAGCTTCATGTGTACACAGATGTAGATTGGGTAGGATGTATTGATGATAGAAAAAGTACTTCAGGTGGAGTAGTGTTTCTTGGTGATAGACTTGTCACTTGGATAAGAAAGAAACAAAACTATATTTCTTAGTCAACAACAGAAGTAGAGTATGTTGCAACAGCCTTAAATTGTTCTACAATTATTTGGATCAAGCAGATGATAAAAGATTTTGGAATTCAGATTGATTATCCTATTTTTATTCACTGTGATAACACTAGCATTATCAATATGTCAAAGAACCCTGTGATACATGCAAAGAAAAAACACATTGAGATCAAGTATCACTTCCTAAGAGAGAAAGTGGCAATGAAAGAAGTCAAGTTGGACTATGTGAGTACTAAAGAACATTTGGAAGATATATTCACAAATCCCTTGCCTAAGGATACTTTTGAGTATCTCAGGGGGAAGTTGGGAGTAATTCCCTTCCCTGATTCTTCTTAGAAGGAAGCAAGAATGGCATAAGTCCTTAGGGGCTGATAGAAGGTTGACTACTCTACCTCAGGAGTAGTACTGGTGCTTAAAATGAGTGGCGGCCTTTGCCATTGATGTCAAAGGGGGCATATATATATATATATAGATTCATGGAAAACAAAAGTAAAAAGAGGAGTAATATACTAAGGGGGAGCAGCATTTAGTTATGACAATAGTACAGTTGAGGAAATAGAGAATATTAAAAAATATTGTAGCAGATGGAGGATTCATCTTTGGGGAAGTTTTGAAGAAGAAATGGAGAATGTTATAAAAGAAATGTTCATTTGGGTTGATGGCCAGTACTGACTGTATGTTTGTCATTAATGACAACATATGGAAAGTATCATGCATGGAAGTCTTATGTAGTAAGCCTTTAGTATATGATGCACAAACATGATATCAACATGATATCATGGGCGTAGAGGTTAACTATAAGTACAGACAGTTATATAGCAGCTTGTGTAAGCAATGTTCCTAACAAAGTTACAGTCAGTGTTCTGTGTATGGTTGTCCTTATAGTTGTCTTATGGGCATGTGCCCTAGGATATATGTTTTATACATGTTAGTGATGTTAGATTCATGGATGCATGGTCTGAGGATGAATGAAAGTGAAGTTATGCAATCGCTATTCGGAAGTAGCAATTTCCTATGTTTGTTCTGTTGGAGCTTTTCCTTGCAGGACCAAACTTGAATCGATAGATGGGCTTAATTCTTAGGGTAGGCACTGAATTTTGACAAGGAAAAGGTCCAATTGATGAAGATTGAAAAGAATCCTCCTTCTTCTTTGAGCTCCACATCACTCAGGTGGGTGTTTCCTTATCTGCGCACTCATGACTCCCTTTTGATGAATAAAAGGCCTGCAGATAGATTATTATGGAATAGTCTTCAAACCCTTTTAGGTATCCTATACCCCAATGAAGCCAATTATTATGCAATAGCCCTATTTACATAGAATGTGTTAGCATGTGAAAAAAATTTCATGGCTCTAGCCCTTTTCCCCTGGTCTCTGCAGTTATTTTTAGGTCTCTGTCTTTAGCCCTAGTTCAAATTTTTGAAAATCTAGCCGTTGGTGTAAAAACCCTATGATAAACCCTGGCCTTATTCTATTTTGATGTTACTTTTCACAGGTCACTTAAGGGTCCTAATTCAAACGTGCTTTATTTTTTGGTCAGCCCTATTTAAATTTTTCCTAAGTCTTTACCCTGGTGGCCTTTCATACTTTCCTATAGTCCCCTGTGCCCGATATTTTCCTTAAAGCCTAAGTCCTGAACTTTAATTTTTCTTATGTTTTGGCTTAATATTTTCTTGGGACCAATCTTCTGACAACATCTCAATCTAATGGTTGGCGTAAGTTCTCATTGACTTTGTTAGAGGCTTGAGATCTTACACCAGTAGTTGATTCTCCTTTATGACATGGCTTCTCAAATAGGTGGGTCCGTTGGCACATATGCACAAATGGTGACATCTTATTGGTCCATGTTTTAACACGTGGGTAGTTGTCAGTGGGTCCTAGGTTGCCATCTTGTTAGAGGGTCTTGACACTTGCATTGAATCAATGGCGGGCGTAAATTCTTATGAGATGTGTCAGACGTATGAGATTTTGAGACAACTGTTGATTCTTTTGTATGACGTAACCTTTTCTTTTGGTGGGTCCATCTGCCAGATATGCTGATTTGTTGTACTATGATTGGTCCACATTGTGTGAGCTAGACATGTTGTCAAGGGGGCCTGATATCTCAATCAGGAGATTCAAGATCAATGGTTGGCCTAAGAGCGCGCTTCAGATCTTGCGCCGGCCATCCGATCTTCTAGGCAGCTTAATGTTCTTAGTGGGGCCATTTTCTAGGTGGTGCAGGATTGTTCAAATTTTATTGGTAGGTGTGGGTGATGTGGCAAGGTGGAGTTTTTGTTAGAGAGATCAGTGATGAGGACAAGATCTACGGTCAGCATAAGTTCTCATGAGTTTTGTCAGAGTTATGAGATCTTACGCCTGCCATCTGATTATAAGGCTTACAGAAAGTGGGTCCTATGTTAGTCTGACCAAGCATGAGCCATGAATGAGGTAATGAAAAGTGGCATAAAGCGGGCCCAAGTGGGGTCTAAGGTCTTAGCGGTCTGGATAAATAAGGTTAGCGGCCTGACAAAATTCAATGGGTTCGTTCATTTACGTAATAAAATGGCGGTGAGCTAATTTTTCATTTTGCGAATAAGAAATGCTTTCTCGCATGGCTGCTAAATGTAAACCAGGATTCCTATAAAGGGTAAATCATAAAGACCGTGAAACATGAGGATTGAATGACCATGACTTCAAGTTGATGGAGATTTAAATATCGACCATCGATTTGTTGCAAGCACCATAAAGTAACCATTTGATTTAAAATTTGAATTTGCAGAGGATTTCCTATGACCAGAAGGACTAAAATTGAATGCTTTCATGGTCGGATTTGATTTGTTTGGTGGCACTTGCTATTGCAGAGTGGTCCAGGGTGTGCAATGATCATTGGCAGGGGTTTGTACTATGTGGTTTTGTGCTTGAGGCATGTTGTAGCATTGACATTTTCAGCATTTTTGTGGTTCTCAGTACCTTCATAGAGAATTTATCATGATTGAGGATCATTCCATGATTTTCTTTCTCCTGGTTGCCTAGGTTTCCACCCCTGTAATAACTTTATGACCATTTCCAGTTGGTTGGGTGGTTGAAACCCTAACCCTAAGTCATCCATAGCTTGTTGCATTCTCTTTGAGAATTCCAAGATGACTAGGGAGTATATATGGCAAAAATTTTGACTGAGTAAGGGTTCCAAAACATTTTCTTTTGGTCCCTGGTTGTTGACAGTGTTATACTGATAGAGGAGTTGGATTTTGGGTATTTCCTATATTTGTGTTGTTTTGATTGTATATTGATCTTGAATATGTTAATGAGAATTCTCTTGAGTTCCAATCTTGCATTTGTGTATGTCTTATTGTTTCAGTTCTAAGCTCATATATGTTAATGTCACAAAGTGTGTTAGCATATGGTAAACAAAGAGTATTGTGAAGTCATTTATGAGTTCCTAACAAAGTTAGGATTAAAGTCTTTTAGGTGGGTTCAGTGAGTTTACAACCAAGTAAGAATCTTATGTCCTTGTGTTTGAGGGAGAGGGGTAATAGGCAAAGCAGTTGTCTTGGATTCAATTATGTTTGAGTTCAGGTCTTCAGCTGATGTATATACTTGGGTGACTCCCTACCCTAGGTTAAGGTACTGGTCCATCCTCTAGAGGCATTTCATTGTCATCAACCACACAAAAACATTCAAATGATAAAATCTTAAATCGGTTAGTAAAGAGTATATGGTCGTATATCATTTAGTGATTCCTTTCAAGAAGTGAATCAAGGGTACACCTAGCTGAGCATTGAGGCTCAAAGTGTAGGAGGATCTCTTTTGATCCTTGTTAATTGGCCCTCTTTCTTGTAGACTTTGGAGTGGTGATAGATTCAAAGTTTTATTTAAGTTATCCATCAAAGTATAAATCTACAAGTGAAGATCAAAGGCAACTACCAACAAAATGGTGACTCTGCTGGGGAGAGTCTAGAAGATAAAGGTTGTTAAATCCACTCTTGTTTTCCTATTATATTCAGTTAAGATTTCCCACTTAGTGGGTGGTGACTCAAAAGGTTAGAACTAGTGCTATATATTTTAAATCATGGACAAGAGGAGGAATACTAGGTCCTTTGTCAGAAAGAATCTGGTGGCCAGTCTAGAGCAATTGCCTAGACATGAGAAAAAGAGTTGGATTAGAAAGAATAGTGAGTCTACTAGTGCTCCCATAAGAGAACAAAGAAATACTATAGCTAGGGCACCACATGTTTCCTCAAGTGAGGATGGTTCACAGGATAGAGCTTCTAGAACAGACAGTGGTCGCTCTGAAGATAGATTTTATGATACCCCAAAAGTTGTATTTCAAGACAAGGGTTCATTGCCTGCAGGTCATTATGAACAAGCTAGAGAGATGGGTTTGGAGATTGATTTAGATCTTGATGAAGATAATTTCAGAAGAGAACCCATGAGACCTAGGCAAGTCCACTTCCTATATCAAAATCTTTCTGATATGGATGTGCCATCAGGTTCTGATGACATTATGGTAGAACCTAATGATTTAAATGCACTAAGGTTACAGTTGCTAGAGAAAGATGCCATACATAAGAGGTTACAAAAGGAGAGAGAAGATGAAAAAGTGAATGCTCTAATAGAAAGAGAGTCTCTTCTTAGAAAGATCAATGAAATGAAGGAGAGAAACAAGATGCTTGTTTCTGCTCCTAAAAATTTGTAGCATGATGTCTTTGGTGATCTTGATGCCTTGAGGAGTGAGCAAGAGTGCTTACTGCAAGATTAGGAATTTGATAAGGAGGGCCCGGTGGTTATACAAGTGCAAAGTTATGTTCCTTTTCCTAAAGATAAAGATTAGCATGAGATCACTAGGCCTGCGATTGCTGCTGGTGAGAAAGGAAAGCAGAAGATGGTGGGACATTAAACAAGTAGATCATTGATAATACCCAGGGACCCACCACCCAATTCAAATAGGGACACAAAAAAAGAGAGAAGAAGAAAAGAAGATGAGGACCTTGCAAGAGAACTAGAGAGGGCTGAAATTCAAGTTTCCATTGCAGAAAAGAGAAGAAAGATCCAGTTCTTGAAGGCTTCATTAGATAATGCTCTTGGTCCATCTGCTACTGAACTAGGTATGCCATCTATGACCACTACTATTCCACCTAGTAATGCTACTAGTTCAATTCCTTCTTCAACTACTGGGATAGGTGCTAAACCTAGGTAGCAGTCAAATACACAAGTAGATGGAAATGTAAATGCTAGTGTTGATCCTAGGGTTAACATTAGTTCAAGTTTTCAAAGAAGACCTATGGAACTAGAAGGCTATAGAAAAATTAGTTTTGATGGAATTCCTGTCTACCTGAATGCTTTTCCAAATGATATTAGAGATAAGGTACCTAAGTTTGCTGGTAATAATGATATTAGTTGTGAGGAGCATCTTAGGTTATTTGTTGATATGCTTAATGATTAATAGGTAAAGCATGAGGATGTGGTCATGAAATTATTTGTTCAATCTCTAATGGAGGATGCTAGAGATTGGTTTAAGAGACTTCCTGACAAATGTATTGATACTTGGGATTCTTTTGAGAGATGTTTTAAAGAGTAGTATGGTGATAGGTCTAATGCTAGTTTCATGTTGAATGAATTCAATACCATAAGGAAAAATCAAAATGAATCTATAGCTAAATTCAACATGAGATTTCAGAAGGGTATGCATAAGTTGTTCCAAGTCATGCGGTTAGATGAAAATGTTTGTCTAACTACACATTTCAATGCATTTGAATGAAATATGGGATATTTGTTGAGAGACAAAGAACCAAGAACTCAAAGGGATGCTTTTAGGACTGCTGTCAATATCAAGAACAACATGAAAATATCAAGAAAGTTGGATGGAAAGAGAGATGACCCAAAGTTGTTTGGGGACAAGAAATACAAAAAAGAAAATGATAAGAATGTTGGATCTAGGAGGCAAGAAGAAGATAAATTGGATAAGGTGCTCAATGCATTGAAAGATTTGAAGGAACCTACAAATAGGAACATCAGTGCTCCTACCAATGAAAGGCCTCAGTTCAACAACAATTTCAATAAGCAAAATAGATTGTAGAACTACCCGTACAACACCCAATGGAATGATGGCAAGACTATTGTCCCTGCTAGAAGAGGAAACAATGAAAGAGGTGTCCCTGACCCTCTACAAAAAGCTTCAATATGTGTCATGTAGGACATACCTTGGTGTGTTGCATGTCAGTCTCCTCATTCTGTAGAGCATCAAGTGTGGTTGCACAATCTATGGTTGCAAATCGAGATTGTGGCAGTGAGGAGATAGATCAAGAGGAAGATCAAGATGATGTTGGATGCAACATGGCTACTTCATATCTAGGATATGAAGATGATTCTGGTTTTGATGAAGAGGCAGATCTAAATGTGAAGAGACACAATCAGGCCCTTTTTCATCAAGAGGTTTTTTCTGATGATGAAGACATGGATAAGAAGACATGTAACATGAACTCTTCTTTTGAGCCAGTAGATTTGAGAAGACATTCTAGAGAAGAGATGGATAGGATTAATGTAGAAATGATTGCCCAAGTGCAAACCAGAGGCATGGTGGGAAGGAATATAAATGAGAAAGCTACAAGAATGTTTATAAAGAGTACCAACTCCGGAGAACCTAATAAGAAAAAATCAAAAGGTGATCACATGGTGAAATTTAAGAATGTAAAAGGAAAGAATTGTGAGCCTAATGGAGTTGGAGTTGAAAAATTTTCTAGTGAAATTGAGAAGCTAGTTAAAACCATGGTTAAGATTGAAAACAAGAGGGTGGCCAATACACCTAATGTATCAGATAAACAAAAGGATAATAAGGTGGTGCAGATTGAGACTCCTTCTTCTGCTCCTATTGATATGTTATCTATATTGTCCCAAATTACAGTTAAGGTTCCATTGTAGATAATGTTCATAACAATGATGTTGCATGCAAAATCTCAGGATAAAGCTTTGAAAGGTGTTTCTTCTTAGGGAATTGTGTCTCAAATTCGTCCAATATATTTGGATAGTTCTATCAATGCCAGCCTTGAAAATATTGATCTATTCTTTTGAATTATTCTTGTGAATGGAATGAAGTTGAGAAATTGTATGATTGATAGTGGTGCCTCTAATACTATCATGCCTTTCAAAATCATGGAGAAGTTGGGCCTTAAAGTTGATACAGTTCAAGGAAGATGTTGTGCAATGGATCAGAGGGAGGTACCAGTTATTGGGACTATCAATGCAATGCCATATAGGCTGGCAGTATATCCAAAGAAAGAGTTAACAATGAGTGTTTTGGTGGTGGATATCCCTCCTCATTATGGGATGCTACTATCTAGAAGATGGAGTGCTGCCATGGGTGCAAGTTTATAGTGTGATCTATCCTATGCCACTTTCAAGATTGATGATCAGTTTGTCAAGATTGAATGAGAGCCAAGAGTATGCCACAAGATTGAGAGAAATATTGATAATGAAACTACATGTTTTGTGGATACTGATATTAATTCTTTTAGGGAAGAGATCCATGTATTTGAGAATGAACCTATTATGTCACCTATCTCTGATGAGGTAAGTGTTGATTCTATGAGGGGTGATTTGTTGGTAATGTACTTTGATGGTGCAAATTGCAAAGATGGAGTAGGACCAGGTATTTGACTTATTTCTCCTAATGGAAACACCTACAAATTTTCTTTCACATTGAATTTTTTTTGTACCAACAATATAGTAGAATATGAGGCATTGTTGTTAGGACTGAGGTTGGCACAAAAACATGGTATTAAGTGCTTGAGTGTTGTTGGTGATTCTGAGTTGGTGGTGTCCCAAGTGAGGTTAGTATATGCTTCCAAGAACAAGAGGTTGAAACAATATAGGAATAGAGTTTGGGTTTTGATTGAACATTTTGATGCCTTCAATATTGAGTGGAAGGATAGGAGTAACAACAAGATGACTGACTTGTTATCCAATATTGCAATCAATCCCACTGATATTACATTTGCTAGTATATCTAAAGTTGAAATTTAGGTTAGGCCTAGTATTCCAGATAATATTGAAAATTGGCAAGTTTTTGATGATGATGATAATGATATCTTGAAGTCTATGAGTTGTGAAGATCAATATCATGGTCAGGAATTTGATTGTTCAGCCTTGGTTGAGTCAGCAGAAGGAAAGGAGGTTGTCTTTGGCAATAAATTTATTCAACTTAGAACTAACAAGGTGCCCAAGGGGCTTGTTGTTTTGGAGACTATCTTTGATAACTAGGATAGAGTTCAAAAGAATATCAAAAGAGAAGATCATGCTGATCTAGAGGAGATAAATCTTGGAACACATGAGGCACCTAAGAAAGTATACATTGGTAGAGATATATCTCAAAAGGTAAAGAGATCTTTGATTGAATTATTGAGAAAATTTAGGCATGTTTTTTCATGGTCATATAATGACCTAAAGGTTTATAGACAAGACTTATTTCAGCATATTATTCCATTAAAAGAAGATGCTAAACCTTTCCGGCAAAAACAAAGTCTTATTAATCCTACTTTGGCACCCAAGATGCAAGAAGAGTTAATGAAGTTGAGAGATGCTGGCATTATCAAGCCTATAAGGAACTCTTCTTGGGTTTCAAACCTTGTTCCTATGAGAAAGAAGAATGGTGACATCAGGCTTTGTGTGGACTTTAGGATTTTGAACATCAGCTCATTAAAGGATAATTATTGTCTGCCCAATATGGAAGCTATGTTACAGAGAGTAGTCAGATTAGAATTGATGTCAATGATGGATGGATTCTCTGGTTACAATCAGGTCATTGTAAAAGAATCAGAACAGTTTAAGATAGCTTTCACAACACCTTGGGGGACATATGTTTATGTGAGAATGCCTTTTGGTCTCACAAATGCTGGTGCTACTTTTTAGAGGGCAATGGATGTTTCCTTTTTAGATTTTATTAATGATTTCCTTATTGTATACCAAGATGATCTAATTGCCTACTCCAAGAAGGAAGAAGACCATTGTACTCATTTAGAGAAAATATTCATAAGGGCTTTGGAATATGGCATTTCATTAAACCCAAGGAAATGTGCTTTTTGTGTCCTTGAAGGTAAGTTGATTGGCCACTTAGTTGGGAAGCAAGGAGTGAGAATTGACCTTGAGAGGGTAGAAGCCATTGATAGAATTTAGAGACCAAAAAATGTTAAAGGAATTCAGTCTTTCTTAGGTCAGGTCAATTTCTTAAGGAGGTTTGTAACAAAATTTGCTAAGGTCACTAGACCTATTTCTAAGATGTTGAAAAAGGGATCTGCAATCAATTGGGAGGGTGTGCCTAATGAGGCTTTCAAAAATATCAAGCAGGCTATCAAAGATGCACCAGTGCTTAAGGCACCTAACTATAATGTTCCAATGCACATCTTTTCCTTTGCATCTTTTCATATTATTGCTACAGTTTTGTTACAAAAGAATAAGGATGGTTTTGAGCATGTTGGTTGTGGATTATTTCATTTGATCTTCAACTTGCAGATTTACACTTTGATGGATAATATAAAAATCTTGACTCTATCACCACTCCAAAGTCTACAAGGAAGGGGACCAACTGACAAGGATTAAAAGATCCTTCTTCGCTTTGAGCTTCAATGCTCAGGCGGGTGTACCCTTGACTCACTTCTTCAAAGGAGTCATCAAATGATGTATACTATACTCACACAAGTCTAAAAGATTTATCAAATGAATGTTTATGTTTGTGGTTGTTAACCATGAAACTTCAAGAGAAAAGACTAGTGCCTTATCCCAGGGCTAAGAGTCACCCAACTATATACTTCAACTGAACACCTCAAATCAAACACAATGGAAACCAGAGTAAGTGCTTTGTTTATTACCCCTTTCCCTCAAGCACAAGGACATCAAATTCTACACCTGGCTGTAAACTCACTGAATTCACCTAAAAGGCTTTAATCCTAACTTTGTTAGAAACTCAGAGATGAATTCAAAATACTCTTTGTTTACCATACATTAACACACTTTATGATATTAACATATATGAGCTTAGAGACAAGCAAGAAGACATACACAAGATACAAGATTGGGATCCAAGAATGTTTTCATTAACAAATCTAGAATTAGCATACAATTACCATGACACAAAGTTGAGAAAAAGACACCAAATCAGACCTCTATCAGTCTATTATAGTCAAAAACTAGGGACCAAAAGCAATAAGATTTCAGAACCCCCACAAAATCCAAAAACTCTCTAACTTATACCCCCTAGTCATCTTGAAAATCTGCAACAAGCTACAGATGGCTAGGGTTAGGGCTTCAACCACCCAACCTGCTGGAAATGGTCACAAAAATTATTGCAAACACTCCTTGAGCCAAGAAATTCCTTCGCCAGGTACCAAATCAACCTCTGCAATTAACCACATAGACCCTGGACCACCGCAAATAGCAAACCAGTCATTTCTCACTGAACAGGGTCACTTCTGCATTGAAAACCAGTCCTTTCTAGTTGCTGGAAACCCTCCACAGATTTGAATTCAAGATCAAATGGCTACATCTTTGGCACCTAGCTCATCAGCAGTCATGATTTGGATGGAGATCAACTTTATATCCTTGCCGTAGATCTCTTTATCTTTCCCGGGGTTTAGATCCTCTAACTCATCTAGGCACCTCGGGTTTCATTTAGTGAACTGGCGACAAAGCATTTCTTAGTCACGGAATGAAAATCTTAACTCTAGTTAGACTCTGCGACACATGATTGCATGTGTTAAAATAGCCCGCTTTAAGTCATCAGGTGAACTGGCAACAAAAGCATTTTGCCTATTCGCAAAAAACATCCTGCCTCCGCTAAAGAACTTAGTGACCTCATGACTGCTATTCGCCAAGTATCCAAATGAATTGGAGAACCACCAAATCATCACACGAATGAGCGACAAGCTAGAAATATATTAGCACAACCAAATCTTTATTCACTCCACCATTAACTCCGCAACTATGATGCATGATGCCACCTGTCACCAAACCATTTGCAGAATACCACCCCATCACCAACACCAGATCCATGCTCTGCAAGCCTTTGAAAATGAACAGTTGGCATAAGATCTCATGGCTCTGAAAAATCCTATGAGAACTTATGCCAACTATTAGATCTATCCTCATCACAGACCCCTCTGACAATGGCCCCACACCTAACTTTGCAACTGCGATGCCATCTCAGTGCCTGCTAGCCAATGAAAACCAAACACATCACCCCACCTGGAAAATGGAATAAAATCTGATGGATGGCGCATGATCACAAAGGCTTGGAATGTTCCTTGCAATCATACGCTAACCGTTAGATTAAAGCTTTAACGTGGGCACCTCTGACAAGCCAACCGATCACCATGCGGACCAATAGGAAGACACCAACTCAGATCACTGAAACCACCGCCGCAACCGTCACCACACTGCCATGGACACATGGCAGGTGGTTGCATGATCACATGTTAGAGAAGTTTGACATGTAGCCATGTGACAACCAGTAAGAATGTGCCACATCATCACCTCTGGGACCACACCAAAGAAGCCTCACCATTCAGAGGATCAGATGGTGGGTGCATGATCACATGGGGAAAGAATATTCCATGCGATCACACGCCAATCGTAGATCTTTATCTCTGACTCCAGGCAATGAAAAGAAATGGGACCCCCTGAACCAGCCACTGAGCATTCAGTGACTACACGGATAACCACTAGAAAGTCACTGGAGGTTAGCAGATAACCGCCAACCTTTCAAAGATCATGCGACTATAGTCATCAAGTTGCTGGATGTCAGCCACTTAACCACCAAAAATAGGAGATCAATAGATAAATGCTAGTTGCCAGGTCACTGAATTGAAAAAGTAACTACCCGAAGGCTTGGAGAATCAGTGACAAGAAACCCTGAAGGATTGGGCTCCACCTCCCATCACACCTGTGCAATTAGAGAAAAAACTAGCAAACAGGGAACTAGTGTGAGGTCGAAAACACATAATATTTTTGACTTAAGAGGGCCAAAAACACACAGAGTTTTCAAAATGTCAACAAATAAACACACAAAGTAGGAAGCACAGGGTCAAAAACAATGCAGGTCGAAAACACACAGACCAAAAACATCATGAACTTTTGAAAACACTGTGGGTTTTCGACACTTAGACAGATTTTGAAAATAATTCCAGCAGGCTTGAAATTTTGAATAACTGTCAGGATTTGGAAAATTAGGAGATGCAGCCTAGCCTAGGGTAGGGTGACAACATGAAGAACATAGGGCAGGACACATTGAAGAACACTAGCAAGGAAAATAGGGCATTTTCATAAGGTTTTGCAAAGACAGAAAAAGGGCCTAACAGAGAAGCCTATTGCATTTTTCAGTAAATCTTTGCAGGCTACTGAATTAAAGAATGACATAAATGAGAAACAAGCATATGCAATTGTGAAGGTAGTCAAGGCTTTTAGGTGTTACTTAATGGGAGCAGTTGTGATTGCTTTTTTGCCAATTGCAGCTGTGAAGGATATTTTCTCACAGCAGGAGGTTTCTGGGAGAAGATGCAGATGCATCAATAGTATCCAAGAATTCAATGTTGATGTCTAGATTACTAAGTTGGTTAGAGGACAAGGATTGGCAAAACTGATGGCCCAATCCAACCTTGATTCAAATTAGGTAAATCATTCTAAAATTGATTATACATGTGATATGGATGATTGTATTTGGTATCAATATATTATCTATTACTTGAGAAATATGAGATGTCCAACAGGAATGAATGATAATCAGAAGAGGACATTGAAATTATAGGCTATCAAGTATGTAATTGTGAAATGTAAATTGTATACAAAGAATTTGGATTGCATACTGTTGAAATGTTTAGATGAAAATTAGGCTAAAATATTGTTGAAAGAAATGCATGAGGGAGTTTGTGGTGGGCATTATATGGGTAAAACAACTGCTCATAAGATTTTGAGAGCAGGATTTTGGTGGCCCACAATCTTCAAAGATGCAGAACAGCTGGTGAGGAGGTGTGATGCTTGTCAAAGGTTCTCTAGTAAGCTTAAATTTTTAGGAAATGTTCCATTCAAACCAGTAGAAGTTCAGGTTCCTTTCCAATAATGGGGAATTGATTTCATAGGGGAGATACCAAACAAGTCAAGTGGAGGACACTCATGGATCTTAGTTGCCACTGATTACTTTACAAAGTGGGTAGAAGCTATACCTACAAGAAATGCAACTAGTAAGGTGGTAATTGATTTTCTGATGAATAATATTATTACAAGGTTTGGGTGCCCTGAGAGAATAGTAAGTGATAATGCCATGTGCTTCAGGTCAGCTGAATATAAGGACTTTTGTAGAGGCTTAGGAATTCAGATTTCTAATTCCTCACCTTATCATCCACAAGGAAATGGTCAGGTAGAATCTAGTAATAAGAGTTTGATTAAAATCCTAAAGATGATTCTTGAAAAGAATAAGAGGGAATGGAATTGAAAGCTGGCATTAGCTCTATGGGCTGATAGGATAATTTTGAAGAGGGTAATTGGTTGTGCACCCTTTGATTTAGTATATGGAATACATGCAAGAATGCCTTAGAATAATTTATTGGAAATGTACAATTTTGTTTAGTTATATGATGATGATTTAGATGATGAAATGCAGTTGAGAATTAAGGACCTCATTTAGTTGGATGAGACTAGAAGAGAGTTAGTTGCAAGAAATGCCAGATTGGAGTTCTAGGTTAAGAATTTGTTTGATAAGAAGACTATTGACAAAAGGTTTAAGCTTGGTGATTTGGTGTTAATTTGGAATGCCAGATTCAAGGATAAAGGAAAGCATGGTAAATTTAATCCAATTTGGTTAGGGCCATATCTGATTCATGAGAAATGGGGCCAAGATTCATATATTGTGAAAGAATTAAATGGTGATATTCAGGAATTGCTAGTTCATGGACAATTCTTGAAGAAATACTTCAATTGAAGTATTTTGTTTTCCATGAACAGTAGTTAGGTCTGTACATTTTGTAAATTCTATAAATAGTTTCTTTCCCCTACCTTGTTTTGTCCTGGTCTGTAGGGTTTTGGTCTTGTTGCCCCCTATTGTCAGTTTTTCCATTGGGATGGTCTGCTTTAAACCAGTTATTCTAGATCCTTGTTATACCTGTAGGAGGCATACATCCTCAGATAGAGCCACTGTTAGCACATGTAAAAAATTTCATGGCTCTAGCCCTTTTCCCCTAGTCTCTGCAGTTATTTTTATGTCTCTGTCTTTAGCCCTAGTTCAAATTTTTGAAAATCTAGCTGTTGGTGTAAAACCCCTATAATAAACCCTGGCCTTATTCTATTTTGATGTTACTTTTTGTAGGTCACTTAAGGGTCCTAATTCCCATGTGCTTTATTTTTTGGTCAGCCCCATTTAAATTTTTCCTAAGTCTTTACCCCGGTGGCCTTTAATACTTTCCTATAGTCCCCTGTGCCTAATATTTTCCTTAAAGCCTAAGTCCTACGCTTTAATTTTTCTTATGTTCTAGCAAAATATTTTCCTGGGCCCGGTCTTTTGACAACATCTCAATCTGACTATTGGCGTAAGTTCTCATTGACTTTGTTAGAGGCTTGAGATCTTACGCCAGTCGTTAATTCTCCTTTATGACATAGCTTCTCAAATAGGTGGGTCCGTTGGCATGTATGCACAAATGGTGAAATCTTATTGGTCCACGTTTTAACATGTTGGTAGTTGTCAGTGGGTCCTAGGTTGCCAACTTTTCAGAGGGTCTTGACACTTGTGAATCAATGATGGGTGTAAATTCTTATGAGACGTGTCAGACGTATGAGATTTTGAGACAACCGTTGATTCTTTGGTATGACGTAACCTTTTCTTTTGGTAGGTCCATCTGCCAGATATGCTGATTTGTTGTACTATGATTGGTCCACGTTGTGTGAGTTGGACGTGTTCTCAGGCAGGCCCGATATCTCAATTAGGAGATTCAAGATCAATGGTTGGCGTAAGAGTGTGTAGAATCTTCAAAACCCTTTAGATCTTGCGCTAGCTGTCTAATCTTCTAGGTGGCTTAATGTTCTTAGTGGGGCCATTTGCTAGGTGGTGCAGGATTGTTCAAATTTTATTGGTTGGCATTGGTGATGTAGCAAGGTGGGGTCATTGTCAGAGAGATCAGTGATGAGGACAACATCTACGGTCAACGTAAGTTCTCATGAGTTTTGTCAGAGCTATGAGATCTTACGCCTGTCATCCGATTATAAGCCTTATAGAAAGTGGGTCTTGTGTCAGTGTGACCGAGCATGAGCTATGATTGAGGTAACAAAAAGTGGCATAAAGCAGGCCCAGGTGGGGTCTAAGGTCTTAGCGGTCTAGATAGATAAGGTTAGCGGCCTGACAAAATTTAATGGGTTCATTCATTCACATAATAAAATGGCGGTGAATTAATTTTTCACTTTGTGAATAAGAAATGCTTTGTCGCATGGTTGCTAAATGTAAACCAGGATTCCTATAAAGGGTAAATCATAAAGACTGCGAAACATGAGGATCGAATGACCACAACTTAAAGTTGATGGAGATTTAAATATTGATGGCCGATTTGTTGCAAGCACCATAAAGTAGTCATTTGATTTCAAATTTGAATTTGTAGAGGGTTTCCTACGACCAGAAGAACTAAAATTGAATTCTTTCATGGTTAGATTTGATTTGTTACACGGTGCTTGCTATTGCAGAGTGGTCCAGGGTGTGCCATGATCATTTGTAGGGGTTTTTACTGTGTGGTTTTGTGCTCAAGACATGTTGCAGGGTTGACATTTTGAGCATTTTTATGGTTCTCAGTACCTTCAAAGAGAATTTATCATCATTGAGGATTATTCCAGGATTTTCTTTCTCTTGGTTGCCTGGGTTTCCACCCCTATAATAAATTTATGACCATTTCTAGTTGGTTGGGTTTTTGAAACCCTAACCCTAAGTCTTCCATAGCTTGTTGCATTCTCTTTGAGAATTCCAAGATGACTAGGGAGTAAATATGGTAGAAATTTTGACTGAGTAAGGGTTCCAAAACATTTTCTTTTGGTCCCTGGTTGTTGACAGTGTTATACTGATAGAGGAGTTGGATTTTTGGTATTTCCTATCTTTGTGTTGTTTTGATTGTATATTAATCTTGAATATGTTAGTGAGAATGATATTGAGTTCCAATCTTGAATTTGTGTATGTCTTCTTGTTTCGGTTCTAAGCTCATATATGTCAATGTCACAAAGTGTGTTAGCATATGGTAAACAAAGGGTATTGTGAAGTCATTTATGAGTTCCTAACAAAGTTAGGATTAAAGTCTTTTAGGTGGGTTCAATGAGTTTACAACCAAGTAAGAATTTGATGTCCTTGTGTTTGAGGGAGAGGGGTAATAGGCAAAGCACTTATCCTGGATTCAATTGTGTTTGAGTTAAGGTCTTCAACTGATGTATATACTTGGGTGAATCCCTGCCCTAGGTTAAGGCAATGGTCCATCCTCTGGAGGCATTTCATTGTCATCAACCACACACAAACATTCAAATGATTAAATATTAAAGCAGTTAGTAAAGAGTATATAGTTTTATATCATTTAGCAATTCCTTTCAAGAAGTGAATCAAGGGTACACCCGCCTGAGCATTGAGGCTCAAAGTGTAGGAGGATCTCTTTTGATCCTTGTTAATTGGCCCTCTTTCTTGTAGACTTTGGAGTGGTGATAGAGTCAAATTTTTATTTAAGTTATCCATGAAAGTATAAATCTACAAGTGAAGATCAAAGGGAACTACCAACTAAATGGAGACTCTACTGGGGAGAGTCTAGAAGATAAAGGTTGTTAAATGCACTCTTTTTTTCCTATTATATTGGGTTAAGATTTCCCACTTAGTGGGTGGTGACTCAAAAGGTTAGAACCACTGCTATATATTGTAAATCATGGACAAGAGGAGGAATACTAGGTCCTTTGTCAGAAAGAATTTGGAGGTCACTCTAGAGAAATTGCCTAGATAGGAGAAAAAGAGTTGGATTAGAAGGAATGGTGAATCTACTAGTGCTCCGATAAGAGAACAAATAAATACTAGAGCTAGGGAACCATATGTTTCCTCAAGTGAGGATGGTTCATAGGATAAAGCTTCTAGATCAGACGGTGGTCACTCTGAAGATAGATTTTATGATACCCCAGAAGCTGTATTTCAAGACAAGGGTTCATTGCCTGTAGGTCAGGATGAACAAGCTAGAGAGATGGGTTTGGAGATTGATTTAGATCTTGATGAAGATAATTTCAGAAAAGAACCCATGAGACCTAGGCAAGTCCACTTCCCATATCAAAATCTTTTTAATATGGATGTGTCATCAGGTTCTGATGACATTATGGTAGAACCTGGTGATTTAAATGCACTAAGGTTATAGTTGGTAGAGAAAGATGCCATACATAAGAGGTTACAAAAGGAGAGAGAAGTTGAAAAAGTGAATGCTCTAATAGAAAGATAGTCTCTTCTTAGAAAGATCAATGAAATGAAGGAGAGAAACAAGATGCTTGCTTCTGCTCCTAAAAATTTGTAGCATGATGTCTTTGGTGATCTTGATGCCTTGAGGAGTGAGCAAGATTGCTTACTACAAGATTAGGAATTTGATAAGGAGGGCCCTGTGGTTATACAAGTGCAAAGTTATGTTCATTTGCCTAAAGATAAAGATGGGCATGAGATCACTAGGCCTACTATTACCGCTAGTGAGAAAAGAAAGTAGAAGATGGTGGGACATCAAACAAGTAGATCATTGACAATACCCAGGGTCCAACCGGGTAAAAGTACAAAGCTGTGTCACACTTTTATAAAGGAAAAGGTCAACAACACAAATTTTTTTTAACTTTAATGACATAAAAATGACATTTATGTTTAAAAATTGGAGATGATGTAAACTAATGAAATGTGTAAAAGTGGATGAAGTTTATGGCTATAATTTTTTTATTTTTTTTTGAAAAAGAATTCACATAGTTTTTAAATTTTTTAAGTCCATTTTTTACTTGCTGAAAAATGCTGAAAAATGAGGGTCTTGTCCGCACCAAAAAAGTATATGAAAATAATCTCTTTTTCCTTTGATTTCAAAATATGTCATAGATAAAATGTATAGCTAGTGCAGAAAAGAAGAAAAATTAGTTTTCAATGTATATTTTCTCTGTTATAACTACTCAAAGTCGAACATACCTAAAATCAACAGTTTTCATCTCATGTCAAATTTCCCATATCAAATCTACACCATTCAGAAAATAAATTACACATTCTTGAAGATAACTCTCTCCTCTAGTGTTAAATATAAATTTTCAATTTTTTTGATAAGCTTTACTATTTTTTTCTATTTTTGATGCATCTTGTTCTCGAATGTTAAAATACCTACTTGTAGTATTTTTAAATTATAATATATTAGATCTAATTAAAATACTATAAAAATTATATGATGATAATCTTGACTCAATGCTCTAAAAAAGGGTATTTTTATATTTGTAAAAAATATCATTAAAAAGAGTAAGAGTTATTGAAATGTCGCTTTTCTGAAATAATTTTATTTCTTTAGTAATTGTTATAAAACATGCATTTAATAGATATTTTCAATTGGAAAAGGTGAAGAAGTTATCTAACTTAGCTAGAATGAATCTAGCTAGACCATATGTTTGACAAAAAATAATTTTAGTTAGAACTACTCAAATTCAGTTGTGCTGATAAGTTGTCTTGAAACGTGACATAGCTTTGTGCTTTTACCCCACCACCAAATTCAAATAAGGACACAAAAATAGAGAGAAGAAGAAAAGAAGATGAGGACCATGCAAAAGAACTAGAGAGGGCCAAAATTGAAGCTTCCATTACAGAAAAGAGAAGAAAGATCTAGTTCTTGAAGGATTCATCAGCTAATGCTCTTGGTCCATCCGCTACCGAACTAGGTATGCCATCTATGACTACTAGTATTCCACTTAGTAATGCTACTAGTTCAATTCCTTCTTCATCTGCTAGGATAGGTGTTGATGCTAGGCAGCAGTCAAATGCACAAGTAGATGGAAATGTAAATGCTAGTGTTGATCGTAGGGTTAACATTAGTTCAAGTTTTCAAAGAAGACCTATGCAACTAGAAGGCTATAGGAAAAATAGTTTTGATGGAATTCCTGGCTACCTGAATGCTTTTCCAAATGATATTAGAGATAAGGTATCTAAGTTTGCTAGTAATAATGCTATTAGTTGTGAGGAGCATCTTAGGTTATTTGTTGATATGCTTAATAATTATGAGGTAGAGCATGAGGATGTGGTCATGAAATTATTTGTTCAATCTCTAATGGAGGATGCTAGAGATTGGTTTAAGAGACTTCTTGACAAATGTATTGATACTTGGGATTCTTTTGAGAGATGTTTTAAAGAGCAGTATGGTGATAGGTCTAATACTAGTTTCATGTTGAATGAATTCAATACCATAAGGAAAAATCAGAATGATTTGCAGCTGAATTCAAGATGAGATTTTAGAAGGGTATGCATAAGTTGTTCCAAGTCATGTGATTGGATGACAATGTTTGTCTAACTACATATTTCAATGCATTTGATGGAAAGATGGGATATTTGTTGAGAGACAAAGAACCAAGAACTCTTAGGGATGCTTTTAGGATTGCTGTCAATATTAAGAACAACATGAAAATATCAAGAAAGTTGGGTGGAAAGAGAGATGACCCAAAGTTGTTTGGGGACAAGAAATACAAAAAAAAAAATGATAAGAATGTTAGATCTAGGAGGCAAGAAGAAGATAAATTCGATAAGGTGCTCAATTCATTGAAAGATTTGAAGGCACCTATAGATAGGAACATCAGTGCTCCTACTAATGAAAGGCCTCAGTTCAACAACAATTTCAATAAGCAGAATAGATTGTAGAACTACCCCTACAACACCTAATGGAAGGATGGCAAGCCTATTGTCCCTGCTACAAGAGGAAACAATGAAAGAGGTGTCCCTGACCCTCTACAAAAAGCTTCAATAAATGTCATGGAGGACATACCTTGGTGTGTTGCATGCCAGTCCCATCATTCTATAGAGCATTGTGTGGTTGCATAATCTATGGCTACAAATCGAGATTGTGGCAGTGAGGAGATAGCTCAAGAGGAAGATCTAGATGATGTTGGATGCAACATGGCTACTTCATATCTAGGATATGAAGATGATTCTAATTTTGATGAAGAGGCAGATGTAAATGTGAAGAGACACAATTAGGCCCTTTTTCATCAAGAGGTTTTTTCTGATGATGAAGACATGGATAAGAAGACATGTAACATGAACTCTTCTTCTGAGAAAGTAAATTTGAGAAGACCTTCTAGAGAAGAGATGGATAGGATTACTGCAGAAATGATTGCCCAAGTGAAAACCAGAGGCATGGTGGCAAGGAATATAAATGAGAAAGTTGTAGGAATCTTTATAAAGAGTACCAACTTTGGAGAACCTAATAAGAACAAATCAAAAGGTGATCACATGGTGAAATTTAAGAATGTAAAAGGAAAGAATTGTGAGCCTAAGGGAGTTGGAGTTGAAAAATCTTCTAGTGAAATTGAGAAGCCAGTTAACACCATGGTTAAGATTGAAAAGATGAGGGTGGCCAATACGCCTAATGTATCAGATAAAAAGAAGGATAATAAGGTGGTGCAGATTGAGACTCCTTCTGCTCCTATTGATATGTTATCTATATTGTCCCAAATTACAGTTAAGGTTCCATTGTAGATAATGTTCATAACAATGATGTTGCATGCAATGGATCTCAGGATAAAGCTTTGAAAGGTGTTGCTACTCAGTGAATTGTGTCTCAAATTCCTCCAATATATTTGGACAATTCTATCAATACCAGCCTTGAAAATATTGATCCATTCTTTTGAAGTGTTCTTATGAATGGAATGAAGCTGAGAAATTGTATGATTGATAGTGGTGCCCCTAATACTGTCATGCCTTTCAAAATCATGGAGTTGTTGGGCCTTAAAGTTGATACAGTTCAAGGTAGATGTTGTGCAATGGATCAATGGGAGGTACTAGTTATTGGGACTATTAATGCAATGCCATATATGCTGGCAGTATATCCAGAGAAAGAGTTAACAATGAGTTTTTTGGTGGTGGATATCGCTACTCATTATGGGATGCTACTATTTAGAAGATGGAGTGCTGCCATGGGTGGAAGTTTACAGTGTGATCTGTCCTATGCCACTTTCAAGATTGATGATCAGTTTTTCAAGATTGAACGAGAGCCAAGAGTATGCCACATGATTGAGAGAAATATTGATAATGAAACTACATGTTTTGTGGATACTGATATTATTGCTTTTAGGGAAGAGATCCCTGTATTTGAGAATGAACCTATTTTCTCACCTATCTCTGATGAGGTAAGTGATGATTCTGTAAGGGGTGATTTGTGGGAAATGTACTTTGATGGTGCAAATTGCAAAGATGGAGTACGAGTAGGTATTTGACTTATTTCTCCTAATGGAAACACCTACAAATTTTCTTTCACATTGAATTTTTTTGTACCAACAATATAGCAGAATATGAGGCATTGTTGTTAGGACCGAGTTTGGCACAAAAACATGGTATTAAGTGCTTGAGTGTTGTGGGTGATTCTGAGTTGGTGGTGTCCCAAGTTAGGTCAGTATATGCTTCCAAGAACAAGAGGTTGAAACAATATAGGAATGCATTTTGGGATTTGATTGAACATTTTGATGCCTTTAATATTGAGTGGAAGGATAGGAGTAACAACAAGATGGCTGACTTGTTAGCCAATATTGCAATCAATCCCACTGATATTACATTTGCTGGTATCTCTAAAGTTGAAATTTAGGCTAGGCCTAGTATACCAGGTAATATTGAAAATTGGCAAGTTTTTGATGATGATAATGATATCTTGAAGTTTATGAGTTGTGAAGATTAGTATCATGGTTAGGAATTTGATTGTTCAGCCTTGGTTGAGTCAGTAGAAGGAAAGGAGGTTGTCTTTGGTAATAAATTTATTCAACTTAGAACTAACAAGGTGCCCAAGGGGCTTGTTGTTTTGGAGAATGTTTTTGATAACTAGGATAGAGTTCAAAAGAATATCAAAAGAGAAGATCATGCTGATCTAGAGGAGATAAATCTTGGAACACATGAGGCACCTAAGAACGTATACATTGGTAGAGATATATCTCAAAAGGTAAAGAGATCTTTGATTGAATTATTGAGAAAATCCAGGCATGTTTTTTCATGGTCATATGATGACCTAAAGATTTATAGAGAAGACTTATTTTAGCATATTATTGCATTAAAAGATGATGCTAAACCATTTCAGAAAAAACAAAGGCCTATTAATCGTACTTTGGCACCCAAGATGTAAGAAGACTTAATGAAGTTGAGAGATGATGGCATTATCAAGCCTATAAGGCACTCTTCTTGGGTTTCAAACCTTGTTCCTATGAGAAAGAAGAATGGTGACATCAAGCTTTGTGTGGACTTCAAGAATTTAAACATCAGCTTATTAAAGGATAATTATTGTCTACCCAATATGAAAGCTATGTTGTAGAGAGTAACCGGATCAGAATTGATGTCAATGATGGATGGTTTCTCCGGTTACAATCAGGTCATTGCAAAAGAATCAGAACAATTTAAGACAGCTTTCACAACACCGTGGGGGACATATGTTTATGTGAGAATGCCTTTTGGTCTCACAAATGTTGGTGCTACTTTTTAGAGGGCAATGGATGTTGCCTTTTTAGATTTTATTAATGATTTCCTTGTTGTATACCAAGATGATCTAACTTCCTACTCCAAGAAGGAAGAAGACCATTGTACTCATTTAGAGAAAATATTCATAAGGGCTTTGGAATATGGCATTTCATTAAACCCAAGGAAATGTGCTTTTAGTGTCATTGAAGGTAAGTTGCTTGGCCACTTAGTTGGGAAGCAAGGAGTGAGAATTCACCCTGAGAGGGTAGTAGCCATTGATAGAATTCAGAGACCACAAAATGTTAAAGGAATTCAGTCTTTCTTTGGTCAGGTCAATTTGTTAAGGAGGTTTGTAAAAAACTTTGCTGAGGTCACTAGACCTATTTCTAAGATGTTGAAAAAGGGATCTGCAATCAATTGGGAGGTTGATCCTAATGAGGCTTTCAAAAATATCAAGCAAGCTATCAAAGATGTGCCAGTGCTTAAGGCACCTGATTATAATGTCCCAATGCACATCTTTTCCTTTGCATCTTTTCATACTATTGCTGTAGTTTTGTTACAAAAGAATAAGGATGGTTTTGAGTAACCTATTGTATTTTTTAGTAAACCTTTGTAGGCTATTGAATTGAAGTATGACATAACTGAGAAACAACATATGCACTTGTGAAGGAAGTCAAGGCTTTTAGGTGTTACTTGATGGGAGCAGTTGTGATTGCTTTTGTGCCAAGTACAACTTTGAAGGATATTTTCTCACAGTAGGAGGTGTCTGGGAGAAGATGCAGATGGATCAATAGGATCTAAGAATTCAATGTTGATGTCCAGATTACTGAGTTGGTTAGAGGAAAAGCATTGGAAAAATTGATGGCCCAATCCAATCTTGATGCAAATTAGGTAAATCATTCTGAAATTGATTATACATGTGATATGGATTATTGTATTTGGTATCAAGATATTATCTATTACTTGAGAAATATGAGATGTCCAATAGGAATGAATGATAATCAAAAGAGGACATTGAAATTACAGGCTATCAAGTATGTAATTGTGAAATGTAAATTGTATAGAAAGAATGTGGATTGCATACTTTTTAAATGTGTAGATGAAAATCAAGCTGAAATATTGTTGAAAGAAATGCATGAGGGAGTTTGTGGTGGGCATTATATGGGTAAAACAACTGCTCATAAGATTTTGAGAGAAGGATTCTGGTGGCCCACAATCTTCAAGGATGCATAATAGTTGGTGAGGAGGTGTGATGCTTGTCAAAGGTTCTCTGGTAAGCTTAAATTTTTAGGAAATGTGCCATTAAAACCAGTAGAAGTTCAGGTTCCTTTCCAACAATGGGGAATTGATTTCATAGGGGAGATACCAAACTAGTCAAGTTGAGGACACTCATGGATCTTAATTGCCACTGATTACTTTACAAAGTGGGTAGAAGCTATACCTACAAGAAATGCAACTAGTAAGGTGGTAATTGATTTTCTGATGAATAATATTGTTACAAGGTTTGGGTGCCCTGAGAGAATAGTAAGTGATAATGCCATGTGCTTCAGGTCAGCTAAATATAAGGACTTTTGTAGAGGCTTAGGAATTCAGATTTCTAATTCCTCACCTTATCATCCACAAGGAAATGGTCAGGTAGAATCTACTAATAAGAGTTTGATTAAAATCCTAAAGATGATTCTTGAAAAGAATAAGAGGGCATGGAATTCAAAGCTGGCATTAGCTATGTGGGCTAATAGGGTAATTTTGAAGAGGGTAATTGGTTGTGCACCCTTTGATTTAGTATATGGAATACATGCAAGAATGCCTTAGAATAATTTATTGGAAATGTACAAGTTTGTTTAGTTATATGATGATGATTTAGATGATGAAATGTAGTTGAGAATTGAGGACCTCATTAGGTTGGATGAGACTAGAAGAGAGTCAGTTGGAAGAAATGCCAAATTGTAGTTGCATGTTAAGAATTTGTATGATAAGAAGACTATTGACAAAAGGTTTAAGCCTGGTGATTTGGTGTTAATTTGGAATGCTAGATTGGAGGATAAAGGAAAGCATGGTAAATTTGATCCAATTTGGTTAGGGCCATATCTGATTCATGAGAAATTTGGCCAAGATTCATATATTGTGAAAGAATTAAATGGTGATATTCACGAATTTCCAGTTCATGGACAATTCTTGAAGAAACACTTCAATTGAAGTATTCTATTTTCCATGAATAGTAGTTAGGTCTGTACATTTTGTAAATTCTATAAATAGTTGCTTGCCCCTACCCTATTTTGTCCTAGTCTATAGGGTTTTGGTCTTGTTGCCCCCTATTGTCAATTTTTCCATTGGGATGGTTTGCTTTAAACCAGTGATTCTAGATCCTTGTTATGCCTACAGGAGGCATACATCCCCAAACAGAGCCACTGTTAGCACGTGAAAAAAATTTCATGGCTCTAGCCCTTTTCCCCTAGTCTTTGGAGTTATTTTTACGTCTCTATCTTTAGCCCTAGTTCAAATTTTTGAAAATCTAGCCATTGGTGTAAAACCCCTATGATAAACCTTGGCCTTATTCTATTTTAATGTTACTTTTTGTAGGTCACTTAAGGGTCCTAATTCACATGTGCTTTGTTTTTTTGTTGGCCCCATTTAAATTTTTCCTAGGTCTTTACCCTGGTGGCCTTTAATACTTTCCTATAGTCCCCTGTGCCCAATATTTTCCTTAAAGCATGAGTCCTGTGCTTTAATTTTTCTTATGTTTTGGCCTAATATTTTCCTAGGCCTGGTCTTCTGACAACATCTCAATTTGACAGTTGGTGTAAGTTATCATTGACTTTGTCAGAGGCTTGAGATCTTACGCCAGTCATTGATTCTCCTTTATGACATAGCTTCTCAAATAGGTGGGTCCGTTGGCACGTATTCACAAATGGTGACATCTTATTTGTCCATGTTTTAACATGTTGGAAGTTGTCAGTGGGTCCTCACTTGCTGGATTGTCAGAGGGTCCTGACACTTGTGAATCAACTGTGGGCATAAATTCTTATGAGATGTGTCAGACATATGAGATTTTGAGACAACTATTAATTCTTTTGTATGACGTAACCTTTTCTTTTGGTAGGTCCTTCTTCCAGATATGCTAATTTGTTGTACTATGCTTGGTCCACATTATGTGAGCTGGATGTGTTTTCAGGTGGGCTGGGTATCTCAGTTAGGAGATTCAAGATTAACAGTTGGTGTAAGAGTGCATAGAATCTTCAAAGCCCTTCAGATCTTGCACCAGCCGTCCGATCTTCTAGGTGGCTTAATGTTCTTAGTGGGGCCATTTTCTAGGTGGTGCAGGATTGTTCAAATTTTATTGGTCAGTGTGGGTGATGTGGCAAGGTGGGGTCATTGTTAGAGAGATCAGTGACGAGGACAAGATCTACGATCAGCGTAAGTTTTCATGAGTTTTGTCAGAGCTATGAGATCTTACGCCTGCCATCTGATTATAAGGCTTATAGAAAGAGGGTCCTATGTCATTATGAATGAGCATGAGCCATGAATGAGGTAATGAAAAGTGGCATAAAGTGGGCCCAAGTGGGGTCTAAGGTCTTAGCGATCTAGATAAATAAGGTTAGCTGCCTGACAAAATTCAATGGGTTCGTTCATTCGCGTAATAAAATGGCGGTGAGTTAATTTTTCACTTTGTGAATAAGAAATTCTTTGTCATATGGTTGTTAAATGTAAACCAGGATTCCTATCAAGGGTAAATCATAAAGACCGCAAAACATGAGGATCGAACAACCATGACTTAAAGTTGATGGAGATTTAAATATCGATCATCGATTTGTTGCAAGAACCATAAAGTAGCTGTTTGATTTCAAATTTGAATTTGTAGAGGGTTTCCTACGACCAGAAGGACTAAAATTGAATGCTTTCATGGTCAGATTTGATTTGTTTGGTGGCACTTGCTATTACAAAGTGGTCCAGGGTGTGGTATGATTGTTTGTAGGGGTTTGTACTGTGTGGTTTTGTGCTTGAGGTGTGTTGTAGGGTTGACATTTTGAGCATTTTTATGGTTCTTAGTACCTTCATAGAGAATTTTTCATGATTGAGGATCATTCCAGGATTTTCTTTCTCTTGGTTGCCTAGGTTTCCACCCCTATAATAACTTTATGACCCTTTCTAGTTGGTTGGGTGGTTGAAACCCTAACCCTAAGTCATCCGTAGTTTGTTGCATTCTCTTTGAGAATTCGAAGATGACTAGGGAGTATATGTGGTAAAAATTTTGACTGATTAAGGGTTCCAAAACATTTTCTTTTGGTCCCTAGTTGTTGATAGTGTTATATTGATAGAGGAGTTGGATTTTGTGTATTTCCTATCTTTGTGTTGTTTTGATTGTATAAGGATCTTGAATATATTAATGAGAATGCTATTGAGTTCCAATCTTGCATTTGTGTATGTCTTCTTGTTTCGGTTCTAAGCTCATATATATTAATGTCACAAAGTGTGTTAGCATATGGTAAACAAAGAGTATTGTGAAGTCATTTCTGAGTTCCTAACAAAGTTAGTATTAAATTCTTTTAGGTGGGTTCAGTGAGTTTATAACGAAGTAAGAATCTGATGTCCTTGTGTTTGAGGGAGAGGGGTAATAGGCAAAGCACTTATCTTGGATTCAATTGTGTTTGAGTTAAGGTCTTTAGCTGATGTATATAATTGGGTGACTCCCTGACCTAGGTTAAGGCACTGGTCCTTCATCTGGAGGCATTTCATTGTCATCAACCACACACAAACATTCAAATGATAAAATCTTAAAGCAGTTAGTAAACAGTATATAGTTGTATATCATTTAGTGATTCCTTTCAAGAAGTGAATCAAGGGTACACCCACCTGAGCATTGAGGCTCAAAGTGTAGGAGGATCTCTATTGATCTTTTTTAATTGGCCCTCTTTCTTGTAGACTTTGGAGTGGTGATAGAGTCAAAGTGTTATTTAAGTTATCCATCAAAGTATAAATCTAGAAGTGAAGATGAAAGGGAACTAGCAAAAGAATGAGTTTGAAGACTAGAATGGCTCTCCTACTACTACTAATACCAACATGAAAGGGAAAGGTATTTGATTTGAAAGGTTAATATTGGGTTGAATGGACCCCTGAAATACCTATTACCCAAAATTTCCCTCTCATTCAATTTTGGCCATAATCCTATTTTTTCCTGTGAAATAGATCCTCAAAGTTTCATGGCTTGTGATCTAAACATTATGTTCTTTGATGTATTGTGAAGCCCTAGTTTAGATTGCATGCACTGAATCACAAATCCCTCAGAGATATTCAAGTTTTAATGTTGTAGGAAATGCTCAGGTCATAGTTTTCCAAAATGTTCAGTGTCAAAAACCCTCTGTGTTGTTGACCTTCGCTCTGAAAACTTAGGATGTTTTCGACCTTCGATCTGAAAACCCTTCATGTTTTCAACCACTTCTACACTTTGCACTTCTCTGGTGTCAGAATTTTTCTAGGTGCACTACTGTGATTGATGGTGGGCTTGGATGTCTTTTGAACTAGCGGTGATAGTTTTAGTGGCTGGTCGCATGTTTGCATGCAGCCTCTTGACTGCATGTGCCCATGCAACTAATCATCTATGGTTATGATGGTGAAAAACCATCAGTGATCGCGGTTAAGAAATTAACATTGTCACATGATCTCATGAAGACTTTTGAGATCATGTGATCATGTGACAAGCCTTGCACAGTCACCAGAGCTTTCAACTTTGGCATGGGTCCTTGGGTGGTGACGTGTCCATTTCTCAGTGGCAAGCAGGGTTTGCAGTGGGCCTAGTAACATGTGGCCCCATAGATTCAAGATCTATGATGGTTGAATGTTCACATGGGATCTTCTGATGCCATGTGATCATGTGACCACCATTGGATCCTTTTGGTGTTTCAGGTGTTCTATCATGGGTCCAGCCGATGTGGTTAGTTCTGGTTGGTCCATGTGGTATAGGTGGTAGGTTTGGCAGGGCCAGGTGTCTATTTGGCAACAGGGTGAGATCTTAGTGGTTAGTTGCATGATTGCATGTGGTCTTTTGCGCTCATGTGATCATGCGACCAATGTTATTTTAAAAAAATTAGTGTTACTATTTTTCACTGGCTTTCTTCTGAGGGGGATGTTTGCAGGTGTAGGTAGCTAAAAATTTATGCCTTTAGAGGCGGTTGTAGTTGGATAGAATTTTGTAGAGATTTTAGGCCATTGTTTTGGGTCCTTTTAGGATGAGATCAGATTTTGAGCATTCATGACTCAGTGGGCTTGCATGGAGGTAGATGGATCAAGGTCTTTTATCTATAGGCATGATCAAGTACAGGGATGGACATGCAAAGAAAGATATATCTGATCCATCATGATATTTTCAAAAAAGCATTTATGATTAGAAGTGACTAGTTTAGGGTTGGATTATTTTATGTATATTTTTGTAACCCTAGTTAGTTTGGAATCCTACCTGTGTGTAGTTGAGTGATGTATATATTCTTTTTTTGGAGCTTTTGAGCTCAGAATTCAGCAATTGTAAAAAGAAAATTTCTTTCTCAGAGAGCAATTTGTGGCAATTTTCCTACCCTTTGGCTTTCTAAAATTGTAATTTTCATTGATTGTTTAGATATTGAAAAGTATTTTGTGACATTCTTGTTGTCCTTATGCTTTCTTGTGTAGATTATCTCTTATTGGATCAAAGTGTATGCATGTTTTCAATGATATCTTAGGGTTCCTAGTTCCTCTTACTTTCTGTAATTTTGTGTGTTTCCTATGTTTGATTTGATTTAGATGTTTTGTGGGTATACTTCAGCCCCTAACAGTCTTGTTTCAATCCTACACTGAGTTATAGGAATGAATGTTTGTTTTTAGGTCATAGATTGTTGTCTAATCCTAAGAGTCTTGTTGTTTGTGAAAGAATTTTTCTCTTTCCCTGAATACCCTCTTTTCTTTGTAGACCCTTCTATAAATTATTTATGCAAGCCTATTCAATAAGTTGTGACCTACTAGACCTAAGTCTTTCATTGGTTTCATCCCTCTATACTGAGATCCAAATGCTAGTTTTGGTGCATCACCTAGTAGGTAGTTTTCTTTCCTATTATTTCCCTTTCATGCACTCCTTCTATCCCTTTCCCTCAAAAGATTTAATTTCCTGTTAAGACTAGACTAAGGTGATAATCCAAGAGGAACCAACATAGAACCTAGAGGTCTCAACTTGGTTAGCATAGGTCCCACAACCTTGAGATGATTCCCATGTTATACTAGGTTATCAAGACTAAGAGAGCTTGAACAGAGGCTCAAAACTCATTGTATAACAATACCCTTAGTCTCTCATAGGCTAGTGCCTTATCCAATGGGTAACAGAGTCAAACACCTCACTGCAATAGAAATCTATGAAACAAGGAGACAATATATTTAAATATGTTGATGCCTTACATCACACATACACCATTAATCAAACTATACATTATCAAACCACTTGTGTATCCAAATGTGCTATCACTCATTCAAAGGATATTAACCCTCCCCTTAGAAGAGACCTATAAACAAGTAATAAATTGATTAGCATCCACTAAAAGACAAACATGAGATACCCTTGATACCCCAGTTCATACACACCTAAAAACCAGTCCTAGACCTAGTTGCTTCTGTGAAAATAACTCTATTGAAAACACATAGGAAATGCATATAGAAAGATCACAACACCCTTGATGCCATAATCAATAATTCTAAAACCCAAGATGGAGACAATATGATAATAGTAGAAACATATTGAATCTCATACATAAGACAAGGTATTCCAATTTGCATTACATACTCCAACACCAAAGAGGAAAGAGGGAACCCTACATGCAAAGAAGAAGGCAATATTTGCAAGGCAGAACATTCATGGAATCAGCTCTCAGAAGAAAACTTGAACCCTTACAATGTCAAAACTTTAACTATTTATACCACTAATCATCTTGGGATCCCAGAATATGATGCAACAAGCTACAGATGATTAGGGTTAGGGTTTCACCTGCTAGGCCAACTGAAAACAATCAAAAAATTATTACAGGGATGGAAACCAGGGGGTCAAATCCAAATTTGATCTTCATTTATGCCAAAAAATTGAGAAAGGTACCAGAAACCACAAATTTTCCATGCCAATCATGTCTTATCAGTCACTTGCAACATGCCTTGAGCACCTAACCACACTCCTCCTGGTACAAAAACATCATGCCACTGACCATAGAGACCCTTAGATTAGTCAGTAACAACCAGCACCACCAAACCAATCGAAATCAGCTGCTAAAACCATAAATTTTTGGTACTTCCTATCAATGGAAACCCTCTGCAAATTTGAATTTGAAATACAATGGTCATTTCCAAGTGCCAGCAACAAATCAGTGATCGACATTTAAATCTGAGCTATCTTTAAGTCATGACCATGAGATCCTTTTATTTTGTGGGCTTTTGTCTTAACTCAATAGATATCCCTGGGTTAACAGTTATCATACACACGACAATGATTTTCCTATTCACAGAATAAAATCTTAACCCACCATCTAACTCAGTGACTTAGCGATCAAAGGGAAATAACTAACCCCAGTCTTTATTTAGTGAAATGGCGACTAAAGGGTTTCTCCAATTCGTAGGATACCTTATCCCTCCACCATTTTGTTTAGCAACAACGTGAATGCTTGCTCACTAAATTGCTAAACCCTTTAGAACCTCACCACTTTATTGCGTGAATGAGTGAAGACCATTGAAATCTATCAGGTCGGTAAACAAATTTATCAGGACCGCCAAACCTTTAGACCCCTGCTTGGGCCCATCTTATGCCACTTGTCAGCAAGCCATTCGCTACTCATGCTTGGTCATCTCTGACATAGGACCCACATTTAGTAAGCCTTTAAATCAAATAGCGGGTGCAAGATCTCATGGCTCTAACACAACCCATGAGATCATACACCAACCGTTGATTCCATCCTTGTCACCAAATTTTTTGAAAATGACCCCACCGTGCCTTACCATCCACATTGACCAATGAGGAGACACCATTTGTGTACACGTAGTAGTGGACCAACTATATTTTGTCACCTCTGAAAAAGGTAAAATCGATGGTTGTTTGAAGATCTCATACATCAAACACATTCCTTAAGAACTTATGCCGACCGTTGATTCTCTACAGATGTCAGGACCCTCTCACAAGCCAAAAACTAGGTCCCACTGACAACTGCCAACACTTTAAATTGTGGACCAATCAAAAACTACCAACTATGCCTACGTGTTATTTTGGGCCTCCCTTTATCTCTGACATGAATAATTGGAGGATTAGATAGATGGCACATGATCTGAAGGGCTCAAAATATTCTATGTGCTTATATGCCAACTGTTGATCTGGAATCTGTTGTCGATGACGTAAAGCCTGACCCCACTGTGCAGCATAGGATACCTTGATGAACGAGAAGCCACCATATCACAAAATCCAGCAGATGGACAAACCAATTTTTCTTTATTCACAGGTCATTCTAACAACCCTGTCACTTCATTGTTTATCTTGACCAATGAGGAGACGCTAGCTATGCTTATGTGGCAGTGGACCCACCTATTTGAAAAGCTTTGCATCATGAAAAGGAATCAACGGCTGGCATAAGTTCACAAGCCTCTAAAAAATCTTATGAGAACTTACACCCATTGTTAGATTTAGATGGTGTCAGAACCGAGCCTACAAAAATATTAAAGCCAAAACATAGGAAATATTTAAGGTGCATGACTTAGGAAAAAACATTTAGTCGGGCGCGTAGACTTAGGAAATATTAAAGGCCGCTAGGGGTAAAAACTTAGGAAAGATTTAAATGGGGCCTGACCAAAAATATAAAGCACATGCATTTTAGGATTTTTAAGTGACCCAAAAAGTAATTTAAAAATTAGAACAAGGCCCGGGTAGACTTAGGGTTTTTTCCACACAATGGCTAGTTTTTGAATTTTTGCAAGGGTTTCAAGCCAGAGACCTAAAAAAAGTTGCAGAGACCAAAAGAAAAGACCTATGGCCATGAAATGTTTTGCAGAAATAGACCATTTTCTGAAGAATTTAGCTACGACATGAAAATGGGCTAACAGTGGCTCTTTCTAGGGATGCATGCCTCTTGTAGGCATGGAAAGAATTTAGATCTCTGGGAGAAGCAGACCAATCCATAAAACTTTCTTGAACAACTTATTGAAAATAGGAAAACTACTCCTATTATGTACAAACCATGGTCTTGAACCACTGGAAACTTTCAAAATTTCTTACCTCTGTCATATACCTAATTTTCATTCCTTTCTTCTTGAGGTAAGCTAGATATTTTATTCCGATTTGTTTCACCAAACATATCAACACTTTTAATCAATTCATCAGGCAAAACAAAAATTTTGTCTACATTTTCATAGTGCATGTAAAAACTTGAAGCATTTTCATCATCTTGCTCACTATGAATGTAAGACTCAGCATGCTTGTGAACATAGTCATCAAACCAAAACTGATCTTTATCTACTAATTCATCTATGCCATCAATCTGAAATGCAAAAGTCACATACTTTATTTGATAAAAGTCTTCATTCATACCTTGACTATGCATATCCTTAGGTGTAGCTAGTTGGAGTTCAAAAGAATAATCAAGTTTATACCTACACATGTCATCATTATAAAATTCTGCTACATTTGAGACCTCCATGTGTTCTTCAAACAATGGATTGATAATTCCATGTAATACTCCTTGTTGCACATTATGACAAAAAATGGGCTAATCATCATCATAATCCTTATCATATAAATTATTAGAAAACACTTTAAACTCACTACCCATTTCATCTCCATGGGGATTCTCAGCACACAAAGAAAAATTAGAACTATATGAAGATTCACAATCAATATCACCTACCAAGCATATAGTGTCCATAATTATACCTTCTTCATTATCTTGTTTAGGAAAACTATCATAGCAAAACCATGGTTCACTCCTAAACTCTCTATTATATGCTACAACCTCATTATCCAATGTAGGACCATTAGATAACCTTTTACTCAAATGTTTATGTTCATCCTCACTGATATCACATTGAATTACCATTTCCTTATCTTCAAACTTTGAGGACAAATCACTCTCAACATCTTCATACTTAAGCTGATTTGTATAATGTACAAACTGAGATGCACTTTCATTTTTAGATTCAGAAAATGAAATCATACCTTCACTATCAAAGGAATGTTCACTTCCATCATTACTTTCTCCCTCCTATATTGCATCTGACTCATATGAAGACACCTCAACATCACTGCCTTCATCACTCTCACCTGAGTAACCACTTTCAGCACTATGTTCCTCAGACTGTGAATGATATGTTTATGAATCACATTCCTCATCTTGTGTAGCAACTTCAAGCTCATCAGTAGAGACATGACTTTCAGCTTCTTCATTTGTATAACACTAAGATATAGAAGCAGCAACCTCATGTCTAAGAACATTAGCAGAAAGATGCTCATAATCAAAATTACAAGAATTGACTGTAGTGGCTAATTCATGACTCAATACACCATCACACTGCTCAATTCTACCAAGGTCTGGAATATATCTTACTGTTGTAGCATCCTGAACACATGTCTCATCAGTAGCAAAAGACTCAACAATATTTATACACATATCCTGATTTGACATTTCAACTTGATTACAAACTAGAACAGAAGTGTTGATACACCGATTTGGAATTGTGGTATCAACACTAAATTCTTCATTTCTTTCATATTCATTATATCAGCATACATTCATGGCAAAATGACCTCTGGTCTATCCATATTTCAAATTGTTTTCAATGTCCATCATAGTTATAAATGCCTGATATAATGCCTTAGGTTCTTTATCCCTCAGTAAGTAGTTCATTTTCTTACCAAATGCATCAAAGTAGACATTCATACATACTTGATCATTGGGTCTATAAGCTTCAGGGATTTCATTCAATAATTTTGCAAATCTAATATTGAAATGAGGAACAAGTTCATCACTCACAATATGAATCTTTAGAAACTTATCATAAGAATTAGATATGCTTACCCTTTCTCCAAATTGCTCCATGAAGGCCGAATTCATCTCACTCCAAGATAAAATTGAACATGCTAGTAGAAAAGAGAACCAGTCTCTAGCATCACCTTCTAAAGTTTGAACAAATAATTTCATCCATAGGTCTTCATGGAAAACATCAAAATCACACATCACATCAGCAAAGTATTGAACATGCTTCCTTGCTGACTTATACTGGTCCCTATCATACTTTTGTAAATATCTCCTAATTCCATTAGGGATATTATTAGGGAAACCAGGTATGCCATCATAACAAAATGACACATATCCTTTGACAAAAGAAACCCTGTGAACATCCATCACTAGCTGTAGCTTTTTCACATCCACTTGAAAATCTTCAAGACTAATGATAGGAAATCTATACTTGAAACTAACCTTCTTTTGTCACTGAACCCCTCCTACATACTCCACACTTATATGTCCTTTCTTTAATGACAAAACCATTTGATAAGGACCATGGAAAAACATAAAATATTGAATGGGGAATACCTAGAAGCCTTTGCTGATTGTTGTTGTCCTCCACCTCAGGTTCATTTTAGTACAAAGTTGCCACCCCTTTTTCAGAGGACACAAATTTTTACTGATCTCCTTTGAAGCACCAATAGATTCTGGGAACTCCTCACAACAAAGTCACATATAATAATTTTTAATCTTTACAAAAAATCTAGGTAATACATTTGCAAATCTGAAAACAACTTTTAGATTATGACATTTATGAGACTCTTCCCCAAAATGAAAATAGTAGCACTTTGGGATACTCTTAATGGTAAACTTATTTCAATCCCCAATAGAGTCACCAGTTTGTTGGAGCTTTTCCTTGTAGGACCAAACTTCAATCAATAGATGGGCTTAACTCTTAGGGTAGGCACTCATGTTTGACAAGGAAAAAGTCCAATTGATGAGGACTGAAAAGAATCCTCCTTCTTCTTTGAGCTCCACATCACTTAGGTGGGTGTTTCCTTATCTGCACACTCATGACTCCCTTTTGATGAATAAAAGGCTTGCAGATAGATTATTGTGGAATAGTCTTCAAACCCTTTTAGCTATCATGTACCCCAATGAGGCCAATTCTTATGGAATAGCCCTATTTGCATAGAATGAGACTAAAGACTAGAATGGGTCTCCTACTACTACTAATACCAACATGAAAGGCAAAGGTATTTGATTTGAAAGGTTAATGTTGGGTTGAATGGACCCTCAAAATACCCTTAGTCTCTCATAGACTAGTGCCTTATCCAATGGGTAACAAAGTCAAACACCACACTGCAATAGAAAGCTATGAAACAAGGAGACAATATATTCAAATATGTTGATGCCTTACATCACACATACACCATCAATTAGACCATACATTATCAAACCACTTGTGTATCCAAATGTGCTATCACTCATTCAAAGGATATTAACCCTCCCCTTAGAAGAGACCTATAAACAAGTAATACATTGATCAGCATCCACTGAAAGACAAACATGAGATACCCTTGATACCCCAGTTCATACACACCTAAAAAATAGTCCTAGACCTAGTTGCTTTTGCGAAAACAACTCTATTGCAAACACATAGGAAATGCATATAGAAAGATAACAACACCCTTGATGCCATAATCAATAAGTCTAAAACCCAAGATGGAGACAATCTGATAATAGTAGAAACATATTGAATCTCATACATAAGACAAGGTATTACAATTTGGATTACATACTCCAAAACCAAAGAGGAAAGAGGGAACCATACATGCAGAGAAGAAGGCAATATTTGCAAGGTAGAACATTCATGAAACCAACTCTCACAAGAAAACTTGAACCCTTACAAAGTCAAAACTTTGACTATTTATACCACTAATCATCTTGGGATCCTAGAATAGGATGCAACAAGCTATAGATGATTAGGGTTTCACCCACTTGGCCAACTGAAAACAATCAAAAAATTATTACAGGGATGGAAACCAGGGGATCAAATCCAAATTTGATCTTCATTTATGCCAAAAAATTGAGAAAGGTACCAGGAACCACAAATTTTCCATGCCAATCATGTCTTATCAGTCACTTGCAACATGCCTTGAGCACCTAACCACACTCCTCCTAGTACAAAAACATCATGCCACTAACCACAGAGACCCTCAGATTAGTCAAAAACAACCAGCACCACAAAACCAATCGAAATCATCTACTAAAACCATAAATTTTGGTAATTCCTAGCATTGGAAACCCTCTGCAAATTTGAATTTGAAGTACAACGGTCACTTCCAAGTGCAAGTAGAAAATCAACAGTCAACATTTAAATCTGAGCTATCTTTAAGTCACGACCATTAGATCCTTTTACTTCGTGGGCCTTTTGTCTTAACTCAACAAATATCCTTGGGTTAACACTTAGCGAACACATGACAATGGTTTTCCTATTCGCAGAATAAAATCTTAACCCACTGTCTAACTCAGTGATTTAGTGATCAAAGGGGAACAACTAACCCTAGTCTTTATTTAGCAAACTAGCGACTGAAGGGTTTCGCCAGTTTGTAGGATACCTTATCCCTCTACCATTTTGTTTAGCGACAATGCGAATGCTTGATCACTGAATTGCTAAACCCTTTATAACCTCACCACTTTATTATGCGAATGAGCGAAGACCATTGAAATCTATCAGGCCGCTAAACAAATTTATCAGGACTACCAAACCTTTAGACCCTGGCCTAGGCCCACCTTATGCCGCTTGTCAACAAGCCATTTGCTGCTCATGCTCTATCTTCTCTGACATGGGACCCACATTTAGTAAGCCTTTAAATTAGATGGCGAGTGCAAGATCTCATGGCTCTAACACAACCCATGAGATCATATGCCAACCGTTGATTCCGTCCTCATATCCAACTTTTCTGATAATGACCCCACCCTACCTTATTATCCACATCGACCAATGAGGAGATGCCATTTGTGTACACATAGTAGTGGACCTGCTATACTTTGTCACCTCTAAAAAAGGTAAAATTAATGGTTTTCTGAAGATCTCATGTGTCTGACACATTCCTTAAGAACTTACACCCATCATTGATTCTCTACAGATGTCAAGACCCTCTGACAAGCCAAAAACCAGGTCCCACTGACAACTGCCAACACATTAAATCATGGACCAATCAAAAACTACCAACTATGCCTATGTTTTATTTTGGACCCACCTTTATCTCTGACATGAACACCTGGAGGATCAGATGGATGGTGCATGATCTACAGGGCTCAAAAGATTCTATGCACTTATACACCAACCATCGATCTAGAATCTATTGCCAATGATGTAAAGCCCGACCCCTCCATCCAGCATAGGATACCTTGATGAATGAGAAGCCACCATGTCACAAAATCTGGTAGACGGACAAACCACTTTTTCTTCATTCACAGGTAATTCTTACAACCCTGCCACTTCATTATTTATCTCGGCCAATGAGGAGATGCCACCTGTGCTTATGTGGTAGTGGACCCACCCATTTGAAAAGCTTTGCCTCATGAAAAGGAATAAATGGTTGGCATAAGTTCGCAAGCCTCTAACAAATCTTATGAGAAATTACGCCCTCCGTTAGATTTAGATGGTGTCAGAACCGAGCCCAAGAAAATATTAAAGCCAAAACATAGGAAATATTTAGGGTGCATGACTTAGCAAAAAACATTTAGTCGGGCATGTAGACTTAGGAAATATTAAAGAATGCTGGGGGTAAAAACTTAGGAAAGATTTAAACTAGGGCTGACCAAAAATATAAAGCACGTGCATTTTAGGAATTTTAAGTGACCCAAAAAGTAACTTAAAAATTAGAACAAGGCCCAGGTAGACTTAGGGTTTCTTCCACACAATGGCTAGTTTTTGAATTTTTGCAAGGGTTTCAAGCCAGAGACCTAAAAGAAAGTTGCAGAGACTAGAAGAAAAGACCTATGCTCATGAATTTTTTTGCAGAAATAGATCATTTTCTAAAGAATTTAGCTATGACATGAAAATGGGCTAACATGTTCAGCAGAACTGATAGAGATTTTATTATTTCTTAAGTTGCGCTTATCTTGAGGATATGTTCCCTTGGAGTTAAGCTTGGAGAAGTTTTATTGATATTTGGTTAAGAGTGCATAACTTAATTCAGCTTGAGGAGAAAGTTAGATTTGTTTTGGTAGAGCCAACAGTGTGTAGAGTGCATCTACAATTATATTATATGAACAGGTCCCAAGATGTGTTGTACCCATAATAGAGCTGACATAATGTTTTTTGGAGTTTATTATGGTTTCTCTAATATGATTTCAGGGTGCTTCTAATAGGCTGACTCGATTATATCATTTGGAGGAAAGATATTTATGGGTAGTCATTTGTGATTGCTGAAATGTGGTTCATGGTTGATCAAGTAGAGAAGTTTAGAGTGTGTGAAGAGTTGAACCATCAAAAAAGGTCTATGTGAACAAGTAGAGTATGTGTGTTATTCATTGGAACTGATCTAGATAGTAGGTCAAAGTGTAGTTCACCAAGATCCAAATATAGTGTGTATCTGTTATTTAGAAGGTTGTAGCCTTCGCCCATTTGAGTAGTGAGCTCTCAGACAGTGTGTGCTCTCCCCTAACAGGGTTTGACCCTTAACCAGGTCTACTATACTTAATATATTGTAAAGCTACTCCTAACAAGGTGAAAGGACAATAGTGGGTTACACTTTTTTGCCTGAACGGACACTGTACTCTAAATTTTGAATAAAACTCTTACATTTGAATGCATATTGTCGTTAAATTGTTAAGAATCAAAAGATGAAGTAAATTAGAGTCTTTTAGGATTTTATATCTAGATTCTAAATATATTTTTTATTTTTATTTTTGAATTGATTTGATTGGTTTTTTCTTTCTCCCACAAAAATTGGTATGTTGCTAAAAATGTCATTTTCAAAGAGTTACATTGTTTTCATAGAGCATAACTTTTTTTCTGAAATAAATATCAATGTGATTCTTTCAAATTTAGTTTTTTAATGTCCATATGGAGGGTATGCAATTGGTTTTATGACATTATCATGATTATTTCATATTTTATTAACGTTTGAAGTTGACTAAGCTGTAATTTTGACATACCTTAACTACATAGCTTATAACTTTTTGTGTATTTGTCCAATTTTATTTTTATTTTTTTGATAGAAAGATAACTTCAATACCTAGGGCATAGATATTTTTTAGAATTTTTTTTCTCTCATTTACTATTTTTCCATAAGCATCGAACATAGAGGTGGAGATACGGTGAAATATCTATGTTTAGTAAAACTAAAAATACAATGTCATAATAAACTTAATATATATTAACATTATAATAATTGGAAAGAGTTTTCTTAGTAGTACCTTACCACATAGATAGGTTTTTCAAATGGATTCATTTGATCTACCAAAAGATAAAGTTGAAGTGATTTTTTATCAGCATTTTAATAGGTGCGAAGGAGACTCCATTCTAGGTATGAATGAGGAGTATATATGTTATATCAATGATTTTTTTATCTAAGAGGCTTTGAGCTAACCATTTCTATTTAATTCCTTCAAATTGAACCTCTCAAGGCTTAAATAATCATATTTTATTAAAAATGTGTCATTTCAGCAAAAATCAGTATGTCTAAAAAAGTGTAACCCACTATTGTGGGGTCACCCAACAGGGTAAAGGATCTTCTAGCAAGGATCATTATACACTAGTATAGAATATTAGTGGGTATCAAGTCCCACTAGGGTTTTTACCTATTTGGGTTTCCCTGTAAAAAAATATTGGTGTTGTGTTCAAGTGTTCTTTCATTGTGTCTATGCTTTATGTTTAAGTATACATAATTGGATAAAGAATTGAAACTTGTAGATAACTGATTCACCCCCCCTGCTCTCAGTTATCTCTTGGGACTATTCCTAACAAGATGTAATGTGACTAGTATTATTATAGTTAAAGTATTTCAAAGATAAATTTACTTCATGCTTATCAAAACCCTTAGGTGGTCTTTTTTCAATTATGGTTTCAAGTTCATCGATCTTCCTTTCCTCTTCCATGATCTCTTCCCATTTCTTAGCATAGTGGTTGAAGTTGTCTTTAGAAGAAATATATCCCTTATCATACTTAGTCACACTTAATTTGAAACTTGTTTCAACATTTGGATGTTCCTTAGTAGGAGTATTCATCTCATAGGAACAAAGGCTACCGTTGAAAGCTTTTGTTTAAATATCTCTTATAGTTCTCAATTCTTCAATACCTACAACTTTCTCACCATAACACATGGAAAAATATCTCATAATTTTTCTTAAAAAATCATTATCATTCAAGGTACCACCAATACATCTGATTAAAAAACTAGATCATTTACTCTCTCTATATAAGATGATACTATTTCACTTTCACTCATCTTCATACTTCACTTTAACATCCTACAACTTAGCTTTCTGAGCATACTTATCACCCTGATATATAGTTTCTAATGTATTCCATACCTCATGCACTATCCTCAATCCATAGATGTGAGAATATTTTGTATCTAAAAATTCACTGATCAAATCTTCCCATGCTAACATATTCTCCTTAATTTTTTTCATTTCATTAGTAGTATCCTGAGACAAGTCATTTGAGATGACCTTTAAGGCTTCTATGTGGTATCTCAAATTTTTTATCTCCCATGCATATCAAATTAGTCATTTGACCCTTCCATATTAGACACTTAGATCTATCAAACTTAGGGATTTATTTTTTTATGCTTTCCATGTTGGATCTCCTTCAAATGATTAAGATTTTTCATAAGGACTTATCTCTAATACCAACTATTAGGTCCAAAAGAAGGAAAGAATAAGCAAGAGGGGGAGTGAATTAGTTGTGCAGTATAAATTAAAACTTTAAAACCCTCTAAATCAATTAATAATCTGAAAGATAAATAGTAATACAAGATCTACAACACATAACATTGAACACACAAAAAACATCCTGAGGAAACCCAGTTAAGGGAAAACCCCAGTGGGAGTGAAACCAACTAGATAAATGTACACTATTAAAAGTACTACCTAGTTAAGAGAAATTTTTTTAAAAAAAGAATCTACATGCACTTACAGGACATCTTCCTAGAGATCACTACTCACAATACAATGATCTGGCTCTGAGTCAACTTCAATGATCAATTTTTGATTATAATTCACAAGGGTGGACAACTATCCAATATGGCTAAACTAACTCATAGCATTTGCAATGCTAATACAGTTATGATGAAGTAAAATCTCTACCTCAATGATAGATTACAAATATCCTTCTTCTTTTCTACTACTCACACTCTTTTCAATTACAAATTATTTCTAATTTATACATGTTACAACTAATAGCGCTCAACAAGTTCAACTAAGACCTATAAGAAAAAATGATACAAATATTATACTCAAACTAAAACGTGATCCATATCAATTCATTCAATAATTATATAGGACCCAAAAATACATCCTCAAACACACAACAACTTTTCCAAATCTGCACCAAGAATTCCAACATGTTACTTCACGAAGTCAGCTAGGATCTAAATGAAAAAATTCCAACACACTATGAAATCATCAATTGTGATCACCACGATCAATGCAAACCATCAACATGGTTATAACATGATCCACGAATCCATGAATACTAGCAAGAAGAAAGAATAGCTCCAACCTTTTCATCCAGTCAAACTCAAAATCCAAACTCTTCTCTATTCTTAATACTAGCAATACTGAACATCAAACTTTGTTAACAAACTAAACACATCTTCTCTAATACTAAAAATACTAGAAATGCTTAATACATCTTCTCTTAGCAAAATAAACATGGTGTCTTCAACAATAATATTATGTTGACATCAATGACAAAACACTAATCTCAGCACACATAAACAAGGTCTAATAAAAAATCTCTGACATGCTCAACAATCTCAAATATTTATATCATCTTCAAATTTCTAATAGTTTAGAGGTAATAGGTGTCTGAATGTGAACCTTTTTACTAGTATAGAAATAACAATATGTGACTAAATAAACTACAAAAAATTGCATATAAATGCTAAACTGAGTCGTGTGACTATTATTAGTTTATTGCCAATCATTTATAATGCAACCAAATTTATGACTAAACTATTTTAGTCATTATTTTTGTCATTGGTGTAGTAATTGATTTAGTCATTAATTTAGTCATTGATTTAGTCATATATTTAGCCATTAATTTAGTCATTTGTTTAGCAGGTAATTGCACAAAGTTTGGTGCCAATTCTACGGAAGTCCACGGGGAAAAAAAATATTCCACTAGAAATGGGCACCCGTTTAGCTCTAGGTGACAAAATCATAAAAAATTTGAGTGTCCATTTAGCATCGAGCAACCAGAGGAAAATGGAAGCCCATTTCTTAAAATCAAGTGCCTATTTTGTAAATGTTTTCTTTACATGATTTCATATCATTTTCACTGGTTAGAAAATGGGCTAGTGATTTCTAGAGAGATGATTGCCCAATTTTTGCTTTAGTATCCACCCCCTCAGCCATTTTTATCATCATTCCATGTATCTGTCTTTATTTTTAATAATTTCTTTCTTTTTTAAAAAAAAATGTAGTTTATTATTATTTTTAAATTATTAAACAATAAAAGTTATTCCAAATATATTTTTTTATTGTGAAAAAATTAATTTTGTGTTTAAAATAATTTTTTTTTAATTGTTTTTTAACTTCAAAAAAATTATAGAAAACAAGAAAAAATAAAAATACCTAAAACTTAAAACCCTGGGTAGAAAAAAAATTGTAAACTTCAGGTAGGAAAAAAACAAAAACATAAACCCTAGGTAGGAAAAAAAAAAAACATAAACGCTATGTAGTGTTGGTGCTCGAATCAAGATATTGGATTTCCTATGGACTTTCCAATCCAATCCTAGGAAATCCAAGTGATTTAGCTAACTAACAAGTTTCAACCAAAGGAAATGTTGAAACTTCTATAATTTTGGCTCTGCAAGACCAAGGCTTGTAGGCTTGTCCTTCAACCTTTATATGTTGGTTGGAGGTTTTTATAGAAGATAATATAATGTGTAAAAACTTAGGTGATCCCTCAAGATGGTAATTTAAACTCTTAAGAATGATCAAATTGTGAGTGCCACAACAATTTGGTATCTGAAAGTTGTGGAAAAAATTTAAATAGATTTTTTAGTAAATATTGTTAATATGTAATATTTTTGAATAAAAAAAATCCTTTCAAATCATATGTATGACATATCTATTATAAATTCTCTGAAAATATCTGATTCCTTATTTTGAAATAATAATTAGACCAGTGTCTTTCTTACTCATTATTTCTCTATTAGTTCAATTAAAACATCCTATGTATAACCTTTAAGAGAGATTTAAAAACTTATTCTTTTGAAATAAACATATCACTGCAAAGGCTCTTAATATAAAATATGATTTGAAAAAAATATGCAGTTAGTTTTACTGAGTTTAACCCTAGCTTTGAGAGACCAGTAAAACAAAAAAAAATTTCATAATCAATCTTTCTAATTGATGATCAAACTAAAGATTAGAATCACATAATAATATTATATGAAATGCACATTAAAAAAATCTAAAATATTTATCAAAGGAACTAGTAAATTAACTAAAGAGATTGAACAAATTAGAGAAATGCTAAGAACATATGATCATTATATTAAGACAAAATAAGGTTACCATTTGATGATATCACCAGATTGTTATTAGCATTTCACATATTCATAAAACAAAATATGAATTGACATTGTCTATGAGTATTTTTTTGTATATCATCCTTTTTTTCATTCTTGGTATCCATTCTTATAAAATATAAAGGGATGCAATGTTTAGCTTTAGACCATTACAAAAATAATTTTATAAAATATTAACATGAAAAACCTAATTACAAACTAATCACATATCACTGGATAAAAGGAGCACCATTAATAGGTACTAAACAAATTAAATCTATCAACTCATTGTGGAAATCATCTGGAACCCAACCAACATTATTTTCTAGTACCTCACAGAGAAGCTCATGCAACTCTTCTTTGTCCAACTCTTCTTCTAGTTCTAGTATGTCACTATGATAAGAAACATGGCTCATCTTTAGGTCTAAGGAAACATTCAGAAGACTATTTACAATATCAAGCTGATCTTCTTCCATCCCACTTAGACCAGGATGCTAAAAAGGTCTAGGCTCTTCATCCTCAGGGTTGATGATTACTGGAAGTCCCATCCTGGCAACCACATGACACTAATAAATGTCTAAAGTTTTGAAAAATCATCATTCATTTTTTTACTTATAAAGCATACGAAATGGATTTGATTTCTGCAATGGGATTTTCAGTAGATTTTTCATACACAATGATTTATTTTATTTTCTTTGAGCATTAATATCACCTTTACTATTTGACCCTTTAGCATTTTAACTAATGCAAAAATAGTTGCATGTAGGAAAAAGGTTTTCAAAAATCAATTTTAAAATTGGCACCATTGGCATAACTCATTTTATGTTAATAAAAAATTGCATATGTGTTTTATATGTTAATAAAACATTTCATAATGTGCTTTCCACATCATGCCAATTCTTCATGAAAACTTGATAAAATTTGATTAGGAAGGCTTTCTTCAATACTAATTCCTCCCACTCATTGGGTATTGATATAACTCATGATCCCACTGGATGATACCACTTATCACTCTGATAGGATGTCATTGATATACTACATTCTAGACATCATAAATTTTCATAAATTAACATGTATTTTACTAATTTGGTGTCCTTCCCTGATGACTTATTCAATGTCAAAGCGATCTAGATGACACCATCAGGATAATACATATTATCAAAACTAACTAAAAATGTTAGTTTGATGCCCGACGAGGCTCTCAATATATCTCTTACTAATAACTAGATCCCACTTCTCATCTCATTAACTTGTATCTCTAAACACATGTACTAATTCTTGATGAAAACATTGGTAGGACTATGGAGAATGACCTACCATTGGAATTACATGATTTATCTCGATGGATTAGATTTTTCTTTGCCAATCCCCAATGAAATTTTTGGTGTAAATCATGTTGATTGAGGGAAGAAAGCATGATCTAAAAGAAATACGCATATAGGGTTTTAACTTCTAATCATAACTTATGGACATATATCCATATATAGTAACTAATAAGACAATCTAGATCGTAGATCTTAAATATTAGAGGAAGTCAATTGTCTATATAAGATGAGATCTGGACCCTAAAATGTAACAAGATATGAGAAGAGTATGATGAATAGAAGGATATAGAACTGAGATAATATCTTCAAACTAGTGAAGTATTCTATAATAGACCTTAGTAACTGAGCTAAACAAAGTCAAGCAGTAAAGAGCATAACAGAGATATACTTGATATGTAAGATCAAATCAATACTGGAAGGAGAAAATATGTAATTAGAAAATATAGTGTAGACCAAAGGATCAGGCACTGAGACATTCTAATAGCTATATCAGTTTTAATCCCTTAACAGAGTTGTTTTAATTGACCTTAGTTAATCTCTTAACCAATTACTTACTTGGTTGTAAGTTCTAAATCCTTTTGCAAGGTAGATTGTATAAATCTTATAGCTCTTAACAGGGCAGACCTCTCACAGGGTAGATCATATTTTGTGATCAAAATTTGTAGCCCTCACATGAAAAGTTTATACTGCAGTAGTAAAGATTTGTGGATGTCGTCCCCACCCCAGTTTTACCTTTCAAGGGTTTCTGGGTAACCAAAATCAAAGTGTTATGATTACTTTCATGAATGTTGTTTAGTTTATTAGTTTTATTACATTGATGAAGTTTATGATAATGCTATAAAAGTTTTAATTAATGTTAAAATGGCTCAATAGGTGAAATCTAATACTCCCCCTCTCAGTATCACATTTTCCAAATAGATTTCCAACAATTGGTATCAAAGCATAGGTCTCCTATAGAAGTCTAACCACTTGTGAGGTAAAGATCTTGAGATGGAGGTTTATAAGCTAGGAAAAATCATAGAGAATCAAAAGATCAAAATTCATCTTGTATTAAAACAACTTGAAGTAGCCAGAGGAGAACTAAAGAAATCCTTAAGAAGAAGAAGACAAATTGCTATTCAATAGAATGAAACACTATATCAAGAAGAAGATAGTATTGTAATATTTGATAGTGGGAACTCTACAAGAAGTGACAAAGCCATAAAAGGACTACTAGAGAAAAACAACATACTGAATGGAAACATCAAAGATCTAATGAGAGAACAAGAAATTTAGTTTGTGAGACTCTATGAAATAGTTGATCAGAAAAAGAAAGTTGAAGAAGACAGGACAATGGTAGAAGAAGATAAATGACAAATATCAACGAGACTTGATGAAAAGACAAATGACTTGCAAAGGATAAATAACAATCATCTTGACATGGTAAATCAATTGTTACTGGTTAATTAGGAATTAAGCAAGAAAGATATAGAAATCACCAATCTAAGATCAGAAAACAATCAACTAAAGAATGAACTAAGAACTAAAAAGGAAGTCAATGAAAGGATGAACAAGCCTAATGAAGCTGCAAGATATTTTGAAGAGATTTTAAGGTCACCTAGAAGATCTAGTGATACATCTTGACTTGGTCATAATGAGCAATCGTCATCCACTAAAGAAGCAGATTCGTAAAAATGTGGAGAGTAAAGGAATGCTAAACTCAAGAAAAACAAGCCCACGTGTCATCATTGTGGAAAGCTAGGACATAGCTAATGTCTATAGAAGAAAACATGGTAAGTCTAAACATAAATCTAAATTTAATGGATTCTTCTTTAACTACAAGAAACATGGACATTAGGCAAAAGAATACAAGACAAAGGTCAGTAATTCACCTATTTCATCAAAATTTCAAGTACACTATTTCAACTATCAGAAGTATGGATGTAGAGCATTTGAATGTAGATCAAAGCCCAAACAGTCATCAAATCAACAGAAAAAGTCACCAAAGAAGGGTAAAACATACAATTGGGATTACAACACTTGGTAGATTTTTCATTAGTGTGGAAAATATGGGTACATTGGAGAAAATTTTCTAAAGAATCACTTTAGAGGAAAATCTAAGAGCTGGATGAATGGAAGTATGGTGTGCTACAAATGCCAAAAGATAGGACATTTGAAGAAAGATTGCAGATCACCCAATCTGATAGATCAGGTGATCACACTACTTCAAACTAAGAAAAGAAGGTATGTATGGAATTGAGTTTTACAATGTTTTATCTTATATCAGTTCTTGACATATGTTGAGAAAAAATTCATATTTGCATGAATAAAGATGCATTAGGATAGATTTGAGCTAAGTGGAAAAATCCATATTTGATGTCGAGCATCAATGTTTTAGTCTGAAATAACTAATTTATCAATGTATACCGAGCACCTATGATAGCCAAGATGTGATGTACACAGAGCTGTAATAGAATGGTTGTGTTGAATGAGCTTGTGTTACTTGAGCTTAACCTGAGATTGTCGAGATAGCTATATCTCACCTAGAATGTGTACAGTGTTAGTCCATTTTCTAGTCATTGCGAAAATTCTTTGAAAATGGCCTTTTTCCCTCCAGTCTTTGTTTTGTTGTCTCTACCCGACCTGTAGTCATAGTTTTAACTTGAAAAGAAGATCCATAGTGTTTCATGTTGTGTGCTCTTGGTCCCGTGCTCTTTAGTGTATCACCCTGCTCCAGCTCTGATCGCACCTCCTAAATTGCAAAACCCAGGGAGATTCAAGTTCTAAGGTCTGCAGGAAGCAATTTCAAAATCTGCAATAGTGTCAAAAACCCACAGTGTTTTTGAAAATCCATGATGTTTTCAGTCTGTGTGAAAAATCTCATTATTTTTGACCCTTGCCTTCCAGCTTTTGTGTACTTATCTTTTGGTGCTGAAAACTTTGTGTGTTTTTTATCCTTCGCTATTGTGAAAACCCTGTGTGTTTTCGACCCTGCACTTCTACCTTGATTGATGGCATTTCCTAACTACGCAAGTCTGACTAGATGGTGGGACCAAGTCTTCAAAGTTGCAAAGTGATTGGTTGTTACATGGCCGCATGTTAGACTTTTTTGACATGCGATCATGCGACCACATGCCACCTGTCCATGTGGGTCCTAGTTTTTTTAAGCTGCCTGGCAGTTTTCTTTGCCTTAGTGCGCAGGTGCGATCAATGGTGGGACTTGGTTTCTGGATGAATCAGAGGGTCCTGATGTGTCAGAGCATCAACGGTTGTCATTAAAGCATGAAGGATTTGTCAGGGCTATGCGAAGTTGTGACAACCGTCTGACTCCCCAAAGGGTAAAGCTTCTTCCGGTTGGTATAAGGTGGTGATGTGGTGGCCTTTGGTTGGTTGTCGCATGTTCACATAGCCTAGTTTCTGGCTATGTGATCATGCAACTGATTGACATGTTTCAGTGGTAGTGTGGTGGCATTTCATCAGTGGGACCTAGTGTTAGAGTTTTAAGATCTACGGTCGGCATGTGATCGCAAGGAATATTCTTTCCCCTTGCGATCATGCACCCACCATCTGTTTGGATGCCAATGGGTTTGTTATGATGTGGGCTTGGTGGTTAGAGCCCTTTCAATCCTACGGTTGCCACATGACTGCAAGGAATATTCTTTCCCCTTGCGATCATGTGACAACCATCTGATCTTGCAGTATTTAAAAGGGTTGACGGGCACTGGGTCCTATGTTAGGTGACTCAGCGGTTGCAGTGAATGGTGTGATGACATGTGGCATTGGGTGGGCCCAGGTGGGGTCTGAGGTTTGGCGGAGTGGATAAAGATCTGGTGAAGCTGACAAATTCTCTTCTTGTTTGCTGGTTTGCACAGTGTTTTGGCGATGCCCTAGTTCATCTGGCGATTTAGCAAATAGTGGTCGTGTGATCACTAAGTTTTTTAGCGATGGTGGACAGTGTCTCATGAACTGGCTGAAGTTCTTCAGTCACTAGTTCGCCAGATAAAGTGAGGCTGACGTTTCGGTGACGTGGAGGCTTGTCGCATGTTTGCATAGCCCAATTTTTGGCTATGCAATCATGTGACCACTGATGGTGTCATGGTTGTAGAGTTATGATGTGGGGCCATGGTTTTCAAAGCGATGTAAAGTGCATGGGGCCCGTGACTATTGTGAGGTTAATATGACCACCCAATTTGTCGGGAAAGGAAAAGGATCGATGGCCATGTTTTGAATTTTGCCGATTAGCCGTTGCATTTGAATTCAAACTTGCAGATGGTTCCCAGTGACAAATGGTACCATTTTTATGGAATTCAATGCAAAAAAGACCCTGTTTGGTGAGAAGCGATTGGTTTACCATTTGCAGTGTGGTCAAGGGTGTCTAGTGCTCATTTGCAGAGCATGTACGTTGCAGTTGTGGCTCAAGGCATGTTGTAGGGCATACTTTTGAAGCCTGGTTTTGTGATCCTTTGTACTTGCAGAGAAGACTTTCATAATTAAGGATCGGTTTAGGATTTCCTCTTTCCTAGATTGTATGTGTTTCCCACCCCTAAATTAAATTCATGATTTTTCCTAGCAGGTTGGGTGGTTGAAACCCTAACCCTAGTCATCCGTAGCTTGTTGCAAATTTCCAAGATGACTAGGGGGGTATAAGTTGCAGGCTTTTTGAGTTTGCAGGGGTTCCAATTCTTTTGATTTTGGTCCCAGATTGTTGATAATGAAAATTTGAACAAGGAGAGCCTAGATTTAGAGTTTGTTTCCTTTGTGCATTTTGTCATTTGGCAATGTATTGATTCTGCAAGTCTGAATGAGAATATTTTTGGATTCCAATCTCATATTGGTGTATGTCTTTTTGTTTTGCTCTTGAGCTCATATATGTTGATTACACAAAGTGGGTTAGCATATGGTAAACAAAGAGTATTTTGGGGTTATCTTTGAGTTCCTAACAAAGTTGGGATTAAAGTCTTTAAGGTAAGTTCAGTGAGTTCATGGCAAGATAAGGATTTGATGTCCTGATATGTGAGTGAGGGGAGTAATAGGAAAAGCACTTACTCTGAGTCTATATATGTTTGAGTTAAGGTTTTAGGGTGATATAGGTTGTTAAGTGACTCTCTACCCTGGGATAAGGCACTGATCCATTCTCTGGAAGCAGTCTATCATCAGCAATCACACACACACACACAATTAAATGATAAACTTTTCAATCAGATAGTAAAGGGTATATTTGTATATTTGCTTAGAGACTCCTTTGAAGAAGTGAGTCAAGGGTACAACCACCTGAGCATTGAGGTTCAAAGTGTAGGAGGATCTCCTTGATCCTTGTTAATTGGCCCTCTTCCTTGTAGAATTTGGAGTGGTGATAGAGTCAAGTTTCATTATAGTTATCCATTAAAGTATAAATCTGCAAGTTTTGAAGATCAAAGGGAACCACCAACAAAATGGTGACTCTACTAGGGAGAATGATTATGAAGATATGCATATGTTAGGTCTCTGGTTGCAGTCATATTGAAGTATTCAAAATCTTATTGACCAGGTAGACCTACCCATCCAAGCCATCAACAAGACAATGATTCTGCTGGTGAGAATCCAGAGAGGAAGGTTGTAAGTGTGTTCTTGTTTTCCTGTTGTGTTTCAAAGATTTCCCATCTATGTGGGTGGCGACTCGAAGGTTAGAACCAGTGCTGCATATTGATAAATCATGGATAAGAGGAGAAATACTAGGTCTTTTGTTAGAAAGAATCCAGAGGTCACTTTGGAGCATCTACATAGACAAGAAAAGAAGAGCTAGATAAGAAGGAATGGTGAGTCTACTAGTGCTCCCATGAAAGAACAAAGAAATGCTAGAGCGAGAGTACCACATGTATCCTCAAGCGAGGATGGTTCACAAGATAGAGTTTCTAGATTAGATGGTGGTCACTATAAAGAGAGATTCTATGATACCCCTGAGGCTGCATTTCAAGACAAAGGTCCATTGCTTGCAGGTCAGAATGAAAAAAATAGAGATATCAGTTTAGAGGTTGACCTGGATCTTGATGAAGATCATTTTAGAAGAGAACTCATGAGACATAGGCAAGTTCACTTCCCATATAAAAATCTTCCTGATATGGATGTGTCATTTGGTTCTGATGACATTACGGTGGATCTTGATGACTTGAATGCACTAAGGTTGCAGTTGGCAGAGCAGGATTCCATACATAAAATATTACAGGAGGAGAGAGAGCCTAAAAAGGTGAATGCTTAGATCGAGAGGCAGTCTCTTCTTAGAAAAATAAATGAAATGAAGGAGAGAAACAAAATGCTTGCTTCTGCTCCTAGAACTCTGTAGCATGATGTTTTTGGTGATCTTGATGCCTTGAGAAGTGAGCAAGAGCGCTTGCTTCAGATCATGAATTTGATAGGGAGGGCCCTGTGGTTAGACAAGTGCAAAGTTATTTCCCTTTGCCTAAAGATAAAGATGGGCATAGGATCACTAGACTTGCTGTTATCATTAATGAGAAAGGAAAGCAAAAGATGGTGGATGACCAAGCAAGAAAATCAGTGAAAATACCAGGGATCCCACCACTTGATTCAAATAAGGACACTGAAATGGAGAGAAGGAGAAGAGAAGATGAGGACCTTGCAAGAGAACTAGAGAGAGCTGAGGTTGAGGCTTCCATTGCAGAAAAGAAAAGGAAGATCCAATTTTTGAGGGCTTTTTCAGCTAATGCTCTTGGCCCATCTGCTACTGAACTAGGTATGCCATCTATGACTACTGCTATTCCACTTAGTAATGCTACTAGTTCATTTCCTTCTTAATCTACTAGGATAGGTGCAGATCCTAGGTAGCAGTCAAATGCACAAATTAATATAGATGCTAATGTTGATCCTAGGGTTAACACTAGTTCGAGCTTTCAAAGAAGACCTATGCAACTAGAAGGCTATAGGAAAATAAGTTTTGATGGAATTCCTGGCTATCCAAATGCTTTTCCAAATGATATTAGAGATAAAGTACCTAAGTTTGCCGGTAATAATGCTATTAGTTGTAAAGAGAATCTTAGGTTGTTTGTTGATATGCTTAATGATTATGAGGTAGAGCATGAGGATGTAGTCACAAAACTATTTGTTCAATCTCAAATGGAGGATGCTAGAGATTGGTTTAAGAGGCTTCCTGATAGATGTATTGATACTTGGGACTCTTTTGAGAAATGTTTCAAAGAGTAGTATGGTGATAGGCCTAATGCTAGTTTCATGTTGAATGAATTCAACACCATAAGGAAAAATTAGAATGAGTCTACAGCTGAATTCAACATGAGATTTCAGAAGGGTATGCATAAGTTGTTCCAAGTTATGCGGTTAGATGACAATGTTTGTCTAACTACATACTTCAATGCATTTGATGAGAAGATGGGATATTTATTAAGGGATAAAGAACCAAGAACTCTTAGGGATGCTTTTAGGATTGCTATCAATATTGAGAACAACATGAAAATATCAAGAAAATTGGGTGGAAAGAGAGATGACCCAAAGTTGTTTGGGGACAAGAAATATAAGAAAGAAAATGATAAGAATGTTGGATCTAGGAGGCAAGAAGAAGATAAATTGGATAAGGTGCTTAATGCATTGAAGGATTTGAAGGCACCTACAAATAGGAACATCAGTGCTCATACCAATGAAAGGCCTCAATTCAACAACAATTTCAATAAACATAATAGACTACAGAACTACCCCTACAACACCCAATAGAAGGATGGAAAGCCTATTATCCCTGCTGCAAGAGGAAACAATGACAGAGGTGTCCTTGACCCTCTGCATAAGGCTTCAATAAATGTCATGGAGAACATATCTTGGTGTGTTGCATGCTAGTCCCCTCATTCTATAGAGCATTGTGTGGTTGCACAATCTATGGCTGGAAACCAAGATTGTGGCAATGAGGAGATAGAACAACAAGAAGAACAAGATGATGTTGGATGCAACATGGTTTCTTCATATCTAGGATATGAAGATGATTCTAATTTTGATGAAGAGGTAGATGTAAATGTGAAGAGACATAATAAGGCCCTTTTTCATAAAGAGGTTTTTTCTGATGGTGAATGCATTGATCAGAAAACATGTAACATGAACTCTTCTCCCAAGCCAGTAAATTTGAGAAGACCTTCTAGAGAAGAGATGAATAGGATTACTGTAGAAATGATTGCCCAAGTGCAAACTAGAGGCATGGTGGCAAGGAATACAAATGAGAAAGCTACAGGAATGTTTATAAAGAGTACCAACTCTAGAGAACCTAATGAGAACAAATCAAAGGTTGATCACATGGTGAAATCCAATTATGTAAAGGGTAAGCATTGTGAGCCTAAGGGAGTTGGAATTGAAAAGGTCTCTAGTGAGATTGAGAAGCTAGTTAGCACAATGGCTAGGATTGAAAAAGTGAGGATGGTCAGTACACCTAATGTGTCAGACAAACAAAAGGATGTTAAGGTAGTGCAGATTGAGATTCCTACTTCTACCCCTATTGACATGTTATCTGTATTGTCACAAATTATAGTTAAAGTTTCATTGTCAAAATTGTTGAGGATCCCTGAACATAAAGATAAAGCTATTGCATGGGTTGGTAATACTCACAAAAATGATACTTCATGCAATGGATCTCAGGATAAAGCTTTGAAGGATGTTGCTACTTAGGGAATTATGTCTCAAATTCCTCCAATATATTTGGACAGTTCTTTCAATGCCAGCCTTGAAAATATTGACCCATTCTTCTTAAGTGTTCTTGTGAATGGGATGAAGTTAAGAAATTGTATGATTGATAGTGGTGCCTCTAATACTGTCATGCCTTTCAAAATCATGGAGAGGTTGGGTCTTAAAGTTGATATAGTGCAGGGTGAGTGTTGTGCAATGGATCAGAGGGAGGTACCAGTTATTGGGACTATCAATGCACTGCCATATAGGTTGGCAGCATATCCAAAGAAAGAGCTAACAATGAGTGTTTTAGTGGTGGATATCCCTCCTCATTATGGGATGTTGCTATCTAGAAGGTGGAGTGCTGCCATGGGTGGAAGTTTACAGTGTGATTTATCCTATGCAACTTTCAAGATTGATGATTAGTTTGTCAAGATTGAACGAGAACCAAGAGTATGCTACATGATTGAGAGAAACATAGATAATGAAACTACATGCTTCATGGATACTAATGTTAATTCTTTTAGGGCAGAGATCCCTGTATGTGAAAATGAACATATTTTGTCACCTATCTCTGTTGAAGTAGGTGCTGATTTTGTGAAGAGTAATTTGTGGGTAATGTACTTTGATGGTGCAAATTTCAAAGATGGTGCAAGAGTAGGTATTTTACTTATTTCTCCTAATGGAAACACCTTCAAGTTCTCTTTCACATTGAATTTCTTTTGTACCAACAATATAGTAGAATATGAGGCCTTGTTGTTAGGATTGAAGTTGGCACAAAAGCATAATATTAAATGTCTAAATGTTATTGGTGATTCTGAGTTGGTGGTGTCCAAAGTCAGGTCAGTGTACGCTTCCAAGAATAGAAGGTTGAAACAATATAGGAAGTCAGGTCTGATCTTGCAGTATTTAAAAGGGTTGATGGGTGGTGGGTCCTGTGTCAGGTGACTCGATGATTGCAGCGAATGGTGTGATGACATGTGGCATCGGGTGGGCCCAGGCGGGGTCTAAGGTTTGACAGAGTGGATAAAGATCTGGTGGTGCTGAAAAATTCTCTTCTTATTCGCTGGTTCATGTAGTGTTTTGGCGATGCCCTAGTTCATCTAGCGATTTAGCAAACAGTGGTCACGTGATTGCTAAGTTTTTTAGCGATGGTAAATAGTGTCTCACGAATTGGTGGAAGTTCTTCAGTCGCCAGTTCACCAAATAAAGTGAGGCCGATGTTTCGGTGACATGGAGGCTTGTCACATGTTCGCATAGCCTAGTTTCTGGCTATGCGATCATGCAACCACTGATGGTGTCGCTTGCAGAGTTATGATGTTGGGCCATATTTTTCAAAGTGATGTAAAGCGTGTGGGGCCTGCGACTGTTGTGAGGTTAATATGACCGCCCGATTTGCTAGGAAAGGGAAAGGATCGACGACCATGTTTTAAATTTTGCCGATTAGCCGTTGCATTTGAATTCAAACTTGTAGATGGTTTCTAGTGATAGAATGTACCATTTTTATGGAATTTAATGCAGAAAGGCCCCTGTTTGGTGAGAAGCGATTGGTTTACCATTTGCAGTGTGGTCCAGGGTGTCTAGTGCCCATTTACAGAGCATGTACGTTGCAGTTGTGGCTCAAGGCATGTTGCAGGGTGTCCTTTTGAAGCTTGGTTTTTTGATCCTTTGTACTTGCAGAGAAGACTTTCATAATTAAGGATCAGTTCAGGATTTCCTCTTTCCTGGATTGGATGTGTTTCCCACCCCTGAATTGAATTCATGATTGTTACTAGTAGGTTGGGTGGTTGAAACCCTAACCCTAGTCATCTGCAACTTGTTGTAAATCTCCAAGATGACTAGCGGGGTGTAAGTTGCAAACTTTTTGAGTTTGCAGGGGTTCCAATTCTTTTGGTTTTGGTCCTAGATTGTTGATAATGAAAATTTGAACAAGGAGAGCCTGGATTTAGAGTTTGTTTCCTTTGTGCATTTTGTCATTTGGAAATGTATTGATTCTGCAAGTCTTAATGAGAATATTTTTGGATTCCAATCTTATATTGGTGTATGTCTTTTTGTTTTTCTCTTGAGCTCATATATGTTGATTACACAAATTGGGTTAGCATATGGTAAACAAAGAGTATTTTGGGGTTATCTTTGAGTTCCTAACAAAGTTGGGATTAAAGTCTTTAAGGTAAGTTCAGTGAGTTCATGGCAAGATAAGGATTTGATGTCTTGATATGTGAGTGAGGGGAGTAATAGGAAAAGCACTTACTTTGAGTCTATATATGTTTGACTTAAGGTTTTAGGGTGATATAGGTTGTTAAGTGACTCTCTGCCCTAGGATAAGGCACTGATCCATTCTCTGGAAGTAGTCCATCATCAGAAATCACACACACACAATTAAATGATAAACTTTTCAATCAGATAGTAAAGGGTATAGTTGTATATTTGTTTAGAGACTCCTTTGAAGAAGTGAGTCAAGGGTACACCTGCCTGAGCATTGAGGCTCAAAGTGTAGGAGGATCTCCTTGATCCTTGTTAATTTTCCCTCTTCCTTGTAGAATTTGTAGTGGTGATAGAGTCAAGTTTCATTATAGTTATCCATTAAAGTATAAATCTGCAAGTTTTGAAGATCAAAGGGAACCACCAACATACGAAACATTTAAGAAGCCCTAATCTGATCATTTAAAGTCTATAAAGAAAGAAGTTACCGTTCATTTCACTTCACCAGTGAATTGAAAATTTCATTGAGTGATTCAGAGTGCATGTAACTAGTGTGATTAAGAGCTTAAGAGCGATTTGAAAAATCTTCACAGCGTGTCGTCGACAAATCATCTGAAGAACACATGTGCAAAGGTACTTTACTAAGTAAAATATTTTGCAAGAATTTTTAGTTGAGATAAATGGCATCATGATCATTAGTTTGAATAAAGAAATAAGGGAAGGAGGTATTCAATATTTAATTGGTAAGAAATGAGGTGTGTAGGCCACATAAGTTTCAAGCCATCCTAGATAGCACAATCATGGGAGATCTTAGTAGATCCTTGTCATCAACCCCTGAGAAATTTTTGATGATAAATGACATCTGGTCGTGCTATATGTGTAATATTAGAGAAATTAGAGACTATGAACTTAGGGAAGCATACGACAGACAGTGCAGCAATAGGGTGTTGAAGGTGGAACACCAGAAGGTTGTTGAGGAAGGGTTAGTTCATGCCCTTGACTTTTTGCAAAATTTCAAGGTGGATTGGATTTAAATTGTACTGAGTAGGGTACACGATATGCAAATTTGGCTAGAGGATGGGCCAATGCAAATCACAAAAGATATTATTCACCAGGTAACTAGATACCCTAAACTCCCCAGTCAGAAAATAATGAGATGTCAAAGCAAGGAGGAGATTTAGGAAAACACTCAGGCAATATGGAATAAGCATGGAATGACAATATCTACTATCACTAATCCAAAAATTGAGTTTGCAGTGAGAGTAATTGCTCACAAATCTTATCAGTCTAGTCATTTAGATAGCTTCCCATGCATGCCAGTGGACCAGGCTTGGAAAATCCTCAAGAAGAATCATACCTATGACCTTGCTGAGCTCCAACTAACTCAACTTACCAAGAAGCTTACTTCTATATGGAAAGCAAAGAATTCTATGTGTAAGTTTAGTTCCTTACTAGTTTGTCTATTCTTCTATATTCAGAAGTATTTTCCTACTGTTGGTGGAGTTGTCTAGGATAAGAATAGGCCAATCATTGTTCAAATTAATGAGTTTATTAGTCATATGGGAGAGAATTTCAAGGGTGTAATAGAAAACTACTTTGTATAATTCAAGAAGAAAATAAGGAAGAGAAGTGGGATTCCTGTACACCTAGTTGAGAAGTGTAAACAGGACATTTTTTTCTTATTAGATACCATCTTCACATATGGTTAAGCTGTTATACCAAGGGTATCATGGCTAATGCCATTACCTTATGAGGTTAATATTGATGAGACCATAGTAGCAATCATAGCCTTCTTAGCTGAGGAAGTTGATAAGAAGGATACCTATTTTGGAACTTATGAGAAGGCTAAGGCTAAAATAACCATGGGATTGAAATCTACTACCATGGAAAGGAAGAGGAAAAAGATAGTAAAGAACCTTGAGAAAATGATAGGAGAGAGAGAGAGAGAGAGAGAGAGAGAGAGAGAGAGAGAGAGAGAGAGAGAGAGAGAGAGAGAGAGAGAGAGAGAGAGAGAGAGAGAGAGAGAGAGAGAGAGAGAGAGAGAGAGAGAGAGAGAGAGAGATGCACCTCTTGCATTGACACAAGTTCTAAGGAAAGATAAATCAAGTGAATCCAGCGAGAGTGAAGAAGAGGAGAAAGTAGTGGAGAAGAAAGGCAAGAAGGTAGTAATTGCCAAGCCTATCAACAAGAAAATGCAAAAACCTAAGGCTATTTCATCACTTGTTCTTAGGCCAAGAACAAGGGCAGCCTCTACAACTATAGCTTTCAATCCACAAAATAAAACCCATGCATCTGGGAAAATAAAAATTGTTCAGCATATGGCAGTTCCAAGCCAGATAAGGAAGAAGCCTAGGAGGAAACTAATTTTGGAGAAAGATGATGAGGAAATAGAGAGTGATGAAGAAATAAAGAAGAAGTCACTAGTATAGAGAAAAACATTGATTGCGGATGAAATATGCCACAACATCAAGACCTCTACTAGTCTAGTCAGACTCAAATAGATAAGATTTGATAAGATGAGTATAGTAGATAAGGAGAAAGTTGAAGGAGCAATGCTAGAAATGCTCTGCACATTCAAAATGATACCACTAAAAATGACTAACTTGATTCCCAATGAGCTATATCAAAGGATTGCACAAAAGTGGGAATATGCACTTATACCGAGAAGCAGATAAGGGAAAGCACATTAGTTCAAGTTTCACCAGACCTTTTCCCTTCTAGAATTCAGGAAATTATGGAGCAGTACAAGAATAGATTCAATCCTAAGCTCAAGGCATATTCTATCCTTCAAGACAAGGCTGAGGATGTTGTTCAAAAATGTCTTAGGCTTGGAAGATTATTTTTGGACTGTTAATTGACAAGAGTGCACCATGGGAAGCTAGCACATCTAAGGGTGTTGAGCTAGATGATAAAGAGGATGTGAATGAACCACATATTCTAAAGGAAGAAGCTCCCAATGAAGAGAAATGTCAGAAGTTAGCTACATTAACAATTGTCAACATCACTGAGGATACCCTATTGAAGACTCAAGTATTGACTAAGGAGGAAATATAAGTCAAGGTAGAAAAGGATACATCCTTGTTGGGCAGTAACATTGTGCTATTACAAGTCATGGACTATCCACAAATTAAGGTCACGTCAACTGTAAACACTACCATTGACAATCCTAAAGTTGTTATAGCTGACATGCTAGTTGGTATTAGCACTACCGAGGAATAGGACCAGTTGGCAACTGCACTTTAGTCTACATCAGTCGAGGAGACATAGAAAGAGAAAGCAGATCAGTTTGCACTAGTGATTGTAAATCCTCATGTGGAGGATAACGGAAAAGAAGAGAAGGAGATAGAAAAAGAAATTAGTATTCAAGAACCTAAGGAACAAGATTCAATAAAAGCTCTTGTATAGATGCTGAGTGGGACTGCACCAAAGAAGAAGGCACAAAAAAAGAAGGTGTAAACTACTACACCTGAGGTGATAGTAGAAGAAGTTATTGTGATTCTAAAATGGAACACATATAACTTATCATATGAATAGATGCAGATATTACAAGATTTATTGAAGAAGAAAAGTAGACAGGAAGAATTGAGAAGGGAACATCAGCAAAAGAAAGTTCTTCAAGAGATAAAAGGTATATTCATTGATGCTTTTGACATGAATAACCTGTAGGATTTATATCTAAATGTAGCTTGTCTACCAGCTCCTGATTATCCTTTGTAAACAATTATACATCACACAATTTATTTTATAAAGATTGTGCATTGAGTATAACTTCTTCTGAATTAGATATTATGGTAGAAAGTTCTACCTTCTTTACTACTCTACCACTTTTGCATCATAATATTACAAGTTGGGACTCTGCATTGGACATGGCTATGATGCTTCACAAACCACTTCTGGAGAAATATTACAAGCTCCCTACCAATGAATAACTTAAAGTGACAAAAACAAGGGGGAAATAATAAAATGACATGTTAAGTCACAAAGGGAGGTAATAGAATCAGAGAGCAGAAGAAGAACCAAATGGTATGACATACTCAGTTTTGTATATGTATATGTATATGTATTAGAGTGTATGTCATGTAAAGAAGTCTTATATGTACAAATGTAAAAAAAATTGTTTCGTAAGACGAAGTTAAGTTTTAGGGTGAGTATTTTTTATACTTCAGTTAGTACTAAAGTACTCTTGTAAATGTAATGTAAATGTCATGACAAAGTGTTTTTGCCACTAATGTCAAAGGGGGAGATTGTTGATACCTATAGGTTTGTTGTCTATTAGTGTCTTATACTTAGTCATTTTCTAGGCAATGTTGGTTGGTCATCACTACGATTGAGTCATCATGTACAGGCCGAGTCATGTATTGTACATTTACCATGTAGTAGTCACTATCAAGTAAACTAGTGGTCACCGATTACTTTTGTATTTGTCGAGTCAGTTTTTGCCGAGTTAAGTAAAGAAGACTATGTCGAGTGCCAGAGTCTAGAGAATAGTAAATACGAAGTGCCAGAGATATGCAATGTCGAGCAAGCCATAATTGATAGATGTATTTGTTATGGAACAAACACTTAGGTAAACCATTTTGGCCAACATCTAAATTTTGTTTACTGTTTATTGAGGAAATCACGGAGGTAATTACGCTTCTATTTTGTAATGATTAATCCCAATCCCTATATATTGTATGAAACCAATTAGAATTAGGGAAAGGTTAAGTGGTAAAATGAGACAATCTAGATCGTAGATCTTAAAGCTTGGAGTAAGTCAATTGTCCAGTGAAATATTCTAACAGAGTTTAGTGACCGAGCAGAATAGAGTCGAGCAGTGAAGAGAAGAAGAGAGATATACTTGATAGATAAGATCAAATTAATATTGGAAGGAGAAGATCTGTAATTAGTAAATATAGTGCAGATAGAAGGATCAGGTACTGAGATATTCTAACAGGTGTATCAGTTTTAATCTCTTAATAGTGTGGTTTTAACAAACCTTAGCTAATCTCTTAACTGAGTGCTTACTTAGTTGTAAGTTCTAAATCCTTTTACAAGGTAGATTATATAAGTCTTATAGCTCTTAACAGGGCAGATCTCTCATAGGGTAGATCATATTTTGTGATCAAAATTTGTAGCCCTAATAGACAAACTTTATACTACACTAGTAAAGATTTGTGGATGTCATCCCCACCCCATTTTTACCTTTCAAGGGTTTTTGGGTAACCAAAATCAAATTATTATGAGTACTTTTATGAATGATGTTTAGTTTCTTAGATTCATTACATTGATGAAGTTTATGATAATGGTATGCAAGTTTTCAGTAATGTTAAAATAGCTCAATAGGTGATATATGATATTATCCCCTCCTCTCAGTATCACATTTCCCAAATAGATCTCCAACAAAAATGACTTGAACACCATATATATTATTAAGATTTAGTACAATCTTGATATACAAAATGACTCTTGTGTAATACTTGTCCAACTACAAAGACCAACTACTGTAACGAATGTTTCAAAGCTCATAAATTCCACTCTTATCCTATTTTCCTACAAAATCGGGACAAACATATATTGCTTTAACCTTTTGTGGATTTAAATTGGAAAGTGGGGATGGAGTAATTTTGAGAGCACATAAGGTCATTCGGGTATACTACAAATCCTAGGCATTTTATGAATCCCTAATCTTTACTATGTAAAATGTTATATTTATTGGTGACTTTTTGGCAGGTAGGGAGTCCAAGGTTTTCAAGGCAGTGCTGATGCTAGGAATGTCTAAGTCTGTTAGCTGTAAAGTGAAAATATCAGATTTAGAAGCTTGAGAATTGTGTCCATTATTTTTTATTATATACAAGTAGAATAAATCAAAGAAGCTAGGAATGTCATCGCATTTCTCTTTATAGAGCTTCTGTTAAGTATGGTCTATCACTTTTGACGGCTATTTGTGAGTGTTTTCTTGAAAATAATGCAATTAGATATGTTTCTTTCAAGAAAACACTCACAAATAACCATCAAAAGTGGCAAATATTCCAAACTTCTTTGTTTTACTCCATCAGTATACAGAAAAAAGACATTCCTGCCCTCAGCATTGCCTTGAAAACTTTGGATTTCCCTGCCTGCCAAAAAGTCACGGATAAATATAACATTTCACAGAGTAAAGATTTGGAGTTTGTAAATGGCTAGAGTTTGTAGCATACCAGAATAGCCTAATGTGCTCTCAAAATTATTCCATCACTTCCTTCTGCTTAGAACTAATTTCATATAACTTTTTTAATTACTCTATTTTCAGGAACCCTGTAAAATCTGTTGTACTTAATAAAAAACAAATATAATTGATTTAGAACTTTTGTTAAGAACTTTCAAAGATACAAACAATTAATTCTTTGAGTGAGAACTCATGATTGCTAAATATCATTTGCATCTGAAATCCACTAACATAATCATTCATCATTTATGAGACTTGAGGAAGTTAATCACTTAAGAGTTGGCAGGGTTCTAACACAAATATAATGGTAGAGTTGGCTAAAAAGTCATAAATATTGTTTGTTTTAGTTAGAATTTTCTTTATTCTTAAAAATATAAAAACTTCAGACATGAAAGAGATAAGATACATCAATTCTATAAGACTATTGATATTGCACGTATATGTTCTCTTTAATATATTTGGTATGCATACACAGACCTAATATATTTTGTAACCTGAATTCTACATGCAGAAATGGAGAAAAAAAAATTGTTGAAGATGACAAGTTGTTCAAATACTTGACACAAAAGATGTGCAATTGATATATCTGCTTAAGTTTTGTTAATTTGGCCGTATCATAAAACATTAATTTCAAATATCAATTAGAAGTTGGATTCCTCATTTTAAGCTTTAAGATCTTCTCAAAGCTCTAGCAAAAATGGCTCTTATTAGGATTCACGAGTTTTAGATGTGAAAATTCATACATTGGTACATCAATGATTCCATTTAGTCCTAGTTTTTATGACTTCAAAAGTCAGGATTGAAAAACCATGACAATACAGAAGTGTTATATTATTAGCTTGTGTCTCTATCCTTAAGGTTTGAGGGCATCTTTCTTGCACATTGGTTTATTTTTAACACTCCATTTGAGTTTGTGATGGGCCTCTTCAGGGACGTGAATAGAGGAGAATTTTTTAGTGTCAATTCAATCATAGTTGACATTCAATTGTTCACACATGTGAGCAGTGTTCATGTTACAATTAGGGTTCACATTATTGATAGGGTTAGAGTACTTGTTACTGTTAAGGTTAGCATTCTTCAATAAAGCTTAAGATTATGGATAATAGAAATGTTATGCTTTGATTACACTAGGCTTACGATCATGGTTATCATAATAGCAGTGTTATGCTTTAGTTACAGTTCGAGTTAGGTCAATCATTCAATTAGAGTAATTAGCCATAAGCTTCCCCAGATTATCATAAAATTAGGGTTAGGGTTGCTTGTAATCGGAAGTTAAGTCATGTCCAAAAACCATTTGCAGATAATAGTTTAGGGTTTGAAAGGACCAGAATAAGATTTTAGCTCGCGTCCTAACGACTTCCCAAAATAGGATCTTTCATACAGCGTAATTAAAGTGTCGGTTTTGTAAGAAACAAAATGCCTTGAATAGATTTCGCTTCTGTAATGATTGCTGGATTTATTGCACTAGCCTAAATTATTTTAAATACTTCTTGTTTGAAGCACGCGTTTAATTTAATCTGAATTATAAAATTATATTCAATAAACTTATATTACATAAACTATTTTTAAACCTCATCTTTCATCTATTTAAGGATTCCTGGGACGATAAGTGCGCCTGTTATTTAGGGCGCTACGAAGTTGGAATTTATCCATGCTTATAATATGGAAGAAATCTGGGATTTGCAGGGCTTGGTGGCCACGGCGGTTGGCCACCAATTTTGCAGCGCAACCTTCCGAGACCCAGGCCCATTTCGGCAGCTGCAAGTGCAAGTGCTTTTAGTTTTGTTTTTAGATTTGTACACTTATTATTAGTTCCTGCCATGGCAGAGAACTATTGAGAAGGCCTAAACATTAACTGGTGATTATTCTGCCCTGCTGTGGCCAATCAAATGGGCCACACAATTTTAAGAACCTCTATTTCTAATGTTTAGAGGTGCCCAAGTTGCTCGGTTTTTAAGCATATTTTCTGCGACAAACATTCTAGCGGGTTCTGATTTGCTGTGCAAGAGGTTGCAGAGCCCTTCACAGTATCCAGTACCAGAGAACGCACGATTAAAGAGGGAAAAAACCATCAGCGTTGTGGATTACGATGCTCTCTGTGCACATCCCACCAAGCGATGTTTTATCCTCTCTGTTCCTGTTGTGGCATTACGTGGAGCGAGTGCAGCAAACATCTCAGGCATATAGAAAAGATGTTGACATGTATTAGATGGGAGATGTCGACAGGTAATAGACTAAAAGGTATTGCTGGATATTGAAGCTGTTTCATATAAGACGTTGATGAAAATATATTTACAGAACATAAAAATAAAGAGGGAAGGCACATGCTCTGCACGAGGGATACAGGGCAAATATTAGAATTCATTTTGTCAACACTCTTCAGCAATTCGGGAGCTCATGAGAATTGAGAGGGGGATTCTAGGTATCTTGCACAATGCAAGGCTTCATATTGATGTTCTCGATTTCCATCAGGTAAGCACACATTGAAATTTTTCATTTTGCCCCCTTTGAAAGTCCACTTGGATCTCCCTGTGGAGGACAACAATTTCCTTTGTGTCCTGCTAGAGCTTCATAAGCATTGACAAAACCTTCGTCCAAGCTATTGCCTAGAATAATATTCTCTGGGGAAGGGAGACCCCATTTCAATATCCACTCCTTGACCATCAGATCAAGAGTATGAGCATCCAATTCACCCTTGAAGTCGGCCAAAATGGAGGCGCTAGTTTTGACGACACCAAAATTCCTCAGGAAATTTAGCCCTAGAATCAACTTGATAAAACTGAAAATTTCAGGGTGTGGACATTTGAGGTCACAAAGGTATAGTGCAGTTGCCAGTCAGAGACATCACCTTCATAGGGAGAAATGCATAAAGAAGAGTCGTGTGGTAATTTTTTAAAGAGAGCCAAAGCCAAAGCAGGCACCATCAAATCCAATCAATGCACACTGCACAGTCTGTTGATATTGAGCATTTAGTCTAACAGTCCATCCCACGTTCAGTTGGTCGTGTGGCTGTTTAGTCATTTTAGGACTTTTAGATTACTATTTTTCTGTTTCCATACAGCAGTTTCATTTTGATTGATTTTTGAGTAGTTGGGGGCATTCGTAGAATCACTGTGTTTCAAGTCTGGAATTCAGGTGCGTGTAGTAGCCTATTATTCATAATTTCTGTAACATTTAGAAATATGAAATTACCTTTAATTGCACCCAGATGAATTAATTTAAAAATATTATTTTTAAATTAGATTAAGTAAGCATTTTCCTTCTTTCATATTCTCCATCATAGTTCATGACCGATTATAAAAATGCACAAGTAAAAGAAAAGATTGATGATGGAATATAATGATGGAGCCTGATCCTAATAACGTCTGTGATCTTGATAACGTATCAAGTAACAGATCATGGAATGTGATAACGTCTGTGATCTTGATAACGTATCAAGTAACAGATCATGGAATGTGATCTGAAACAGCAATGAAAAAACCTCACATATGGAATTCAGTAATATTCTCATATGCCCAATCATAAATCTATTTTGCGGAATTACGATAGGGCTACACAAATCCCAATGTTGGATCATTCCTAAATATCCAAAACATGGAATTCATGTGTGCAGACCATCGCTGTAGTCACTGTACGGGAAGGAGTAGTTCAACTCGGTGCAACTAAAAAGGTATAATAACAGTACGCATTGATATTCACAATTGAAAAGATAAGGACAGCGTTTTGTTTTTGGCAACCAGTTTTAATAGTGTTTTGTTACTGGCAACCAGCTTTAATGGAGTTTTGTTATTGGCCTCCAGCTTGATAAAGACAATAACAGCTATCATAGTACAGTCATGCGTGAAGATCCTTGGCCTATTGGACTTTTAGGGTATAGTTTTTCATGGTAGCACCATAACTTGGTGTTTGTGTGGCCTTGTCTCAATTCTAATATCATACAGTGATAAGATCACAAGTGCACCTTTGACCATATCCTCAAATCTCAACACCGATCTTTTAAGCTGCTGAGTTTAATAACCAGTATTATAGCTCAAAAATTAAAAAGAAATCCTTCTGTTAGAGTCTTCAAACATCGATCACAATGTTTATGTTTGGGCCATCTTAGCTGTAGACTTTTGAAGTTTGAACACCTAATCACACTGGTAAAGAATAGATAGCCTCTGTCTTAAGAATATTATGATTCTGTTTGTTAGAGTTTTGTTATTGGCAACCATGTCTAATAGTGTTCTGTTATTGGCAACCAGCTTTACAAAGGCAAAGGAGCTATCACAGTACAGTCATGCATGAAGATCCTTGGCCTCTTGCACTTTCTAGGGTACACTTTTCTATGGTAGCGCCATAACTTCTGCTTCTGTGCCCTTGTCCCTATAGCATACAATGATAAGATCGTAAGTACACCTTTGACCATATCCTCAAATCTCAATACTGATCTTTTTAGTTGTTGAGTTTAATAACCAGTATTATAGTTCAGAACTAAGAAGAACTAAGAACAAATCCTTCTGTTAGTGTCTTAAAACATTAATGTTTATGTGACAAATATATGCTTCTGGTACAAATCCCCTCTTCAGTTTACAGTTTCCCTAGAAAGGTTTCAAGATACATGAATCCCTAAATTTTTCCGTAGGGTTCTTAAAAGCATGTATTAACATCTATGACCTTTATCCTACTTCCCTATAATCAACATCATGAACGCTGAGTAGTGTAACATTATTTTATCAAGACCTCTTTTATATTTTTAATTCACTTCATTAAGAAAATAAATCTTGATTGTCTTTATTCTTCACGTCAGAGAAATTCTTTACCATCCAATTTACATCTTTACCCTATGTACACATAGACTGAGCTTTATTCTCTCTTACCAAAAATAATAAAAAAATAATCTGACATCTTCAAATTGTCATACTCTAAAATAACCATAGGTTTCAGTTATACGAATCGATAAACTCCCCCAAAAATGTACTCGTCACATTTTCTAGATTTTCAAAGCGCTAAGTTTCTTAACCATAAACTAAAATGTTGGCAGTACAAATATTTTCTCAATTGTATTAGGATAACTTGCATTATGCTGACTATTAAAATTATGAAATTTTTATAAATAGAGTCTTCATTATCTCGAAGCATTCATACTTACCCTATCTGCATAGGAGTTTAGAAAAAGGTCGTGGATATATTGGCAGATACCATCATCAATTATCTTAAATATATATCTAGCATAGAAATAGGGCAGAAGCAGAATACATGGCACACTAAAATATGTGATTTTTCAAACCGAGTTGCTATTAAGGTACCATCATTATACCATACTCTCTGCCAAGCTAGATTTGCGCACAGACATTGTAAGCATGTTGTGTTATACAGACAGGATCCTTTATTTCGAAAGGGTTCATCAGAAGCTATTATTAGTTAATCTAATAGTATGAATTCCAACAGGGAGAGGTTTGGATGTCTATATTTGTGTGCAAGATCAGATTTTGAGTTCACATTTTTTTTAAATATTAGAAAACTATGGGAGGAGGCAATAAAGTATTAGTATAAATAGAATAATTATAAGAATCAGAGAGGCTTTTGTGAGGCACCAATTAGCATTTAGATTTTCTCAAATACTGAATTGAATTAAAAAACTTGCAAAAACATCAACAACACCTCTTACACAAGCATAGCATATAGAGAAGAAGATTCGTAGATCATAGAATCTTATTTGACACCTTGATTAGTTATAACAAACATCTTCAGTCGGAAAAATATCAAAACTAGCATCCATTTCATACCATTGGAAGAACAAAGTTAAGTATGTAAATATTTTAATTTAGTGCTTGATGGCACTGATTAAGGCGATATTCATACACACAAATGATCAAATTAGGACAATGTGATCTTAAGTACACTAGGAAGAAGCAGCATTGGAAGTAGTACAAAATGCGAACTCCATCTAAACAAAAGTACAACAGACAGATTTAACTAAATAGAATGCTGAAGGTATTTTAAGACCCAAAATCAAAGATGACATGCATAAATTAAATACAATGATCAAGACTCAAGAGATCCAGTGCTCAAGATGTATAACAATTGCAAACAATCCTCAAATATGCTATTAAGTGAATGTTGATAGACAATGTCCTTGTGATTGTCATGTGGAATGCATCTCCGATTAGTAGGATATACTAGAGATATCACCAAAATGTTGTCCTGACGACTACTGCAGAACTCTTCAACATTCAAAATGATAACACCTTGTAGAAGTGGAAAACTGAGAAATATATTGTACTTTATTATGAGCTTTGATATGCTCTGAGGGACTACAATGGTCATACTATTGTGCATCTAGGATCTTTAAGCATGTGGCAATCTCTGTGTAATCCACGCTTGGGAGCAATGCTGATGAGTCTTTTTCTAACATCATGTATTTAAGCTTCCACCATAGGCGTCATTGTAAAAATAGACTAACAACTACAAGAGCTCACATTAGTTTCAATTGATGAGTTGACGATAAAAACAAACTACAAGACATGCTGATGCATGATCAACCTACCCTGCCTGCACTTGGCAGGAACTATGCTGCCCTGCAGCCTTTGTTGAATATGTATCCTGTGGCATTCGTATTACTACTTCCTAGAGTCTATTTCATAGTTTTGATTTCCCTTGAATGCACATTTGGGGTGTATATTTACGAATTAATGTTCAGTTTGCTAATCTGGGGTTTCGGGGTGTATTTTTCAATTTGCATTTTAAATTACAAGCTATAATTTAGGACTTTGAAATTTGAGGGTTTGGGTTTTATTGCAACTTAGTAAGTTAAAAATTTGGAAGAAGATTTCAAATTGCAATTATATGGTTTTAGACTTGAGTATATTTTGTAAAGTTTGGTTTTTTATTTCAAATATAAATTTTCTTACATTTTACTAACTTTGGTCATTTTTTTTGCCAATATAAATTTTGTTACATTTTACACTTTGACACCAAAGCTTAGGTCTACAAATTCATCTGAAGTGAATGCAATTTCATCAGGGAGAAGATAAATTGGTCAAGAATATTAAGGATCAAATTACTTCTTTAAATATATAAATATATACTAAACTAACCTATTAAATATAATTATTAAATTAATTAATTTCAAATTTTTAATGCATTGTTTAGGCTTAATCCTCTTATGATGGATTTCCTTGAGGAAAATACTTTTCTTGTTTATCTTTTTGATGTGTTGACTAGAATAACACAACTTGCTAGACTATTGATTACATCTTTTGCATTGATCTTTCTCTCTCTTTGTATGACCCATAATAAGTCAAAAGCTTATTAGGATAGTTGATCTCTCTCTCTCTCTCTCTCTCTCTCTCTCTCTCTCTCTCTCTCTCTCTCTCTCTCTCTCTCTCTCTAGTGTTGCTTCCTTTTATCCTTGTTTTAGATTGAATGAAGACCTAAGTCACATAGAGGTTTCATGTATTCTTTTTTTCCTAGAGTTTGATACAAATTATACTCCCACTAAAGTGGAATCTAAATGTACTATCCTAAACTATAAGAACCTATAATTAGATGCTAAATTAGGTCCCATTTTAGTGTTGTCAAGTTTCCATATTCATTATGTTTGATCCAACCACTGTTATCTTTAGTCATTGCATTCAGTGGTATAGGATGTACCTTATCTCTCATTCAGAATCTTTACTTGGATATGTTGTTGATAAAATAATACAAACTTGTTGTCAAGGTCAGTAAGAAATGGCACGCTGTCATGCTAGGGCCTACATTTATTCTTAAAAGACACAACCTCGAGGATTGAGATCTATGCCACTTGGCATCGAAGGTACTAACAAACCCTTGAGTTCTATAGTTTTTCATTGATGTGTTTGAGAGTATCCATCCAATCAATCATAGAACCCTTGTAGTGGAGGGTTTTGAGACTTTTTTCAAAGATTTTATTCTAAATATTTCAACACTTCATGTCTAGCACCAAAACCACTCCTAAAAGGTAGTATACTCGTCAATCTTCAATCCTCAGTGGCTTTTAGAGAATCCCCGATCCATACACATATGAAAATAACCTTTCATCAACAAATGAAGATTGGGGTACCCTCGACCCAGTGTTTTTATTGAAATTTTTTTATCTTGATCATATTGATTGGGGTACCCTCGATCCAAAGAGGGTTTTTATAGCTTTACAACCACTTGCAACCAACTTTTGAATTAGTTGGCCATTTGGAGCATCTAAGGACAACTTTTGCACAAAATGTAAAAAGTTGTCAAACAACTTCTACATTTAAAATATCCCTATTTAGCTTAGAATCTAGCTAGTTGGCTTATTCACTTTTTACCTCTTATATACACCCATAAACACTTGATTTTATTGATTGAAAACTCCTTTCACACATCCACTCTTCTACATAACATGGATTCTACTTGAAATTGTGGGGTAGACACTAAAAGGTTTTGATTATTGAATCATTTAGTTATGATAGGTACCCCATGTATGTCCTCTGTTACTCCATGTTTCTTGCACTTTTGGAAGATTTTAAAATTATTTCTACACTTCACAATATGACTACTGCATTGAAAACCATATATGTTTGCTACTTTTATTAATTCATTATTATTTTATTTATTCTAGTCAAATAAAATGTTGTAGAAATTTTATATCTTATTAAAATACTTTAGTTTATCTTATTCATCCCCAATATGATATACACATTGTAGCATTGCAAATATACTCTCCTTTTGAGTATATAATGAATTAATAACTATAAATTTGAGATATCCTAGAATAATAGTTTATCCTTATTTAATTATTCATTCTCATCTATATCACCATCCATTATAGAAATCTTCATTATCCTGCATCAAGGAGTTGGACAGACAAACTTGAAATTTATTGTAGTTACCAATATATTTTTCTCGTCCTAGTTCAAACCCGGTTTGGGGTTTGAGTATGGTCCATTGTGCGATCTGACCCAGATGAGCCCAAAGATATTTTCACTCTTAAATGTGTCATTCTCTTAAATTTGATAATTTTAAAATTACTTTTTATACTTTTGTTGACTTAGTTTTTAATTCCAAAGAACATGCATAGGTTCATGAATTTACATTGTTGAAGACTACATCTAAATACAAAGAAATCATGATACCCTGCACATTTATTGATATTTGCAACAAGTTCATCTCTAAGTAGGAAAATAGTACCAAGAATTTTATTTTAAAAATATCACAAACTCAAACCTATTTGGCGAGGACCTTGTATCTTTTTGCTACATCATATAGAGAAAATTCTTTAAAGTTAGATGATCTTTGTTATCTTAGTATAAAAATTTGTTGTACATCGACACTAGCCATATAAGCCACATATTGAAGAAGAAATTGTTAGATAGAATACTACATTTCAATCCAATTTGTACAATCATTTTCTTTTTTATGTCCATATCAACATATTAGGGGAATCTTCACTATGTTATTCAGTAAGGTGATTGGCGATTGCCAAATCAAACTAAGTGGATTTCCTAATAAAAATTTATTCAACATTATTTACATCTATTGGTTTGTGATAGAGCATGAAAGTTTATTATATTCATAATACAACTAATTAAGCTACTAATCTCACTTCAGAGTTAAATTAACTAAATATGCATTTCGAAGGGTATCATGAGCTCTTAGTATTTTTATTTTGAGCTTTATCATTGCTTTAAATATGTGTACATATATATGTTTTTGTATGGACAAACCCAAAAGAAATAAAACCTCTCAAGAAAGTTTGATCAAGCCCATGAACCTAACCCTAAACTGGTAACTTAGAAAATTAACTTAAACTAATTTATTGCAATCGATTGCTCAAATATTGCTCCCTCTTTTTGTTCTTCTTTTTTCATTTAGATTCTTAAGGAACAATTTTTTTATTTATATTAGTATTACCAAAGCTCACAATTTGCATTGGTGGCTTGCTCATATAAGGGTCTGATCGAAAAGAGGCATGATTTGGAAAACATTTTTGTGCCATACAAGTGGTAAATACAAGTAAAATTTAGTGATAAAGACAAGTGAGTTGTACTTTCTTTTGGATAATCTTAACATAGACTTCTAATTTGATCTAGTAGATTTGAAGGCTTAAATGGAAGCCCACAATTTCTAGCAGGTCACAACAATGGACTAGTATATTCTTTAGATTGGTTTTAGTTGTAGCATTGAGTAACTTTATTATCTGATGAAAACATTTTTGTACAATCAAAATATAAGCTTAAAATGAGTTGTTTAAACTTACCAAAAAACAATAATAGGCTAAGAAGATAGGTGACATCTAGAATTCACATTTGACCCTATGTTTAAATTGATTTTGTAGTAATTAGGAGATGGGGACATGTCTTAGAGACTTGAAGTGTACCCAAAGACCTAAAATATGGGTACATACTTCATCTTGAAGTCTCTCGCCAAGGTTTTTCACATCTCTCATGCATCTCAAAGTTAAAAGGCATGTTAAAATAGTTTATCAGTACTGGAAGCCCAAACATTATCGTTCAAAGGCCTAGTTGACCTAATCTATGAGTCATGTGCATAGATAGACCAAGGTTGGGGGATTGAATTTTATTTATATATTGTTGAATTTCAATATGTAATGATGATTCGATATTATCATATGTGATACTCAGATATCATATGTAGTGTGAGTTTTGAACTATTTGATTCTATATGACACAATATTAAATGACATTACTATTAATATTACTATTAGTTATTTGAATTTTAGATTTGATATTTTAATTCAATAGTTTTAATGTTAAAACTTAAAGCTTTCCATTGTTTAGGGCTTGTCCCTTTGGTGAAATGGTGGGGATTCTTTCCTGTAGGGCCTACAGCCAAGGTTCAAGTCCCCATAGGATCGTTCTCTACTGTTGTTCTTAATTGAGAGTTGCTTACTTTGACCCTTGGTGAAATAGTGGGGCTTCTTGCCTATAGTGCTTACAACCAAGGATCAAAAATTTTTGATGGGCTTGTCCCTTTGGTGAAATGGTGGGGCTTCTTTCCTGTAGGGCCTACAACCAAGGTTCAAGTCCCCACAGGATCATGTTGGCATTAAGTATGATTGTCATTAGTGACAACACTTATTTAGACTCTGAGTGTTTACTGAGCAGAACAGTGTTTACCAAGCAGAACAGTGTTTACCAAGCAAAACAATGTTTACCAAGTAGAATAGTGTTTACCGAGTAGAATAGTGTTTACCGAGAAGAACAATGTTTATTGAGCAGAACAGTGCTTACCGAGTAGAATAGTGTTTACCGAGTGATGAGATGAGTAGTGTTTACTAAGTGCCAGCATGGTAAACAGGGAATTCAGTCTATATCGAGTGACACTATATCTACCGAGTCGCCAGTATATACCATGTTTGAAACTACAACCGAGTGGTTAGTATGGACCGTGCCTCCACTTCTACTGAGTGCATGATGATGCCAAGTATCAGAAAGTCACCGAGTTAGTTTGCAGTAACCAAGTCACTATATTTGGGCTGACTCAGTAATATTTGTGTTAGCTTGTTTAAGAGATGACTTTGTAATTATGTTGTAATCATTTTGGATTGATATATAAACAATGTTTTATATCATATCCAAGGTATGAAAATAGCGAAGTATGAAGAGGAGAGAAAGGTAGAGATAAGTGAATTACAAAGGACTACATCAGTATAAGAAGCAGCAAAGATCTATCCATCACAAAAGGTGATCAGTGCATCAGAGAATCTCAATCAGCAAGTATAGTTGTAAGTAAGAGATCTATTGTTTCATCCTAACAGGTGAATCAGCTTGAAATCCTTTAACCGAGTAGACTCAATAGTCTTTGTAAAATCTCTTAACTAAGTGCATACTTTATTATATGTTTGTAAATCCTCTAACAAGGTGCACATAGCAGTCCTTATTGCTCCTAACAGGGAAGATCATCAGAAGTGATCATTGTAAGCCTTAACCGACAAACTTTATACTGCAGTATTGAAGTTTTGTGGGTATCATCCCCACCCTAGTTTTACTTTCTGCTTGGAAGGTTTCTGGGTCACCAAGTCTTTGTGTTCAAAGTGTTATGAATGTTTTATTCTTTTTGTTACTCATGCATGTAGTCAGATTATCAATCTAATGTTATTAAGATCTGAATTTGTTAAAAGTTTTGAAGTTACTGATTCACCCCTCCCCTCTTAGTAACCTAGATAGTCTTGAATATTTCCAACAACTGGTATCAGAGCTCCGTGGTTCTCAGAATAAAGTTTGACAGCTTGAGAAAAGATTCAAGACAATGGAGATATTCGGACTTAACAAAGTAATTGAGAATGAAAAGCTAGATCTAGAAATGGCCATAACTCAACTCAAAGAAGTGAGAGAGCATCTTTCCCTTTCCCTAAAAAGAAGGAAGGAACTTGCAAATCAGATTAATCACCACCAGTATGTTGAAGAAAAGATTGAAGACTTTTTTCCTTCAAGCAGCTCAGATGAAGCAAACCATGCAATCAAAGAACTTTTAGAAAAGAGTGGATCTCTACAAGAAGAAGTAAGAAAATTGAAAAGAGAATAGGAAATTCAGTCAACAAGATTCTATGAAATCTTGGAACAAAGAAACAAGATGAAAGATGAAATAGATGGAAAGAACAATGAAATCTAGAATCAAACCCTTTAGCTAAAACCTTATTGATCAAATCTCCAATGCAAATGAAGAAATCTTGACTCTAAGATCAGAAAATGAAAATATAAGAGAGGAGCTGAGATCTGAAAAGAAAATCAATTTAAGATTGATGAGTAACCTAGATGCTGAAAGGAAAATCAATGAGAGAATGTTGAAATCTCAAGAAGATATGAATCAGGTGTATGAACGAAACCTTCATAGGCAAAAAGGAAAAGAAAGACTTGGATACAAAGAGGAAGGTGAATCCTCCAAACAAGGTACTCAAAAGAATCAAAAACCTACTTGTAATCACTGTGGAAAAATTGGTCATACTTCAAACAAATGTTGGAGCAATGGAAAAGAAAAATTCAATGGAAAATGCTACAATTGTGATCAGCAAGGTCATAAAGCAAATGAATGCAAGGAGAAACCAAGATTTAAAGGCAAATGTCACAAATGTAGCAAACAAGGTCATAAGGCATCGGAATGCAGACCTAAAACACCCAATCCAGTAGAACAAATTATTGAAGCAATGTTTGGTTGGGATTACAACACTTGGTGTAATTGTCATTACTGTGGAGAATATGGACACATTGGCATGAATTATGTAAGGCATCACTTGAGAAAAAGGGATTCTACCATAAGATGTTATAATTGCACTAAGCTTGGTCACATAGCTAAAAACTACATGAATTTAGGCAAAGTTGAAGATGAAAAGAAAGCAAAAGCAAATACCATTAGGAAGTAGATGAGACAACAGTGGATTCCTAAACCTACTGAGCAAACCAGGCCAAGTAATGAAGTCACTCATGAAGGGAGTGGCTCTATGAACTCTAACTAAGTCTCCAAGAAAGCACTAGAACTGTATCTTCATAGACATATTCCAAAATAGTTCCTGAACTGAAAGGAAGAAAGATCCAAATCAGTATGCAAGATACAGCAGGATCATAAGAAGGTCGGTATTAGTTACCACCGAGCAAGGTTGGGAGTAACCTAATTTCATTTGGTTACCGAGTAAGGTCAGAGAAGTATGAATTCATATTTTCTCAGAGTTGCAGAATCTTCACTAAGCATTTAATGCATAGTGGATGACAGTCTGTCGAATTCAATACCCTAATTCCTATGGAGCATTAATGACAAAGTTTTAAGAAAAACCATGAAATTGAGTTCATTCTTCACCGCGAATATCAACATATTGAGCAGAGAAATTTCTAGTGCGATCAAGCGACTCGAAGCAAAATTTTGAAGCAGAAATTTTTCTACCGAGCTACCATGGCTTCATCCAGCACCAAAGTAAAGAAAGGTTCAGAAATGTTAGTTCATGGAGAATGGAAAGTACCAGATTTCAAACTTGTGCCCATGGTTGCAGAAACCCTAGATCTGAGTGGAGCTCAGTCTCAAATTCCTCCAAAGGTACTTCTTGTAAATGACATTCGCAGTCATTTTAGAGGTACAATTCAAGAACTTGGAACCCTAGAGATAGATGTTGTTTGTGATGAACTATGTGTTGATGGTGTTCTCAAACTAGAACATAAACATTTGGAAGATAAGGGTTTAACACATATCACCCACTTGCCTTTGGGTTTCCAGATAAAATGGATAAGATATATTCTAAGCCGAGTGCATGATGGTAAAATTTGGCTTGAGCAACAAGTGGAAATAACAAAGAAGATGATTCACTGAATCACTGGTCTTCCCATGCTTGCCAAGGCTAAATCTCCAAAAACCCTAGGTCAGGTAGCGCTGGAAAAGAAAACCCTAGCCAAATGGGATGGTAGAGGTATGAGAATTAATAGCATTACCGATGTAGAACTAAAATTTGGCACATATGTAATAGCTCACAAGATGTACAGTTCAAGTCAGCAGAATAGTGTTCTATGTGAATCAGTTGACCTAGCCTATAAAATTGTGAAGAACAATCTGTCATTTGACCTAGCAGATCTTTTGTTGAAATAGTTCAACAAGAATATGGAGAGCATCCAAACCTCAAAGAACAATCCATGTAAGTTTGGCTCACTGTTGGTTTGTTTATTTTTCTATGCTCAAAAGTTTTTCCCATCAAAAGGCATGATAAAATGGAGAAAGGATGTGCCTATTCTTTATCAGATAAATGAGTATATTGTAGAAATGGGTGAGAATTTTACAAGCATAATGGATAACTATTTCGAATCTTTTAAGGAGAAGATGAATAATAGATTCTGGATTCCACTAAAGTTGGTGGAAGATTATAAAGATGATGTTTGTTTCATGGTTGATTGTGATAGAGTATACATTCAGGCAGTAAGGCCCAGGATTGTATGGGTGAAACCTCTTCCTTATGAGGTAAACATTGATGAAACAAAGGATATAATTGAAGCCCTAGTAAATCAACCTGTTGATCCAAAGGCTCCATACTTTGGAACATATGATGAAGCTAAGATAAGAATTGAGCTAAGCATAAAACTTCCACAAGCGGCTAACAAAGGCAGAAAGAGGATGGCCAAGATGCAATCTAGCACACCTCTAATGTTAACTGAGGGCATAGGAGAAGATATTGTAGAAGAAGAAGAAAAGGATGAGAATAAAGAAGAACAAGTACTTGTAAAGAAGAAAGGAAAGGTAACTATCACTGAGCAACCCAAGCAATCCACTACAATATTCACAAGGAAAAGATCAAGGGGCAAGGTAGGTAAAATCAATGATGATATAGTACTCAAAAGGCCTCCTCCCTCATTTGAACAAAAGATTAAAGATTTGAGAGAAGGATCTAGAATTTCAAATTTCAAGTCTCTCAAATATGAAATTAAATCAAAGGCAGAGCAGCAGGAAATAGAAGATGCTGTTATTGAGAAAATGGGAAAATGGAAGTACTCACCTGATGATATGGCTTCTCAAATTCTAGGTGTTCTATTGGATAAAGTCAAGTTGAGATGGTCCAATGCAAGACAAACTGTCAAGGACATATATGCTCAAACCTTAAGACATTTGATGCCAAGTTTGAAACATGATGAAATAAATAAGGCATTGATAGAAAATGAGCGCAAGATGACACTAAAATTCAACAGTTTTTTGATTTTGATCAAAGATATAGAGTCGGTTGTGAAGAGTGAAAATTATACTTGGAAAAACATCTATCATCTTCACAAACTGAGTATTGAAACTGTGATAATTAAAGATATTGAAGATGACAGTGATGAAGAAGAAGAGGAAGAAACAGTTCAGATTGATAATGTTGTGATAGAGGAAGCAGGGAAAGAAGCTACCGAGGAAGCTGAGAAGAATGTTGAGGAAGATGATCCAGTTTGGATAGTTGCAGAGGTAATTGCCTCACTTCCCCACTCTCTAGTAAAAATTTCTACATCTAGCCCAAAAAAAACTTCAAGTGTGATTGTAACAACTCCCTCAGATACATCAAATGTCCAATCATCACTAGCAAAACTCAATGTATCAATGATAGAAGTGGCCACCACTTCATCTACTAAGCTTCAGCCTCCTTCTTCCACTGAGTTGTAGTCTTCTGTACCTTCTTCAAATTTGAGTTTTTTAGTAGTAAGTACTTCAGACTCTACAGTTGTAAATACTTCAATTTTTGATTTATCAAGTATTCCAGTTAGCATCCCATCAGTTGGAAGTTTATCAGTTTTCACTACAAGTCCTACTGTGTCTACGATAATTTCTACTACAAAGGCAATAAGTATAAAGACTCAACTGAGTACAAAATTTTTGAGTAAGAGTGTAGTAGAAGGTATAGATCTAGATGAGGAGATACAAATTCCCCAGCTAGATTTTGCAAACCTCACTACAGATCAAATGCAAATAGTTGGTGAACTCCTCCAGAAGAAAGAAAAGTAGAAGAAACTAAAAGAAGAAAGAGATAAGGAATATAAGATGATTGAGGATGCCAAGAACATTTTGACAGAAGCTATAGGTGTTGAAGTTGATTCCTCTCAACACATTTTGTTGCAGTTGGTAGAAGCAATTAACAAGTTTAATGATGATTCCTCTGGAATAGAGAAGTTGCTTGAAAAGGCTGAGAAGAAGTTTGAAAATGAAGTGCTTGAGCACATTGCTCAACAAATAGCTATCAATCAGGCAGGGTTATCTTTAGTTTTGACTAGTATTGAGTCCTCCTATTCCAAGGTAACATCTCTTTTTGTCAAAATTTATAATGTTGCCGAGTTCACAAAGGTGGTTAAAGATAAAATAAATAAGATTGATGAGGATCTGAAGATCAGTGCACAAAAGTTGAAAATTGAACCTAGTTCAAGCTCTGCACATCAGATGACAGTCAGATTCCTATCTGATAAGAAGTCAAAGTTATTGAAAGAAGATGCAAGGATCAGATTAACATTAATAGATATTCAGAACATGATCCTTCCGATCATGGATACAATGCAGAAGCATATTGAATACTCAAAAACATTGATCCATGACAATCAGTTTTCAATTGTAGATCACATGATTGAACTCTCTGCAGAAGTCCAAGTTGCACTCCATACATGCAAGATTCTGCAAGAGAATTGGGATAGAACTCTAGCACTAATTGGAAAGGTGCATTCTAATTTTCTCTCATGTTTTGGTATCTCCATGTAAAATATTTGTATATACACCTTTGGCATTATTGTCAAAAAGGGGGAGAAAGTACATGAGATATGAAAGGGGGAGAAAGTATAAATAGGAAATATGAGTATGAGGCGAAATAAGATATTTGTATATATACTATATAAGGGAGACATGAAATGTATATACAGCAGTATGACAAAATTTTTTTTTTTTTAAATAATCAAAACCAGTGTCAGCATGATTGTGTATATAATTTTTGGGCAATAAGTGTTTTTGTCAGTAATACCAAAGGGGCAGATTGTTGGCATTAAGTATGATTGTCATTAATGACAAAACTTATTCAGACTCTGAGTGTTTACCGAGTAGAATAGTGTTTACCAAGTAGAATAATTTTTACCGAGAAGAACAGTGTTTATCAAGCAAAATAGTGTTTACCAAGAAGAATAGTGTTTATCAAGTAGAACAGTACTTACCGAGCAGAATAGTGTTTATCGAGTGATGAGATGAGTAGCGTTTACCGAGTGCTAGCACGGTAAATTGGGAATTTAATCTCTACCGAGTGACACTATATCTACCAAGTCACCAGTATATACCATGTTTAAAACTACAACTGAGTGGTTAGTATGGACCGTGCCTCCACTTCTACCGAGTGCATGATGATGCTGAGTAATGCAGTGGATGCCAAGTATCAGAAAGTCACTGAGTTAGTTTGCAGTAACCGAGTCACTATATTTGGGCTGACTCAGTAATATTTGTGTTAGCTTGTTTAAGAGCCGACTTTGTAATTATGTTGTAACTATTTTGGATTGATATATAAACAATGTTTTATATCATATCCAAGGTATGAAAATAATGAAGTATGAAGAGGAGAGAAAGGCAGAGATAAGCGAATTACAAAGGGCTACAATAGTATAAGAAGTAGCAAAGATCTATCCATCATAGAAGGTGATCAGTACATCAGAGAATCTCAATCAGCAAGTACAGTTGTAAGTAAGAGATCTACTATTTCATCCTAACAGGTGAATCAGCTTGAAATCCTTTAACCGTGTAGACATAATAGTCTTTGTAAAATCTCTTAACCGAGTGCATACTTTATTGTATGTTTGTAAATCCTCTAACAAGGTGGACCTACCAATCCTTATTGCTCCTAACAGGGAAGATCATCAAAAATGATCATTGTAAGCCTTAACTGGCAAACTTTATACTGCAGTATTGAAGTTTTGTGGATATCATCCCCACCCCAGTTTTACTTTCTACTTGGAAGGTTTTTGGGTCACCAAATCTCTGTGTTCAAAGTGTTATGAATGTTTTATTCTCTCTGTTACTCATGCATGCTATCAGATTATCAATCTAATGTTATTAAGATTTGAATTTGTTAAAAGTTTTGAAGTTACTGATTCACCCCTCCCCTCTTAGTAACCTAAATAGTCTTGAATATTTCCAACAGATCACTCTTTACTATGGTTCTTAATTGGGAGTTGCTTACTTTGACCCTTGGTGAAATAGTGGGACTTCTTGCCTATAGTGCTTATAGCCAAGGATCAAAATTTATTAAAATGTGTGATGGGAGAGGAGACACTTCGAGTGGGAAAGGTGTGGATTCAAACTACAGGCAGACAGGGTCATGGCAGTACGGTTGCTGGTGTTGGCTTTGGCCCTGGTACTGGTGAAGGGCCTACGGCCCTGGCAGTGCTTTCTTCACCAGTTTTGGACATGGCACTTCAGGTGTTAGATTTTTTTTTGTTGGGGATGGGGTTTCCCTCTTCGTGCAAGGGTGTCACGGGTTCCCCCTCGAAGGCAGAGTCAAATGGGGCTTTGCCTATCTATGAAATAGTATTAGGAGAAGGGCCCTATCTAGCTTCTAAGGTGTTGAGCATGGAGGCTCCTTCTTCAAAGGACCCACAAGTGGGGACAAAAGTCATCTCTGGATCTGACGATACAAAATTCAACCCTCATAGTCCAAAAAAGTGGTCAGATCTTGTGGGAGTGAGAAAGGAGGATAACTCCTCATCTTTTGAAGAACCGGTTAAGGTTTATTTTAAAGAGGGAAAAGATGATATTTTTGTGCTAGATACCATGGTAGATCAATCTATTTTGGCAATGGAATTTATGTTGGTCGGTAATTTTTTGGGTCCCCATCCTAATATTGAAGTTGTTAGATTCTTTGTTAAGAAAAAATGGGCTTTGAAAGGCCTTGTAGATATTACGGCTCTTCCAAAAGGCTTTCTTTCTTTTTCCTTCTCAAATAAGGAAGATCAGGACTATGCATTATGTGGGAGTCCTTGGATGTTTGGAAGAATGGTAGTGGCCTTTCACAAATGGACTCCTAACTGGAACTATTCAGATAATTTTTTAAGGCTACTCTAGTTTGGGTTAGGTTTCCTGGGGTCCCTTTAGAATATTGGAATGAAGGGGTTTTCAAAGGTTTAGCTTCATCTTTTGGAGGAGATCTCATTTCTATAGATCCTATGATGACTGCTAAGTCTAGACTTGTCTTTGCTAGGATCTGTGTTAATATTGGCTAGTTTGAGAATCTTCCTTTGGCTATCAACATCAATTCCAAACTGGGCCAGTGGGAATAGGAGGCGATTTTTGATTTGCTCTTGTTTTCCTATTTTATTTGTCACAAAATGGGTCATTGGGCTAAACACTAACCACATAAAACTCCTAAGGTTTCCCTACCAACTGACTCAGAACCAAAAATGTTGACCGAACAAGTCTAGAAGGAAGTTAAAGGGAGCAGTAATGACTCGGCGGAGAAAGTTAATTCTCATACCACCCCGGTGTTGGAAGAGGGTGAAATATCTGAACTGTTTACTCAAGTGTCAAATTCTTGCAAGGATGAAACTTCTCAACTAGTAACTCATGTGTTAGATTTGTTTACTACTTCCAGTAAGGATGTTTCTAATGCAAATACCCAGGAGAGCCCTGCTTCTTTTGAACCCCCTAAGAAACCTCTAGGTATGGGCCTTTCTAAGGAGGACTTGGTCCCTATGGTGGTGTTGGTTCCTATTTTGAATGAGGGGTCTCAGACTGGACCCTCACATGATAGAGTTACCATTGAAGATGCTAAAACTAATGAGGATGACTCTTCCTTAGTTCTTGACACTCTTTTAGTAAATAGCGATGAAGATCTAGTTGTTGATGATGAACCCTTCCTGGAGAATAGACCCTAGATTGTAGAAAAAGGGAAGAAACAAGAAAAAAAGGAGAAGAAATAGGAACCTATCACTCTAGGCTCTAAGGGAGTAACTATTCGAAGTAAAATTGATGGTGGATCTAAGCTAAAAGAGGATGTTGGATCTCACAAAAAGTATCAAGGAAGATATGCCAACAAATAAATAAGGGAAAGAGAAAGAAAAAAGGACATTGTAGATGGTAAGAAACTCACTATCTAGGGAGTCTGTACTCCACTTAAGAAATGAATCTCATGTCATGGAATATAAGAGGGTTGAATGCCCCTAACAAACAAGACATTCTAAGGAATCTGGTATGAGATCATAATCCTAATATCATTTTTCATTCAAGAAACTAAAATGGGAAAAGAGAAGGTGGAAAAAATTAGAATCTTTAAAAATAATGGGGTTTTTGGCTTTAGCTCTGAAGGGGCTTTGGGAGCGGTAGCTAAAAGACAATGAGAAGTTTGGTGGGGTTGATAATCAGAACCACCTAGATGGTAGAATAGAGCTTATGGAATTTATTAATAAACAAGATCTTTTTGATACGGAACTCCAGGGAGTCAATTTTACCTAGTCTAATAGAAGACTTGGTCAGGACCTCATCCAAGTTAGGTTGGATCATGCTTTGATTACTAGTTTCTACCTCAAAAACTTTGTTTGTTCACTATCTTCCCTTTCGAAGACTGGGTCTAATCACTTCCTGATATGCTTTCTTAAAATATATCTGATAATCTACAATTGAAGTGGTTTTATATTCAAATCCTTTGATCATTCATCAATTCTTTATCAATCACTATTCTGTAACTTGATAACCATGAAGGGTCACCCACCCTTTAGGTTTTAAAAGATGTGGGTTCACCACCCGGAGATTGAACAACATGTCAATTCATCCCTTTGATCTTCAACTTGTAGATTTATACTTTAATGGATAACTTTAATATAACTTTGACTCTATCACCACTCCAAAGTCTACAAGGAAGAGGGCCAATTAACAAGGATCAACAATAAGATCCTCCCACACTTTGAGCCTTAATAATCAGGTGAGTGTACCCTTGACTCACTTCTTTGAAGGAGTCTCAAAAAAATATACAACTATACCCCTTACTAATTGATTAAAGATTTTATCATTTAAATGTGTGTGTGATTGATGATGATGGACTGCTTCCAAAGAATAGATCGGTGCCTTAACCCAGGGCAAAGAGTCACTTGATAACATATATCAACTAAAACCTTAACTCAAACACACATGAACTCTTAGTAAGTGCTTTGTCTATTATTCCCCTCACTCCCAAACTTGATCATCAAATTCCAATCTAACAATGAACTCACTAAAATCACCCTAAAGGCTTTAATCCTAACTTTGTTAGGAACTCCAAGATGATCTCACAATACTCTTTGTTTACCATATGCTAATCCACTTTGTGACCTTAACATCCATGAATCCACAATCAGAATAAGAAGACAATCAAAAGTTTGAGACAAGAATTCAAGTGTATTCTCATTAACTTTCAGAATCAATACATTACCAAGGCAAAAAAATGCAAAGAGAAAACAAAACCCTAAATCCAAGCTCTCCTTGTTCAGTATAATACAATCAACAATAACTACAAAAAAACTTCTGCAATATATACCCCCCTAGTCATCTTGGAATCCACAAAATAGGATGCAACAAGCTTCAAATGACTAGGGTTAGGGTTTCACCCACTGAAACAACCAAATTAGTCAAAAATTAAATGCACGGGAAGAAACCCAGGCAACTAGGAGAAAACAGATCTCAGAGTGATCCTCAATCATTATAATACCATTGAGAAAGTACTGAGAATGATGAAAATGCCCAATTTGTCAACCTGTTTGGCCACTTGCAACATGCCTCAAGCACAAAGAACACAATACAAACCCTTGCAAATGATCATGGAACACCATGGACCACACTGCAACAATTGGCAAAACCAATTCTACCAGATCCAGCTATGAAAGCATTCAATTTTGGTCCTTTCTGTCGCGAAAAACCCTCTACAAATTTGAATTTTAAAAAAAAAAGGCCATTTCCAAGTGCCAGTAGTGAATCGATAACCTATATTCAAATCTCGATCAACTTTCAGTCATGACAGTCCAATCCCTCCTTTTCACAGGTCTATTGTCTTAAGTCAACTGCTATCCTATGGTTATCTTTTAGTGACCATGTGACAAGGCAATTCCTTATTCATGAAATGAAATACTAACTCACCGCTTAACCCCGCAAACTGGCGACCTAAAGAAAACATTTTAACCTTAGTCCTATTTGGAAAACTAGTGATTGAAGGCTAGCACCTATTTGCCGAATGTTACATCTCTCCACCGATTCATTTAGCTATTACACAAACACTTGTTCGCTAGATCACCAGTCGATTTAGAGAATCACCAATTTATTGTGTGAATGAGTGAGGCTTTTGAAATTTTGTCAGGCCGCTAACCCTATCTATCCAGACTGCTAAGATCTTAGACCCTCGCCTAGGCCCACTTTATGCCACTTTTCATCACACTACTCTCTACAGTTGCTTGGTCACCACTGACACAGGACCCACAGACACATCCATGTAAGATTCAAGATCAACGGATGGCACATGATCTCATGGGGTAGGAATATTCCTTGAGATCATGCACCGTCTGTAGATTGAAAAGTCATCACTGCAGGCCCACCTAACATGATCCCACTCCATAATTCACTGACCAATAAGAAACTACCAACTGAGTACATGTAGCAGTGGACCTACATCACTTTATCACCTCAGAGAAAAGAAAAATCGACGGCCAGCATAAGATCTCAAACTTCTAACACATCCCATGAGAACTTACACTCATCGTCGATTTCCTGCAGATGTTAGGACTCTCTAACAAGCTGAAAACTAGGTCCCACTAACACATGCCCAGTCATAACCACATAGACCAATCAAAAGAAAAAACTCTAGAAACACATGAAAAATGGTCCCAATGACACAACCAATAAGAAAGCTCCATTTGTAACACTTGTCAGTGGACCCACAATAGTCGTCCTACACACATGGAGAATCGGACAGCAGGTGCATAATCTCAAGGGCTCAAAAGATTCTTTCAGATCATGCACTCGCCATAGATTTTGAATCTTTGTTATTTTCATGAAAGCTTGACCTCACCCTACCATATCATCATTTCTCTCGGCCAATGAGGAACTACCATTTGTGCTTACATGTTGATGGACCCACTTGCCTAAAAAGCTTTTCGTCATAAAAGAGAATCAACGGTTGTCTTTAGATCTCATGCTTCTGACATAGGCTATGAGAAGATGCGCCCACCATTAGATCAAGATGGTGTCAAAAAAATGGGCCCAGGAAATATAAGGTTGAAACTATAGGAAAAATTTAGTGCAGGGACTTAGGAAAAAATAAATCATTAGGACTTAAGAAATATTAAAACCTGTCAGGTACTAGACTTAGGGAAATATTAAGCACGTGGACCTTTAGGAACTTAAGTGACCCAAAAAAGTAACATTAAAATAGAACAAGGCTAGGGTAAAACAAAGGGTTTTTCATGCAACGGCTAGATTTTTAAAATTTTGAACTAGGACTTGAGGCCAGAGACATGAAAAATATTGCAGAGACCAAAGGAAAGGACGTGAAGCCATGAATTTTTTTTGCACATGCTAACAGTGGCTCTATCTGGGGACGTATGCCTCCTGCAGGCATAACAAGGATCTAGAATCAATGGTTAGAGTAGACCATCCCACTAGAAAAGACTGACAACAAAGAGAAACAAGACCAAAACCTTATAGACCAAGACAAAAAAGGACAGGAGCAGGCAACTTTACAAAATTTATAGAATGTATAGACCTAAGCTACTATTCATGGAAAACAGAATACCTCAAGAGACGTATTTTTTCAAGAATTGTCCATGAACTAGCAATTCATGAACATTACCATTCAGTTGTTTTACAACATAAGAATACTCACCCCATTTTTCATGAATTTGATATGGACCTAACTACAGTGGATCAAATTTATGATGTTTTCCTTTATCCTCCAATCTGGCATTCCAAATTAACACCAAATCACTAGGCTCAAACATCCTATCAATAGTCTTCTTGTCATACAAATTCTTAACCTGTAACTACAATTTGACATTTCTTGCAATTGACTCTCTTCTAATTTCATCCAGCCTGATGAGATCCTCAATTCTTAGTTGCATCTCATCATCTATGTCATCATCATATAATTGCACAAACTTGTACATTTCCAATAAATTATTCTAAGGCATTCTTGCATGTATTCCATATACTAGGTCAAATGGTGCACAACCAATTGCCCTCTTCATAGTTACCCTATGAACCCATAGAGCTAATGGTAGTTTTGAATTCCATGCCTTCTTATTCTTTTCAAGAATCCTTTTTAGGATTTTAATCAAACTCTTATTAGTAGATTTTGCCTAACCATTTCCATGTGGATGATAAGGAGAAGAGTATGACATCTGAATTCCTAGACCCTGGTAGAATTCTTTGTATTCAACAAACTTGAAGCACATGGCATTGTCACTTACTATCCTCTTAGGGCAACCAAACCTTGTAACAATGTTGTTCAACAAGAAATTAGTTACCACCTTCCTGGTTGCATTCCTTGTAGGTATAGCCTCTACCCACTTAGTAAAGTAATCAGTGGAAACTAAGATCCATGAGTTTTCTCCACTTGACTTGTTTGGTATCTCCCCTATGAAATCAATTCCCCATTGTTGGAAAGGAGCTTGTACTTCTACTAGCCTTAATGGCATGTTACCTAAAAATTTAAGCTTACCAAAGAACCTTTGACAAGCATCACACCTCCTTACCAACTATTCTACATCCTTGAAGATTGTGGGCCACCAGAATCTTGCTCTCAAAATTTTTTGAGTAGTTGTTTTACCCATATAATACCCACCACAAACTCCCTCATGCATTTCTTCCAACAACTTGTTAGCTTGATTCTCATCCACACATTTCAAAAGTATGCAATCTAAATTATTTCTATACAATTTACATTTCACATTTACATACTTGATGGCCTATAATTTTAATGTCCTCTTCTTATTGTCATCCATGTCTGCTGGACATCTCATATTTCTCAAGTAATAGATAATATCTTGATACCAGACACAATCATCCATGTCACATGTATAATCAATTTTAGCTTGATTTATCTGATTTGCATCAAGATTAGATTGAGCCATCAGTTTTTCCAATCCTTGTCCTCTAATCAATTTAGTAATTTGGATATCAATGTTGAATTCTTGGATCCTATTGATCCATCTGCATCTTCTCCTAGACACCTCTTGCTATGAGAAAATATCTTTTACTCCTACACTTGGCACAAAAGAAATCACAACTGCTGCCATCAGATAACATCTAAAATCTTTCACAGCCTTGAAAAGTGCATATGCTTGTTTCTCATTAATGTCATACTTCAATTCAGCAGCCTGCAAAGATTTACTAAAGAATGCAATAGGCTGCTCAAAATCATTCTTATTTTTCTGCAACAACACTATAGAAATAGTGTGAAAAGATGCAAAGGAAAATATGTGCATTGGGATACTATAATCAGGTGCATTTTTTATAGCCTACTTGATATTCTTGAAAGCTTCATCAAGCTCACCCTCCCAATTGATTGCAGATCCTTTCTTCAACATCTTAGAAATAGGTCTAGTAACCTCTGCAAAGTTTGTTACAAATCTTCTCAAGAAGTTTACCTGACCAAAGAAGGACTGAATTCCTTTAACATTTTTTGGCCTTTGAATCTTGTCAATGGCTGCTACCCTCTCAGGATCAATTCTCACTCCTTGCTTCCCAACTAAGTGGCCAAGCAACTTACCCTCAATGACACCAAATGCACATTTCCTTGGGTTTAATGAAATACCATATTCCAAAGCCCTTACAAATATTTTCTCTAAATGAGTAAAATGGTCTTCTTCCTTCTTTGAATACATAGTTAAATCATCTTGATAAACAACAAGGATATCATTAATAAAATCTGAAAAGGCAACATCCATTGCTCTCTAAAAAGTTGCACCAGCATTTGTGAGACCAAAAGGCATTCTCACATAAATATATGTCCCCCAAGGTGTTGTGAAAGCTATCTTGAATTGTTTTGATTCTTTTACAATTACCTGATTGTAACCAGAGAAACCATTTATCATAGACATCAATTCAGATCTAGTTACTCTCTGCAACATAGCTTCCATATTGGGTAGACAATAGTTATCCTGTAATGAGATGGTGTTCAAATTCCTAAAGTCCACACAAAGCCTGATGTCACCATTTTTCTTTCTCACAGAAACAAGATTTGAAACCCAAGAAGAGTGCCTTATAGGCTTGATAATTCCAGCATCTCTCAGCTTCATTAAATCTTCTTGCATCTTGGGTGCTAAAGTAGGATTAATAGGCCTTTATTTTTACCGAAAAGGTCTAGCATCTTCTTTCAAAGGAATAATATGCTGTAATAAGTCTTCTCTATAAACCTTTGGGTCATCATATGACCATGCAAAAACATGCCTGAATTTTCTCAATAATTCAATCAAAGATTTTTTCACATTGTGAGACATGTCCCTACCAATGTATACCCTCTTAGGTGCCTCATGTGTTCCAAGATTTATCTCCTCTAGATTAGCATGATCATCTCTTTTGATATTCTTTTGAACTCTTTTACTCCTGCACTTAGCACAAAAGAAATCACAACTACTCCCATCAGATAACATCTAAATGCTTTCACAACCTTAACAAGTGCATATGCTTGTTTCTCATTGATGTCATACTTCAATTCAGCAGCCTACAAAGATTTACTGAAGAATGCAATAGGCTGCTCAAAACCATTCTTATTTTTCTACAACAACAATGTAGCAATAGTGTGAAAAGGTGCAAAGGAAAAGATGTGCATTGGGATACTATAATTAGGTGCCTGAAGCACAGGTGCATTTTTGATAGCCTGCTTGATATTCTTGAAAGCTTCATCAAGCTCACCCTCCCAATTGATTGCAGATCCTTTCTTCAACATCTTAAAAATAGGTCTAATAACCTCTGCAAAGTTTGTTACAAATCTTCTCAAGAAGTTTACCTGACCAAAGAAGGACTGAATTCCTTTAACATTTTTTGGCCTTTGAATCTTGTCAATGGCTGCTACCCTCTCACGACCAAGATTGAATCAAAAATTTGGGCTTAGACTCATAGGTTAGGCACTCAAGCTTGACAAGAAAAACAAACCAATTGATGAGGATAGAGAGAAATCCTCCTTTTTTGAGCTCCACATTCACTCAGGTGGGTATTGCCTTATCTGCACACTCAAGACACCTCATGACAAAACCAAAGGCCTGCAGATAGATTAATGTGGAATGGTTCTCAAACTCCTAGGTATCTTGTACCTTAATGAAGCCAATATCTCATGCAATAGCCCTATTTGCATGGAGTGAGTATGAAAACCAGAGACCTATCGTAATAACAAGAAAGGGAAAGGGTGGAACTGAAAGGAAATGATTTTAAAATGAGTTGGAGGGACCCCTGAGATACCCTAAGTCTCTGATAGACCAGTGCCTTGTCCAATGGGTAGCAGAGTCAAATACCTCACTGTAATAGGGCTATGAAACAAGAAGACAACACACTCACCCTGACCAAATCATACATTACCAAACCTCCTATGCACCCAGATATGCTATCACCTATCCAAAGAAAGACCTAGGAATAGGCAATACATTAACCAGCATCCACTGGAAGACAAGCATGATGCATCTTTGATACCTCAGCTCATATATATTTGAACACCATTCCTAGACTCAGTTGCTTCTGCAAAAACAACTCTACTACAGACACTCACTGGAAATGCAAGTAGAAAAACTATAACACCCTTGATGCTACAATTAATAAGTCTAAAACCCAAATGGAGACAATCTAAGAGAAGAATAAGTATATTGAAATCTTATACAGAAGACATCTGTTACAACATGCACTATATTCTCTAAACCAGCAAGAGAAAGAAGAAAACCCTATATGCAGAGAGAAGGAGAAAATCTATAGGAAAAAGACCCTTGACTTCGAATTCTCAAAGAGAATGCAACAAGCTGTGGACAACTAGGGTTAGGGTTTCAACAAAATTTTGAAAACACTGCTAGAGGGAAAACCAACATCAATATGTTAGCAACAAGAATGATCTTCGCACTTGAGAAGAATCTCTGAGAAGGATAGGAATATCATAAATTTACCATGCAAACCATATTGATCAGATCATTAAAATACCTCGAGCCAATAAAAACTTCCCATCACCACATGACACAAATCCCTGCAATCACTCATGGCATCCTGGACCACACTAGAATAACTGAGAAGTTCAAATTCACCAACTCTAGCCCCTTCTGCATTCAATTCTAGTCCTTTCTAGTCCTAGGAAATGTTCAAAAATTCAAATCTACAGGCAGTGGCTACATTTATGGTGCCAGAAGTGAATCGGTGGTCATCATTCAAAATTAGATTAAAATTAAGTCATGGTCATTGATCTCATAACTCTCATAGGCCTTAGATCTTCACTTCACCATAGACAACATCGATGGCTGTCGCTAGACCGCCAAGTTAACTTCCTCGCTCCTTACCCTGGCGGTGATACGATGGCCACAAGATCTGTTGGCCCTTTAATCACTTTAGAAACCCAGTGGCCCCACTTAATAACTCCGCAACCGCAACCATAGATGGTCAGTCACTTGATTGCAAGCCATGGAAATGGTCCTTGCGATCATGCGACATGACCACTAGACCACCATATCACCACCCACCGGCCAATAGAAAACTGCCACCATTCGCCTGGTCACCGCAAACATGGGCCCCACATATCTGGTGAACTGGTGACCAAAGAACTTCCACCAGTTCATGAAATGCCTTGCACCCTTCACTAAAAATCTAGTGACTCCATGACCACTATTTCCCAAGTCACCAAATGAACAAGAAAATCACCAAATTGTCATGCAAACTTGTGACAAGACCATAATTTATTGGGCCGCTAAACTTTATATCTGGTCTGCCAAACACTAGACTCCAATCGGGCCCGCCTGAAGCCACATGTCACTAAACCATTTGTAGTTCACGCCTGGTCATACTAACACAGGACCCACCTTCCATGAGCTTTTGAAAATGAATGGCTAGCGTAAGATCTCATGGCTCTGACAAACCCCGTGAGAACTTACACCAGCCATAGGATCCATCCTCATCATAGACCCCTCCGACAATGGCCCCACTTTTAACTCCACAACTGCGATGCCACCTTAGCTCTTGCCGGCCAATGAAAATCATGCACCTCAGCACACCCTGGCAAATGAAATAAAATCCGATGGATGGCACATTATGGAAAAGGCTTGGAATATTCCTTGCGATCATACGCTGACCATTAGATTAAAACTTTCAATGCAGGCCCACCTGACAAGCCAAGTCACCACCATGGACATGTGGCAAGTGGTCGCATGATCGCATAGCTGAAAACCAAGCTATGCAACCATGTGATAGCCAATCACAAGCTACCACATCATCACCTCTGGGACCACTGCCAAAGAAGCCTCATCCCACAGACCATCAGCACCAAATCAGATGGTGGGTGCATGATCACATGGGGAAAGAATATTCCATGCGATCACACGCCGACCATAGATCTTCAATCTCTAACACCAGGCAATGACAAGAGCTGGGACCCACAAACCAACCACAAAACATTCAGCAACTATGCGACTGTGGAAAATATAACCACCAGCCAAGTCACTGGATGTTAGTAGATAACCACCACCCACTCAGAGATCACGTGACTAACAGTCACCGAGTCGCTGGATGCTAGCCGCTTAATCGCAAGAATCAGGATATCAATAGATAACTGCCAGTCGCTAGGTCGCTGAATGAAGAATAAACCACCAGACAACCGAACAAAGCAAAAAGCTAGGACCATGCAGATAGGTGGTAGGTGGTCACATGATCGCATGTCAGAGAAGTCTAACATGTAGCCATGCGACAACCAATCAGAGAAGAGCCATTGAAAACCTAGGCCCACCACCCATCGCACTTGCGCAGTTGAGGGAACACAGCAAATAGGGAACTGCAAGGTCAAAAACACACAGGGTTTTCGACACAACGGAAGACCAAAAACACACAGAGTTTTTGATGCCAAAGGATAAATGCATGAAATCAAGAAGCACAGGGTTGAAAACAATGAAGGCTGAAAACACACAGACTGAAAACATCATGAATTTTCAAAAACATAGTGGGTTTTCGACACTGAGGTAGATTTTGAAATTTTATTTCCTGCAGACCCTAGAACTTGAATCTCACTCTGGATTTTTTGATTTAGGAGGTCCAATTCGGGCCAAGGCAAGGTGACAACATGGAGAACATAGGGTAGGAGGTAATTCAAGGAAATTTGCAAGAAAATAGGCCATTTTCATAAGGATTTTTCTATGACTGTAAAATGGACCTAACAGTGGCTCTAGTTGGGGATGCATGCCTCTTGCAGGCATGGCAAGAATTCAGATCTCTGGGAGAAGTAGACCACCAACTAGACAAAAAGTTAGGGACCTCAAAAAATGCAAGAAACAAGTAGGAAAAGCACACAATAGGAAAGGGAAAGAAATTTACAAAATGTAAATTTTATACAGAAATCTACCGCAACAAGCAAGAGTTAGTTCTTACCTCTATCAAAAACTTGATTTTCATTCCTTCCTTCATGTTGCACATCAAACACTTTTTTTTCACTTATCTCCATAGGCATGTCAACATGTTCAACCAGCATATTAGGAAGAACAAAGTAGCTTTCTTCATAATGCATGTAAAAACTTTTGGCACTCTCTCCATCCTGCTCACTATGAAAGTATGATTCAGCATGCCAATGGTCAACACCTCTATAATGAAATTGATCTTTACCTTTTGACTCATGCATGCTATCAATTGGAAACAAAAAAGCCTCATACTCTGCTTGTAGAAAGGCCTCATCTAAATCCTGTCTTTGCATTTCCACAGGTGTAACCGGCTGGACCTCAAAAGAATAGTCAGATTGATACCCACAGTTGGAGAATGAACACTTTGAATCAACTGGATCTGAAACCTCCACATGCTCCTCAAACAAAGGATTGACAACTTCATACAATACACCTTGTTGAACATCATGACAAAAAATCGGTAGAGAATCAAATTCTTCATTGTATAAGGCATTGGAAAACACATTAAAATCAGCACCCATCTCAACCTCATGGAGACTCACAGCACATGAAGAAAAATTAGAGCCATATGAATACTAACAGATATCACATTGAATTATTTTTTCTTTATCTTCATACCTTGAGGATGACTCATCCTCAGCATCTTCACTATCCAAAGAATGTTCACTTCTATCATCACTTTCCTCTTCCCATGTTGCATCTGACTCATATGAAGACACCACACCCTCACTGTCTTCATCACTCTCAACATCAGCACTTAAGGACATGACCCTAAGTGTATCCTCAAGCCCAAGGCTATCATCACTAAGTATCCAATCCCTAACACATATGTAATGCTCTTCCCACAAATCATCTGACCAACTGGTTGACTCATGAAAACAAAGCTCCAAGAATAAACCAATGAACTTAGATTTAGGAAACTCAACATCCTCAGGAAGCTCATCATATACCTCACAAAATTTATCATAGAATAGAGATATGGATAGATCCTTTCTACATCCTACCTTCAACCTTACCAATCTCATATAATCTCTAAGGATGCCCTATTCTAATAATGCAATCTCATTATTTATCCAATCCATTACAACCAATGCAATACTTCCATAAAATTCTACCAAACTGCAGCTGAGAACTTGAAGTATGCTAACCTCTAATCACACCTTACTCCTTTCTTTGTGCTTGACCACTTAATAAGGAGACATTTAAAACTTTAAAAATACCTAGGAATTCTGCAGCAAGAACCTTGCTTATTGATTGGAAGGCAAGGTAGATCTAGAGCTCACCATGCAGCTCCATCAAGTTCTTTGCAGTGTAAAGTCACCACCTCCTTGAGAGGAAAATGTTTCACTATTTCTTCTTCCAACCAACACAAAGCCACACTAGGTAACACACTGCTTATCAAGGAGTGTACTGATCAAACAAAGACAAATCAAAGCCACCACTCACAACCATGTGAGAAAATATCAGTAAATGCTTTGTTTTTGTATCTGACTCTTTTCTCTTTTAACTAGACTCTGGGATGATCCAGCCAAGCAGATAAACTTTTTGTCTTTTACTCCTTCCCCAGTAGAGTCGCCATCTTGTTGGTTCTTCTCCTTGTAGGACCAAGCTTGAATCAAAAAGTTGGGCTTAGACTCACATGTTAGGCACTTAAGCTTGACAAGAAAAACAAACCAATTGATGAGGATAGAGAGAAATCCTCCTTCTTCTTTGAGCTCCACATTCACTTAGGCGGGTATTGCCTTATCTACACACTCAAGACACCTCATGACAAAACCAAAGGCTTGTAGATAGATTAATGTGGAATGGTTCTCAAAATCTTAGGTACCATGTACCTCAATGAAGCCAATATCTCATGCAATAGCCCTATTTGCATGGAGTGAGTATGAAAACCAGAGACATATCCTAATAACAAGAAAGGGAAAGGGTGGAACTGAAAGGAAATGATTTTAAAATGAGTTGGAGGGACCCCTGAGATACCCTAAGTCTTTCATAGACCAGTGCCTTGTCCAATGGGTAGCATAGTCAAATACCTCACTACAATAGGGCTATGAAATAAGAAGACAACACACTCACCCTGACCAAATCATACATTAAAAAACCACCTGTGCACCCAGATATGCTATCACCTATCCAAAGAAAGACCTAGGAATAGGCAATACATTAACCAACATCCACTGGAAGATAAGCATGATGCATCTTTGATACGTCAGCTCATACATATTTGAACACCAGTCCTAGACTCAGTTGCTTCTACAAAAACAACTCTATTGCAGAAACTCACTAGAAATGTAAGTAGAAAAACTATAACACCCTTGATGTTATAATTAATAAGTCTAAAACCCAAATGGAGACAATCTAAGAGTAGAATAAGTATATTGAAATCTTATACATAAGACATCTGTTACAACATGCACTGTATTCTCTGAACCAACAAGAGAAAGAAGAACACCCTATATGCAAAGAGAAGGAGAAAATCTATAGGAAAAAGACCCTTCACTTTGAACTAATTCTCCTCCAAAATTTTTAGAAGAAGGAACCCTTACAAAAATGAACAACCAACCATTTATACCACTAGCTACCTTAGAATTCTCAGAGAGAATGGAACAAGCTACAGATAGCTAGGGTTAGGGTTTCAACAAAATTTTGAAAACACTACTGGAGGGAAAACCAACACCAATCTATTAGCAACAAGAATGATCTTCACACTTGAGAAGAATCTCTGAGAAGGATAGGAAGATCATAAATTTACCACACAAACCATACTGATCAGATCATCAAAATACCTTGAGCCCACAAAAACTTCTAATCACCTCATGGCACAAATCCCTACAATCACTCATGGCATCCTGGACCACACTGGAACAGTGGAGAAGTTCAAATTCACCAACTTTGGCCCCTTCTGCATTCAATTCTAGTCCTTTCTGGTCACAAGAAATGTTCAAAAATTCAAATCTACAGGCAATGGCTACATTCATGGCGCTAGAAGTGAATCAGTGGTCATCATTGAAAATAAAATTAACATTAAGTCCCGGCCATTGATCTCATATCTCTCGCGGGCCTCAGATCTTCACTTCACCTTAGACAGCATCAATGACTATCGCTAGACTGCCAAGTTAACTTTCTTGCTCCTTACCCCGGCGGTGATACGTTGGCCACAAGATCTGCTGGCCCTTTAATCACTTTAGAAACCCAGCGGCCCCACTTAATAACTTCCCAACTGCGACCACAGATGGTCATTTTCATGATCACAAGCCGTGGAAATGGTCCTTGCAATCATGCAACATGACCACTAGACCATCACATCACCGCCCACCGGCCAATAAAACACTGCCACCATTTGCCTGGTCACCGCAAACATGGACCCCACATATCTAGTGAACTGGTGACCAAAGAACTTCTATCAGTTTGTGAAACACCTTGCACCCTTCGCTAAAAATCTAGCGACTTTGCGACAGCTATTTGCCAAGTTGCCAAATGAATAAGCAAATTGCCAAATTGTCACGCAAACCCACGACAAGACCATAATTTATCGGGCCACTAAAATTTATATCTAGTCCACCAAACACTAGACTCCAACTGGACCCACCTAAAGCCACATGTCACTAAACCATTTGTAGTTCACACCCAATCATACTAACACATGACCCACCTTCCATGAGCTTTTGAAAATGAATGGCTAGTGTAAGATCTCATGGCTCTGACAAACCCCATGAGAACTTACACCGACCGTAGGATCCATCCTCGTCACAGACCCCTCTGGCAATAGCCCCACTTCTAACTCCACAACTATGATGCCACCTCATTACCTGTTGGCCAATGAAAATCATGCACCTCAGCACACCTTGGAAATGGAATAAAATCTAACAGATGGCGCATGATCAGATAGGCTTAGAATATTCCTTGTGATCATACGCTGACCCTTAGATTAAAACTTTCAACATGGGCCCACCTGACAAGCCAAGTCACCACCATGGACATGTGGCAAGTGGTCACATGATCGCATAGCTAAAAATAGGGCTATGTGACCATGCAACAGCCAATCACAAGCTACCACATCATCACCTCCGAGACCACTGTAAAAGAAGCCTCATCCAATAGACCATCAGCACCAAATCGGACGGTGGGTGCATGATCACATGGGGAATGAATATTCCATGCAATCACATGCCGACTATAGATCTTCAATCTCTGACACTGGGCAATGAAAAGAGCTGGGACCCACAAACCACCTGCTAAACATTCAATGACTACGTGACTGTGGAAAACATAACTGCCAGCCAAGTTGTTGGATGTTAGGAGATAACCGCCACCCAATCAGAGATCACATGACTAACAATCACCGAGTCACTGGATGCTAGCCGCTTAACTACCAGAATCAAGAGATCAACAGATAACTACTAGTCGCCAGGTCGTTGAATGAAGAATAAACTGCCAGATAGCTGAATAAAGCAAAGAGCTCGGACCACACAGATAGGTGGTAGGCGGCTGCATGATTGCATGTCAAAGAAGTCTCACATGTAGCCATGCGGTAGCCAATCAGAGAAGAGCCATTGAAAATCGGGGCCCACCACCCATCCCACTTGTGCAGTTGAGGGAACATAGCAAATAGGGAACTACGAGGTCAAAAACACACAGGGTTTTGGACACAATGGAAGACCGAAAACACATAGAGTTTTCGACGCCAAAGGATAAACGCATGAAAGTAGGAAGCACAGGGTCAAAAACAATGAAGGCCAAAAACACACAGACCGAAAACAACATGAATTTTCGAAAACATAGTGGGTTTTTGACACTGAGGTAGATTTTGAAATTTTATTTCCTGCAGACAGTAGAACTTGAATCTCACTCTGGATTTTTTGATTTAGGAGGTGCAATTCGGGCCAGGGCAAGGTGACAACATGGAGAACACAGGGTAGGAGGCAATTGAAGGAAATTTGCAAGAAAATAGGCCATTTTCATAAAGATTTTGCAATGACTAGAAAATGGACCTAACAGCTTCATCAAGCTCACCCTCCCAATTGATTGCAGATCCTTTTTTCAACATCTTAGAAATAGGTCTAGTAACCTCTGCAAAGTTTGTTACAAATCTTCTCAAGAAGTTTACCTAACCAAAGAAGGACTGAATTACTATAACATTTTTTGGCCTTTGAATCTTTTCAATGGCTGCTACCCTCTTAGGATCAATTCTCACTCCTTGCTTCGCAACTAAGTGGCCAAGAAACTTACCCTCAGTGACACCAAATGCACATTTCCTTGGGTTTAGTGAAATACCATATTCCAAAGCCCTAACAAATATTTTCTCTAAATGAGTAAAATGGTTTTCTTCCTTCTTGGAATAGGTAGTTAAATCATCTTGATAAAAAATAAGGAAATCTTTAATAAAATCTGAAAAGGCAACATCCATTGCTCTCTAAAAAGTTGCACAACATTTGTGAGACCAAAAGGCATTCTCACATAAACATATGTCCCCCAAGGTGTTGTGAAAGCTATCTTGAATTGTTCTAATTTTTTTACAATTACCTGATTGTAACCAGAGAAACCATCCATCATAGACATCAATTCAGATCCAGTTACTCTCTGCAACATAGCTTCCATATTGGGTAGACAATAATTATCTTGTAATGAGATGGTATTCAAATTCCTAAAGTCCACACAAAGCCTAATGTCACCATTTTTTTTTCTCACAGGAACAAGATTTGAAACCCAAGAAGAGTTCCTTATAGGCTTGATAATTCTAGCATCTCTCAGCTTCGTTAACTCTTCTTGCATCTTGGGTGCTAAAGTAGGATTAATAGGCATTTGTTTTTGCCAAAAAGGTCTAGCATCTTCTTTCAAAGGAATAATATGCTGAAATAAATCTTCTCTATAAACCTTTAGGTCATCATATGACCATGCAAAAACATGCCTAAATTTTCTCAATAATTCAATCAAAGATTTTTTCACATTGTGAGACATGTCCCTACCAATGTATACCCTCTTAGGTGCCTCATGTGTTCCAAGATTTATCTCCTCTAGATCAACATGATCATCTCTTTTTATATTCTTTTGAACTCTATCCGGGTTATCAAAGATAGTTTCCAAAACAACAAGTCCCTTGGGCACCTTGTTAGTTCTAAGTTGAATGACCTCATTTCTATGGACAATATCCTTTCCTTCTACTGACTCAACCAAGGCCGAAAAATCAAACTCCTGACCAGGATACTGATCTTCACAACTCATAAACTTCAAGATATCATTATCATCATCAAAAACTTGCCAATTTTCAATATTGTTTGGTACACTAGGCCTAGCCTAAATTTCAACTTTAGAGATACCAGTAAATGTAAGATCACTAGGATTGATTGCTATATTGGCTAACAAGTCAGCCATCTTCTTTTTACTCCTATCCTTCCACTCAATATTGAAGGCATCAAAATGTTCAATCAAATCCCACACAACATTCCTATATTGTTTTAACCTTTTGTTCTTGGAAGCATATACTGACCTAACTTGGGACACCACCAACTTAGAATCACCAACAACACTTAAGAACTTAATACCATGTTTTTGTGCCAACCTCAGTCCTAACAATAATGCCTAAAATTCTGCTATATTGTTGGTACAAAAGAAATTCAATGTGAAAGAAAATTTGTAGGTGTTTCCATTAGGATAAATAAGTAAAATACCTGGTCCTACTCCATCTTTGCAATTTGCACCATCAAAGTACATTACCCACAAATCACCCTTCACTGAATTAACACTTACCACGATAGAGATAGGTGACAAAATAGGTTCCTTCTCAAGTATAGGGATCTCTTTCCTAAAAGCATTAATATCAGTATCCACAAAACATGTAGTTTCATCATCAACACTTCTCTCAATCATGTGGCATACTCTTGGTTCTTGCTCAATATTGACAAACTGATCATCAATCTTGAAAGTGGCATAGGACAGATCACACTGTAAACTTCCACCCATGGAAGCACTCCACCTTCTAGATAGAAGCATCCCATAATGAGGACGGATGTCCACCACCAAAAAACTAATTGTTAACTCTTTCTCTGGATATTCTGCCAGCCTATATGGCATTGCATTGATACTCCTAATGACTGGTACCTCCCTTTGGTCCATTACAAAACATCTGCCTTGAACTTTATCAACTTTAAGGCCCAATTTTTCCATAATCTTAAAAGGCATAATAGTACTAGATGCACCACTATCAATCATACAATTTCTTAATTTCATTCCATTCACAAGGACACTTAAAAAGAATGGATCAATATTTTGAAGGCTAACATTGACAAAACTATCCAAATATATAGGAGGAATTTAAGATACAATTCCCTAAGCAGCAACTCCTTTCAAGGCTTTATCCTTAAATCCATTGCATGCAACATCATTATTATGAACATTATCTACCCATGCCATAGCTCTATCTTTGTGATCAGGGATCCTCAACAATTCTGACAATGGAACCTTAACTGTTATTTGAGACAATACAACTAACATATCAATAGGAACAGAGTGAGGAAACTCAATCTGCATTGCCTTAATATCCTTTTGCTTATCTGATACATTAGGTGTATTGGCCACCCTTATTTTTTCAATCTTAGCCATTATGTTAACTAGCAACTCAATCCCACTAAAAAAACTTTCAACTCCAACTCCCTTAGGCTCACAATTCTTAGCCTTTACATTCTTGAATTTCACCATGTGATCACCTTTTGATTTTTTCTCATTAGGCTCTCTAGAGTTGGTACTCTTTATAAACATTCCTGCAGCTTTTCCATTTGTTTCCCTTGCCACCATGCCTCTAGTGTGCACATGGGCAATCATTTCTATAGCAATCCTATCCATCTCTTCTCTAGAAGGTCTCCTTAAGTTTACTGGCTTAGAAGAAGAGTTCATGTTACATGTCTTCTTATCAATGTCTTCACTATCAGAAAAAACCTCTTGATGAAAAAGGGTCTGATTGTGTCTCTTCACATTTACATCTGCTTCTTCATCAAAATCAGAATCATCTTCAAGTCCTATATATGAAGTAGCCATGTTGCATCCAACATCATCTTGACCTTCTTCTTGATCTATCTCTGCATTGCCACAATCTTGATTTGCAGCCATGGAATGTGCAACCACACAATGCTCTGCAGAATGAGGGGACTGGCATGCAACACACCAAGGTATGTCCTCCACGACATTTATTGATGCTTTTTGTAGAGGGTCAGGGACTCCTCTATCATTTTTTCCTCTTGTAATAGGGACAATAGGCTTTCCATCCTTCCATTGGGTGTTGTAGGGGTAGTTCTGCAATCTATTCTACTTATTGAAATTGTTGTTGAACTGAGGCCTTTCATTGGTAGGAGCACTAATGTTCCTATTTGTAGGTGCCTTCAAATCTTTCAATGCATTGAGCACCTTATCCAATTTATCTTCTTCTTGCCTCCTAGTTCCAACATTCCTATCATTTTCATTTTTGTATTTCTTGTCCCCAAACAACTTGGGGTCATCTCTTTTCCCACTCAATTTCTCTGATATTTTCATATTGTTCTCAATATTGATAGCAATCCTAAAAGCATCTCTAAGATTTCTTGGTTCTTTGTCCCTCAACAAGATCCCATCTTTCCATCAAATTTATTGAAGTATGTGGTCAGACAGACATTGTCATCTAACCGCATAACTTGAAACAACTTATGCATACCCTTCTGAAATCTCATATTGAATTCAGCTGCAGACTCATTCTGATTTTTGCTTATGGTATTGAATTCATTCAACATGAAACTAGTATTAGGCCTATCACCATACTGCTCTTTAAAACATTTCTCAAAATAATCCCAAGTATCAATAAATTTATCAGGAAGTCTCTTAAACCAATCTCTAGCATCCTCCATTAGAGATTGAACAAATAATTTCATGACTACATCCTCATGCTCTACCTCATAATCATTAAGCATATCAACAAATAACCTAAGATGCTCCTCAAAACTAATAGCATTATTACCAGCAATTTTAGGTACCTAATCTCTTATATCATTTGGAAAGGCATTTGGGTAGCTTGGTATCCCATCAAAACTAATTTTCCTATAGCCTTCTAGTTGCATAGGTCTTCTTTGAAATCCTAAACTAGTGTTCCCAATAGAATTATTATGTTTATCTAAATTCCCACCACTTGCACATTTGACTATCTATTAGGATCAATAAATGATTTGGTAGATACATTAGGAATTAGATTACTAGTAGTAGCATTGCTAAGTGGAACAGTAGTGTTCATAAATGGCATACCTAGTTCAGTAGTAGAAGGGCCATGAATATTAGCTGATGAAGCCTTCAAGAACTGGATCTTTCTTCTTTTCTCTTCAATAGCAGCATCAACTTTAGCTCTTTTCAACTCTTGAGCAAGAGCTTCATCCTCTTTTCTTTTTATTTCTATTTCTATCTCCTTATTTGATTTAGGTGCTTGGATCCCTGGTATTGTCACTAGTGTGCTTATTTGGACACCCACCATCTTCTGCTTTCCCTTTTCATTAATAACTATAGTAGGCTTAGTGATCTCATGTTCATTCCTACCCTTAGGCAAAGGAGCATAAATTTACACTTGTCTGATCATAGGGCCTTCTTCATCAAACTCATGGTCTTGCAACAAGCATTCCTACTCACTTCTTAGAGCTTCAAGATCACCAAAAACATCATGCTGCAACACCCTAGGAGTAGAAGCAAGCATCTTGTTTCTCTCCTTCATTTCATTAATTTTTCTTAAAAGAGACTGCCTCTCCATTAGAGCATTTACTTTTTCAGCCTCTCTCTCCTCTTGTAACCTTTTCTATATGGCATCCTACTCTGCCAACTACAACCTAAGTGGATTTAGGTCATGTGGATCTATCATGTTGTCTTCAGAGCTTGATGATACTTCCACATCAGTAGGATGCTAATATGGGAAATGCACTTGTCTTGGTCTGATGGGCTCCCTTCTAAAATTATCCTCATCAAGATCTAAATCAATCTCAAAACTCATCTCTCTGGCTTGTTCATCCTGACCTATAGGTAATGAACCCTTGTCTTGAAATACAGCCTCTAGGGTATCATAAAATTTATCTTGAGTGTGACCACCATCTGATCTAGAAACTCTATCTTGTGAACCTTCCTCACTTGAGGAAACATATGGTGCTCTACCTCTAGTATTTCTTTGTTCTCTTATGGGAGCATTAGTAGACTCATCATTTCTCTTGATCCAACTCTTCTTCTCCTATCTAGGTAATTGTTCTAGAGTGACCTCTAGATTTTTTCTTACAAAGGACCTAGTATTCCTTCTTTTGTCCATGATTTGTAGTCTATAACACTAGTTTTAACCCTTTTGAGTCACCACCCACCAAAGTGGGAAATCTTTAACTGAATACAATAGGAAAACAAGAGTGCACTTTGAAAACTTTTATCTCTAGACTCTGCCCAGTAGAGTCACCATTTTTTTGGTGACTCGGATGGGAAAATCAATTTGGTCAATAGGATTTTGACTTTACAAGATAACCACAACCAGAGATTCTAACAGATGTAATTCTTCATTGTTGTTGTCCCCAATAGAGTCACCATTTTTTGGTTCACCCATTTTATCTTAAACTTGCAGATTTATACTTTGATGGATAACTTTAATATAACTTTGACTCTATCACCACTCTAAAGTCTACAAGGAAGAGGGCTAATTAACAAGGATCAACAATGAGATCCTCCTACACTTTGAGCCTTAATGCTTAAGCATATGTACCCTTGACTCACTTCTCCAAAGGAGTCTCAAAATAATATACAACTATACCCCTTACTAATTGATTAAAGATTTTATCATTTAAATGTATGTGTGATTGATGATGATGGACTACTTCCAAAGAATAGATTAGTGCCTTCACCTAGGGCAAAGAGTTACTTGATATAATATATCAAGTAAAACCTTAACTCAAACACACATGAACTTAGAGTAAGTGCTTTGCCTATTACTCCCCTCACTCCCAAACCTGATCATCAAATTTCAATCTAACAATGAACTCACTGAAATCACCCTAAAGGCTTTAATCCTAACTTTCTTAGGAACTCCAAGCTGATCTCACAATACTCTTTGTTTACCATATACTAATTGACTTTGTGACCTTAACATACATGAATCCACAATCAGAACAAGAAGACAATCAAAAGTTTGAGATAGGAATTCAAGTGTATTCTCATTAAATTTCAGAATCAATACATTACCAAGGGAACAAAATGCCAAGAGAAAACAAAACCCTAAATCCAAGCTCTCCTTGTTTAGTATACTACCATCAACAACAACTACAGAAAAACTTCCACAATATATAACCCCCTAGTCATCTTGGAATCCCCAAAATAGGATGCAACAAGCTTTAGATGACTAGAGTTAGGGTTTCACCCACTAAAATAACCAAATTAGTCAAAAATTAAATGCAGGGGAAGAAACCCAGGGAACCAAGAGAAAACAAATCTAGGAGTGATCCTCAATTATGATAATACCACTAAGAAAGTACTGAGAACCATGAAAATGCCCAATTTGTCAACCTGTTCGGCCACCTGCAACATGCCTTGAGCACAAAGAACATAGTACAGACCCTTGCAAATGATCATGGAACACCCTGGACCACACTGCAATAGTCGGCAAAACCAATTCTACCAGATATGGCTGTGAAAGCATTCAATTTTTGTCCTTTCTGTAGTGAAAAACCCTCTGCAAATTTCAATTTGAAAAACAATGGTCATTTCCAAGCGCCAATAGTGAATCACTGGCCTATATTTAAATATCGATCAACTTTAAGTCGTGACTGTCTGATCCCTCCTTTTCACAGGTCTATTGTCTTAACTCAACTGCTATCCCAAGGTTATCTTTTAGCGACCATGACAAGGTAATTCATTATTCACAAAATGAAATACTAACTCACAGGTTAACCCCACAAACTGGCAACCTAAAGAAAACATTTTAACCTTGGTCCTATTTGGCGAACTGGTGACTGAAGGCTAGCACCTATTTGCAGAATGTTTCATCTCTCTGCCAATTCATTTAGCTATTATGCGAATGCTTGTTCACTGGATTGCTACTCAATTTAGAGAATCACCAATTTATTATGCAAATGAGCGAGGCCTTTGAAATTGTTGGGAGTTCCCTTTGATCTTCAACTTGTAGATTTATACTTTGATGGATAACTTTAAATAATGCTTTGACTCTATCACCACTCCAAAGTCTACAAGGAAGAGGTCTAATTAAGAAGGATCAAGAATGAGATCCTCCTACACTTTTATCCTAAATGCTTAGGTGGGTGTACCCTTGACTCACTTCTCCAAAGGAGTCTCAAAAAAATATACAACCATACCCCTTACTAATTGATTAAAGATTTTATCATTTATATGTATGTGTGGTTGATGATGATGGACTGCTTCTAGAGAATGGATCAGTGCCTTGACCAGGGCATAGAGTCACTCACCAACATATGTCAACTGAACCCTAACTTAAACACACTTGAATTCAAGATAAGTGCTTTTCCTATTATCACTCTCCCTCACACATCAGGACATCAAATCCTTATCTAGCCATGAACTCGCTGAAACTACCTGAAAGACTTTAATCCTAACTTTGTTAGGAACTCAAAGATAATTTCCAAATAGTCTTTATTTACCATATGATAACACACTTTATGAAATTAACATATATGAGCTCAAGAAAAAAATAAGAAGACATACACAAACATGAGATTGGAATCCAAATGTATTCTCATTAAAATTTGTAGAATCAATACATTATCAAACAACAAAATGATGAGGAAAAAGACCCAAAATCCAAGCTCTCCTTGTTCAGTATAATACCATCAACAACCAGGGACCAAAAAGAAAGTTTTGGAACCCCCACTAAGTCAAAATTGCTACAACTTATACCCTTAGTCACCTTGGAATCCTCAAAGAGGATGTAATAAGCTACAGATGACCAAGGTTAGAGTTTCACTCAACAGACCCACTAGAAATGGTCACAAATTTATTACAGGGGAAGAAACCTAGGCAACCAGGAGAAAATAGATCTTAGAATGATCCTCAATCATGATAATCTCACTAAGAACCACAAAAATACCCAAAATGTCAACCTGTTCAGCCACCTGCAACATGCCTTGAGCACAAAACCACATAGTATAGACCCCTCCAGACAATCGTGGAACACCCTGGACCATACTGCAACAACAAGTGCCATGAAACAAATCAATATGGCCATGAAAGCATTTAATTCTAGTCCTTTTTGTCACTAAAAAACCCTCAAAAATTGGAATTTGAAAAACAATGGTCATTTCCAAGCACGAATGGAAAATTAACAGCCTGCATTTGAATCTCGATCAACTTTAAGTCGTGACAGTTCGATCTCTCATTTTCACAGTCTTTAAGTCTTAAATCAATTGCAACCCTTAGGTTTACTCCTAGTGACCACACGACAAGGCTTTTTCCTATTCACAAAATGAAATACTAACTCACCGCTTAACCCTGTGAACTGGTGACTAAAGGAACTTAACTCATCCCAGCTACATCTAGCGAACTGGTGACTGAAGGGAAATCATCCATTTGCAGAACACTTTATACTACCACTAGATATTTTAGCGATTACACGAATTCTTGTTCACTGAACCGCCAGCTTTTTTAGAACACCGCTATTTTACTACGCTAATGAGCGAACCCTTGAAAATTTTTCAGGCCACTAAACACTTTATCAAAACCACTAAGCCTTTAGACCCCTGCCTGGGCCCCCTTTATGCCACTTGTCGCTACCTCATTCATGAAATATGCTCAGTCATCTCTGACATAGGACCTACTCTCTATAAACCTTCAAATCAGATGGTGGGTGTAAGATCTCATAGCTCTTACAAAACTCATGAGAACTTACGACGACCGTAGATATAGTCCCCATCACTGATCTTTCTAACAATGACCTCACCTTTCCGCATCATCCACATCGACAAATAGGATTTGAACAACACTGCACCACTTGGAAAATGGCCACATTGAGAACATTATGCCACCTAGAAGATCAAATGGATAGCGCATGATCTCAAAGGCTTGGAAGATACCATGAGATTATGCATCCGCCGTTGATCTTGAATCCTCTGATTGAGATACCGGGCCCGCCTGACAACATGTCCAGCTCACACAATGTGGACCAATTAGAGAACAAAAAATTAGCATACCTGGCAGATGGACCCACCAAAACAAAAATTTATGTCATACGAAAGAATCAACAGTTGTCTCATAATCTCATACTTCTGACACATCTCATAAGAATTTATGCCCGCCATTGATTCACTACAAGTGTTAGAGCCCTCTGACATGCCAGCAACCTAGGACCCATTGAAAACTACCAAATCATAAATAGGTGGACCAATGAAAGACTGCCAATATGCACACCTGTCAAAAGGTCCCACTTCTTTGAAATGCCATGTCATCAGGAAAGATCAATGATTGGCGTAAGATCTCAAGCCTCTAAAAAAGTTAATGAAAACTTACACCAACTGTTAGATTGATCTATTGTCAAAAGACCGAGCCCAAGAAATATTAATGCCGAAACATAGGGAAAATTAATCATGGAGACTTAGGAAAATTAAAGGCCACCAGGGGTTAGAGACTTAGGAAATATTAAAAGGGGCCCAAAATTAAAACCTTTAGTCACAAGGTCGCGTAACATAAAAAAGGTTCACATGATCATGTGACAAAGGGGGGAAACCATTAAGCACATGCATTAAAGGGATTTTAAGTGGCCTGGATAAAGTAACATGAAATTAGAACAAGGCCAGGGTATTACAAAGGGTTTTTACACCAACGGCTAATTTTTTGAATTTTCTAAGCCTAGGGTTTATGCCAGAGACCTAAAATCAATTGCAGAGACCAAGGGGAAAATGCTACAGCCATGAAATTTTTTTCACATGCTAATAGTGGCTCTATCTAGGGATGTATGCCTCCTACAGGCATAGCAAGGATCTAGAATCACTAGTTAAAGTAGACCATCCCATAGGAAACACTTGACAATAGAGAGCAACATGACCAAAACTCTACATACCAGGACAAAATAGGATAGGGGCAAGCAACTATTTATAGAATTTACAATTTATACAGTCCTAACTACTATTCATGGAAAGAAGAATATCTTCAATTGAAGTATTTCTTCAAGAATTGTCCATGAACTAGCAATTCTTGAACATTACCATTCAGTTCCTTGAGAATGTATGAATCCTGGCCCCATTTTTCATGAATTTGATATGGCCCTAGCTAGATGGGATCAAATTTACCATGTTTTCCTTTATCCTCCAATCTGGCATTCCAAATTAACAAGAAATCACCAAGCTCAAACCTCCTTTCAATAGCCTTCCTATCATACAAATTCTTAACCTACAACTGCAACCTGGCATTTCTTGCAACTGATTCTCTTCTAGTTTCATCTAGTCTGATGAGATCCTCAATTCTCAACTGCATATCATAATCTATATCATCATCATATAATTGTACAAATTTATACATTTTCAGTAAATTATTTTCAGGCATTCTTGCATGAATTCCATATACTAGGTCGAATGGTGCACAACCAATTTCCCTCTTCACAGTTACCCTATCAGCCCATAGAGCTAATGGTAGCTTTGAATTCCATGCCCTCTTATTCTTTTCAAGAATCCTCTTTAGGATTTTAATCAAACTCTTATTAGTACATTCTGCCTCACCATTTCCTTGTGGATGATAAGGTGAGGAATAAGAAGACTGAATTCCTAAACCTTTGTAGAATTCCTTATATTCAACATACCTGAAGCACATGGCATTGTCACTTACTATTCTCTCAGGGAAATCAAACCTTGTAACAATGTTTTTCAATAAGAAATCAGTTACCTCCTTACTAGTTGAATTTCTTGTAGGTATAGCTTCTACCCACTTTGTAAAGTAATCAGTGGCAACTAAGATGCATGACTGTCCTCCACTTGACTTGTTTGTTATCTCCCATATAAAATCAATTCCCCATTGTTGGAAATGAGCCTGTAGTTATACTAGTTTTAATGGCACATTGCCTAAAAATTTAAGCTTACCAGAGAACCCTTGATAAGCATCACACCTGATAACCATGATCGTAAGCCTAGTGTAATCAAAGAATAACATTTCTATTATCCTAACGATAATCTTAAGCTTTATTGAAGAATGCTAACCTTAACAGTAACAAGTACTCTAACCCTATCAATAATGTGAACCCTAATTGTAACATGAACACTGCTCATGTGAACAATTGAATGTCAACTATGATTGAATTGACACTAACAAATTCTCCTCTATTCATGTGCCTGAAGAGGCCCATCACAAACTCGAATTGGAGTGTTAAAAATAAACCAATGTGTAAGAAAGATGCACTCAAACCTTAAGGATAGAGACACAAGCTAATAATATAACACTTTTGTATTGTGGTGTTTTCAAAATCATGACTTTTGAAGTCATAAAAAATAGGACTAAATCGAATCATTGATGTACCAATGTATGAATTTTCACATCTAAAATTTGTGAATCCTAATGAGAGACATTTTTGCTAGAGCTTTGAGAAGATTTTAAAGCATAAAATGAGGAATCCAGCTTCTAATTGATATTTGAAATTAATGTTTTATGATACGGCCAAATTAACAAACTTAAGCAGGTATATCAATTGCACATCTTTTGTGTCAAGTATGTGAACAACCTATCAACTCCAACAATTTTTTTTTCCTCCATTTAGGTTAAAAAATATATTAGGTACGTGTATGCATACCAAATATATTAAAGAGAACATGTACATACAATATCAATAGTCTTACAGAATTGATGTATCTTATTTCTTTAATGTCTATGAAGTTTTTATATTTTTAAAAATAAAGAAAAATTCTAATTAAAACAAACAATATTTATGACTTTTTAGCCAACTCTACCATTATATTTATGTTAGAACCCTACCAACTCTTAAGTGGTTGACTTCGTCAAGTCTCGTAAATGATGAATGATTATGGCAGTGGATTCGAGATGCAAAAGATATTTAGCAATTATGAGTTCTCACTCAAAGAATTAATTGTTTGTATCTTTGAAAGTTATTAACAAAAGATCTAAACCAATTATATTTGTTTTTGATTAAGTCAAATAGGTTTTACAGGTTCCTGAAACCCACAACAAAGTAATTAAAAATGTTATATGAAATTAGTTCAAAGAAAAAGTTTAAGCAAAACATAGAAAATGCCACAGAAAGGCCAAACAGAAATCAACCATAAAAAGAAAGATAAAACAGAGAAAAAAGGTAGGCACCAAGAAACACGTTAAGCCAAACACCTAAGCATGACAACAACTTTTATTTCTAGAGCTTCCATCAATTCTGTAGCCTCTTTAACTTATTGGATATCTTGGGAGCCATGGGAGCCTTCCTTCTCCTTGCTTTGCTTAGTTTTGGTTCTAGTTCTCTTCCCCAGTCCTTCACTTGGCTTCTTCACTTCCTCCATAGTCCTACTGTCGACCCTACTTTCCATTTTTTGTTCCATTTTGTTGATAAACAACTTTATGTGGTCATTGGAAGCTTTAAGGATGTTAAAGTTTTGCTCTACTATACCCTTTAGGGTATCCTTAAGGCTGGTAATTTTAGATTCCAAGACCTAAACCCTAATGTCTAGAATTTTCTTGCATTCAGTGGTATTATCATCCTTGTCATTTGTTCTCTGTATTTTATCTTTGAGTTCTTCAGCTTCATGGAAGAGCCATTTGAAAGATCTATACTAATTCAACATGTTGTTCTTTGTATTGTTGAGGAAATCTAAGTCTGATTCCCTAGCTTTATCACTAAGGACCACTAGAGTTGGATCAATTATGTCCTCCTTGTGGACATTACCTTTAATATCCTTCATAATTTAAGGGTAAACAACCTCCCTTATTATCCCCATTTTCACAGTGTTGATGTTGAAGCTCCTCTAGACCTTTTTCCCTTTACCGATTTCTTGACTATGAATATCCCCTCTAGAGTTAGAGGTTTCAAACCTTAGAGGAGACCGAGTGGAAGGAAAACCCTATTCTTCTTTGGGGTCTTTAGATGCTAGGTCTTGGGTTTCCTATTTGGTGCCTAGTGAGTGTTGGGGAGGAGGGGAGATATCATCACTAATTGTGAGGTCAATCGAGAGGTGACCCGTGAAATCCATTGAGGTGTTGGGGTTATCTCCTTTGTCCTGATCTGAGTTTTTTTGTAACTTCCTTATTATAGTTTCCCTCCTTATTCTTCAGTATCCATGTCTTGCTCATTTTTTTTGTACTCGTCATCTGAATTTATCTCCTTTCTGTCCTATTTTTAGGAGGTTTTTCAATTTTGATAGCACTTAGGGGTCTCTTCTTAGAAGGGGATCCCTTTTTTAAAACTTTTTTGCTCTTCTTCCTCACTATCCATAGAGAGAATGCCCTCAGAGTTACCTTAATAGATATAGTCCAACCTAGAGTCTTCGCTGATTTCTTTTTTTCCAAAATTTCCATACCCAGAATTTGGTTTTTGAAGTTGTTGGTGTTATTTTTCCCCAAAGGTCAAATTGACATAAGGATTGATAGGGGTAGTGTCACATTCACTCAAAACTCCAAATTTGACAAGGAAAAAGGCCAACTGACAAAGATCAAAGAGAGATCCTTCTACACTTTGAGCTCCACATCACTCAGGTGGGTATACCTCATCTGCACACTCATACAACTTGTGTCACACTACAAGCCTATAGATAACTGATTGTGGAATGGTTTTGAAACCCTTATAGGTATCTTGTACCTCAAATGAAACCAATATCTCATGTAATAGCCCTACTTGCATGGAGTGAGTATGAAAACTAGAGACCTACACTAACAACATGAATGGAAAGGGTGGGACTGAATGATTAATGATTTTAAATGGATTGCAGGGAACCCTGAGATACCCTAGGTCTCTCATAGACTAGTTCCTTATCCAATGGGCCATAGAGTCAAATACCCTACTGCAAGAGAACACTATGAAACAAGGAAACAATATATTCAATGTGTTGATGCCTTACATCAATCACACACCATGACCAAACATCAACTTAGCACCCACCTATGTATTTAAGTATGTTATTATCCACTCAAAGGATTTTAACCCTCCCCTTAGAAGAGACCTATAAATAGATAATACATTGACCAACATCCACTAGAATACAAGTATGAAATATCTTTGACACCTCAGCTCATACATACATGAACACTAACCCTGAACCAGTTATCCTTGTGAAGACAACTCCACTTGCAAACACTTAGGCAATGCAAACAGAAAAATCAAACACCCTTGATGTATGATTAATGGACTCAAAATTCAAATGGAGATAGCTTGGTAATAGTAAGAGTATATCAAATCCTCATACATAAGACAAATCTACTGCAACATGCATTATATTCTCTAAACTAGCAATGGAGGAAGAACACCCTATATGCAGAGAAGAAGGAGAGAATCTACAGGAAAAGAACCCTTCCTGGAACTAACAAAATTCAAAACCCCTCCTAATGATCATGAAAATCCTTTTATAGGAACAAGGACACAACAAGCTATAGATCATTAGTGCACAAAATTTAGGTTTGCAACCACCGAGTACAACAAGAAGAGAAAGAGTGCAGAGAAGCCTAGAAACCTAGGAAAATTAGATCAAAGTTGATGTATGAGTGCATTGGTTTCCTCATCATAGACTAACTGCGATCATAATTTACTGCCTTCTTGTTGCAGGAGAAACAAAATTTGATGCCAGGACCAACTTGAGAAACTTCGCACATACATAGCAAGGTCACTATCATACCAAACCCTAGTCGCTTGCAGAAAGAAATAGTCTACTGCATTTAAACCAACAAGACATCTGAGGCAACAAAATCTAATCTGCGCAACTGCACAGATCTTCTTCATCATAATCACAACTACTACTGTCTTGCAAAAAAATAAATATGAGCTACCCCCACTCATCGCAACCGGCCAACTTCCAGAAAACCTTGCAAAACAAGGTTTCTTGCATGATTGCATAGCTAAGAAAAGGGCTATGCAGGACCGTTGGGCCAGATCGCAACACCAACTGCCACCAAATTAGATCAAATCTGGCCGCAAAGCATTGAAATTTGGTACTTCCTATCATGAAAACCCCCTACAGATTTGAATTTGAATCCCAATGGCCAAGTCGGCAAAATTTAAAACATGGTCGTAGATCTCTTACCCTTCCCAGCAAATTAGGTGGTCTGCATTTAATACCCAATAGTTGCGGGTCCCATGCGCTTTATATTTCTTTAAACAAAATTGATGGTCGTCATTCCATCGTGATGCTAAAAGTTGAGCATCTCACCTCAGTGGTATAATGACAACCACTCGATCTTCACAGACTTGCAGATGCTCTACTTCCTTTGAAAACTGCGGCCCCACTGACAACATCCAGCTCATCACCCCGCTGACTAATGAGAATCGAGCACATCATCACTGCCAAGCAAATACGTCCCACCGCACTTATCCGCCAATGGGCCCCAAGCGATAGATGTGAACCGGTCACATGATCGCATGTCAAAAAAATCTGACATGCAATCATGCGACAGCCAACCACAGGCCACCACATAATTACCGTGAACCACTAAACTCCATCACCGACGGGCCCCAGCACAAAAAGGTAACTGGTTGCATGGTCGCATGTTAGAAAATTTTGACATGCGATCATGCGACAACCAATCGTTATAAATCTTTCAAAATCTCGGGCCCACCAACAGGTTGTAGCTGCGCAGATAGGAAACACCAACAAACAGGGCATAAGTGCGACGTCGAAAACACACAGTGTTTTCGTCAAAAGAATGAAAACATCCAGGGTTTTCGGTGCCAAAAGATAAGTGCACAAATGTGGAAAGGCACAGGGTCGAAAACAACGAGGGTTTTCATAAAGACCGACATAAAACATCATAGGTTTTTGACACTTGGCAGATTCTGAGACTATTTCTTGCAAACCTTAAAACTTGAATATCTCCTTGGATTTTGTGATTTAGGAGATGCGATCTGAACTGGAGCAAGGTGACAACATGAAGAACACAGGGCCAAGAGTGCACACCATAAAACCAAGTGGATCTACTTCACAAGACAAAAATGTGACTGCAGGCCGAGTAGAGACAACATTACAAAATTTGTAAGGAAATGGCCATTTTCATTAGATTTTTGTATTGCCTGGAAAATGGCCTAACAAAAGTAATCTTAAAGCAAGAGTAACAAGCCTTCATGTAGTGCAAGGTTAGCTATGTTCTTTTCTTTAAAACCATTTATATTCTCATTCATAGAGGAGTAGAGATAAAATGGAATGGAAATCTTTTTTCTGTGCCAAAAGTGAGCAGCAAGACAAAATGGTAGGTGCGAATTCTATCAAACCTATCAAACCTAGTGTCTAGAGTGATGTATGAAATGAGTGCCTTGAGAAAAAACTGCCACTTCATCTTCAAACTTGCAAATTGGTAGTAAGTGCCCATAGTGATGTATGAAATGAGTGCCTTGGGAACAAACTGCCACTTCATCTTCAAACTTGCAGACTGGTAGTAAATGCCCATCTTGGTGATAGCCTTCTTCTCTTGCTCGTCTCTTATACAAAAGAGTGATAAATAGCTTGATACACTTAGGTTTTTCAATAGATTTTTATAGTCTGATCATAAAAGTAATTTGTGCATTTTTTCAATTCTAGTATAGGTTGTTTTATAATTAATATGGGAAATATGGCTTCTCAATATCAAAATATGAAAGAGGGCAAATACTAGAGCAAGATAGTCAAACAATAAGTCAAATATATTGAGCTCAAGTGATCAATCATCATAACTTTTTTTTGCGTGTAACAACTCTAAATGTGGGGACATGGAGATGGTGGTAGATAGTGGTGTGTGAGGCATTAATAATATGAAAATTAAGGTGAATTAAAATCTTTAAGCCAAAATCTACTATTTAATATCTAAAGTTAAAGATTGTAAATAGTATCTAATGGTATTTGTCATATAACAGGTAATCAAGTAGCATCCTAGTGGAGGTAGTAATTTTATGGAGGATGTTTCTCCAAGTTCTCAAGTCTTATAAATGTTATGGGAGGCATTTTCCCAAGTCCCCAACTCTCAAAAATGCCGCTAATAAAAAATATTGATTTTTTAGGCGACATGTCCCTCTAAAACAAGATCATAAACACAAATCTTGTTGAATGTTTAATGATGCAACTTATAAGATCCAAATTTAGATTTGACACAAACTCAGAAAATTGACCTACAAAAATATATAAAAAACAAAAACAAATAAGAAATGTTTGCTTTTATTACAATGTCTTTAAAATGAACCTAGACAAAAATATATGTTCTAGTTATAACTATATGAATACAATCTTATTAGTGACCAAAATTTGACAGTATTTCCACACAAGTTTTGCTAAAGTTTATCCCAGCTAAATTTTTTTTTGACAGTATTTAAGTTTATCCCAGCTTTAAAAAAATTGACAGTATTTCCGCACAAGTTTTGCTGAAGTTTATCCCAGCTAAAAGTTGTGCTGAAGTTTATCCCAGCTAAATTTTTATGTTTGAAGATACAAGTGCATCGCTCAATTCCCTTGTATGTTTAAAATGTAAAATTCTGAGAAAATTACCAGATACACAATGTGTGATATAAACAGATTGTTTTGAATTTAGTACAAATTTCTCATGTAAAAAAAAGAAATTCACAGCCAATATAAAAGAGAATACTTGGAAGGCTGTGTTTCGTACAACCATTTTATACACCTGCTATTTCCTTCCTCAAAACAAAGTAGAACAAGGCCTACCTCAAAACAAAGTAGAACAAGTCCTAGAGAGATCATGGTAGGACGAAATTGTTAATTTTGTTTATCTGATAATGGCAGGCAAATGATCCATCTAAGGAAGTAAATTCATGAATGCAATTTCACAATTCTTCCTCACCCTCTTCTCATTGTTCACGCAGATGATTAGGATTGAACAATACCAAAGAGAAATATTAATAACATAGATAACTTAAATATTTCAACAAACATTAATATCAAACGTTCTTTAATTATTGATTTAACATCATGAAAATTTTAAAATCCGGTAAGAATATCAGAGGACTCATGTTCAATAAGTACTTAACATCAAATCGTTGACATAAAAAAATGCGCAGCGTTAAGTATAATATTCGATAAGAATACTTTCCCGTACAAAATACTATAAACAACGGAACATTCTCTAATCAGATACAAATGTGGAGTTCAAGTAAATAGTGAGATATTCAATGAATAATTGAATATCTCTTACACAAGAAAATAATTTCTCCACGCCTGTCAAAATGTGGAGTAAAGAAGAATTGATTAAGGCATCAAAAGTCAGTGGCATCCACCGGAGAAAGCAGCCATGAGATCGGAACCATCGGAAATATTCGCCTCGGCTGTAGGAAAAATCGATGTGTGTAGGACACAGTATTCCTAAATTTCACAGAGTTGTCTCCTTGTGGGCTTCATTTTTTAAAAAAAAATTTATTACAATCGAAACTTATTTGTAGACAACTTTCTCGATGAGAAGTAACTTTGTTCCTCAGAAACAGTGTTCATTGTAAGGAGTTGATCTTCCTGCACATAGATTCTCTTTGGTGCAAGTTCTCACGCCGCCCCCGCTTCATATGCGCACATTTAGAGGAAAATTCGCATCGTCGGTGCAATTCATGCGTTAAAGAGTTAGGGTTTAGTAAGCATAATGTTAATGTCGCACAATTTCTTTATTGTGATGAATGTGTCAAATCTCAGAAATTCCAAACTTATCATGATTTCCTTCAAAAGTGGACAAATATATATTTCTCTAACCTTGTGCAGATTTTAAATTGGAAGGAAGCGATGGAATAATTTTGAGAGCACATTAGGCTGTTCTGGTATGCTACAAACTCTAGCCATTTACAAACTCCAAATCTTTACTCTGTGAAATGTTATATTTATCGGTGACTTTTTGGCAGGCGGGGAAATCCAAAGTTTTCAAGGCAATGGTGAGGGCAGGAATGTCCGAGTCTGTTAGTGTTAAAGCGAAAATATCAGATATGAAAGCTGGAAAATTGTGTTCATTAATTATTTTTCTGTATACAAACAGAGTAAAACAAAGAAGTTTGGAATGTCTGCCACTTTGGACGGCTATTTGTGAGTGTTTTCTTGAAAGAAACATATTTAATTACATTATTTTCAAGAAAACACTCACAAATAGCTGTTAAAAGTGATAGATCATACTTAACAGAAGCTCTATAAAGAGCAATGCGATGACATTCCAATTCCAAGCTTCTTTGATTTATTCCGCTTGTATATAATAAAAAATAATGGATGTAATTTTCAAGCTTTCAAATCTGATATTTTCACTTTGCAGCTAACAGACTTAGACATTCCTGGCGTCAGCACTGCCTTGAAAACTTTGGACTCCCTGCCTGCCAAAAAGTTATCAACAAATATAACATTTTATAGAGTAAAGTGTTAGCACATGCAAAAAATTGCATGGCTCTAGCCTTTTTCCCCTTGTCTCTGCAATTATTTTTAGCTCCCTGGCACAAACCCTTGGTTCAAATATTCAAAAAACTAGCCGTTACCCCTTGAAACCCTGACCTTGTTCTAATTTCAAGGTAACTTTTTTCGCATCACTTAAAGTCCTAATCTGCATGTGCTAATTAAATCCTTTAAGCTATTCAGCGGTTAGGTTTTCATGTCCGGTGGGGTCCCTTTTAATTTTTCCTAAGTTTCTTCCCCTGGCGGCGTTTAATTTTCCTATAGTCCTCAGCACCTAATTTTTCCCGAAAGCCTAAGTCTTAGCATTTGTTTTTTCCTATGTTTTGGCTTTAATGTTTTCTGGGCTTGATTTTCTAACAGCATCTCCATCCGACAGTTAGCATAAGTTCTCATAGACTTTGTCAAAAGCTTGAGATCTTACGCCAATCATTGATCTTTCCTGATGACGTAGCCTTTCTTTTCGAGCGGGTCCACTACCAGGTAAGCTAACTTGGCAGTATCTCATTGGTCCATGGGAGTCTGAAGTGGAGTGTTGTTAGTGGGACCAGTCTTCTCATCGTTCAGGTAGATTAAAGTTCATTTTAATCTTGTGGTCATCATTATACCATTGATATAACTTGCTCAATTTTTAACGCAGCGGTATAATGACAGCCATTGATTCTCCTCAAGCCTGCAGGTGGGTCCGTTGACACGTTTGCATAGTTGGCAGCTTTTTATTGATCCATGAATTAGCACCATGGCTTGTTGTCAGTGGGACCTGGTTTCCAAATGTGTTAGTGGGTCCTGATCCTGTCGATGAATCAACGAATGCAATATGATCTCATCGAGTGTGTCAGAAGCTTAAGATCTTGCGACGGCCATTGATTTCTTCTAGTGTCAGAGGGTTGTCAGGGCAGGGAGAAGATTCTCAATCTAACGATGGGCATGTAATCTAATAGAATCTTGGAGGTCTATGCAAACTTTAGACGGCCATCGATCTTTGTGTTGCGGGCCTCGTCAAAGTTTCTCAGCCTTTTGGCAGTTGGGATAAGTGTTTTGGCAGTCTGAAAAATTTATGAAGGCTTCCCTTGTTCGCGTGAAGTTGTGTCAGTTCTCTAAATGTTTTAGCAGTTCAACAAACAAGCGTTCACAAAATCGCTAAACTTTCTAGTGGATAGATAAAGTGTTTCACGAACTGGCGGTGACATTTGGTCACTAGTTCGCTAAATGTGGGACCAAGCCTAGATGTTTTCCTGCAGTCGCCAATTCGCGAGGTTTAATGTTGAGTTAAGATTTAAAAGACCATGAATAAGAGAGATCAGACGGTCACGAATTAAGGTTGATGGAGATTCAAATTTCGACCGCCGATTTGCTGCAAGCGCCATAAAGTAGTCATTTATTTTCAAATTTGAATTTTTTGAGGGTTTCCAGTGACAGAAAGGACTGAAATTCAATGCAGAAGTGACTAGTGCTGGTGGGAGATGATTTGTTTACTGTTGCAGTGTGGTCCAGGGTGTGATGATCATTTGCAGGGGTCTGTACCATGTAAGGAATGAACAAGGAATGGCTCATGTCGTGTTGCAGGGTGGTTGATTTGACTGGTTTTCATGGTGGATTTGCGATCTTCTATACACTGTTCTGAGAATTATCATAATTGGAGATCAACTTTGATCTGTTTCTCTGAGATTGCTTGGTAGTAAATTTTGATGTAATTTTTGGTTGGTTGGGCAATTGAAACCCTAACCCTTACCCTAGTTGTCTGAAGCTTGTTGCATCCTAGCCTATTTAGGATTCCAAGGCAGCTAGTGGTATATATGGTTGAAGTTTTGATTTTGTAAGGGTTCCTTCTTCTATGATTTTGTAGGGTTCCTTCTTCTACAATTTTGTGAAGAACTGGTTCCATGAAGGGTCCTTTTCCTATAGATTTTCTCTACTTCTTTGCATATAGGGTGTTCATCTTTCCTTTCTTGTTTCAGGGAATATGATACATGCTGTAATTAGTTTGTCTTATGTATGAGGATTCGGTATATTCTTACTATTATCAAGCTATCTCCATTTTAATCTTGAACTTATTAATCATACCTTAAGGGTGTTTGATTTTCTATTTGCATTGCCTATGTGTTTGCAAGTGGAGTTGTCTTCGCAAAGATAACTAGTTTAGGATTAGTTTTCATGCATGTATGAGCTAAGGTATCAAAGATATGTCATGCTTGTCTTCCATTGGATGCTAGTTAATGTATTATCTATTTATAGGTCTCTTCCATGGGGAGGGTTAAAATCCTTTGAATGGGTAATAACATACTTGGATACACAAGTGGGTTGTTAAAGTGAGGTTTGGTCATGGTGTGTGATTAATGTTAGGCATCAACACATTGAGTACATTGTCTTCTTATTTCATAGCTATCTATTGCAATAGGGTATTTGACTCTGTGGCCCATTGAATAAGGCACTAGTCTATCAGAGACTTAGGACATCTCAGGGGTCCTTCAACCCATCTTCAAGTCATTTACTTTTAATTCCACCCTTTCCCTTTCATGTTGTTAGAATAGGTCTCTAGTCTTCAGACTCATTCTATGCAAGTAGGGCTATTGCATGAGATCTTAGTTTCATTGAGGTATAGGATACGTATAGGGGTTTGAAGACTATTCCACAATAATCTATCTACAAGCCTATTGTTTATCATGAGGTGTCTTGAGTGTGCAGATAAGGCAATACCCGCCTGAGTGATGTGGTGCTCAAAGAAGAAGGAGGACGTTCTCTATCCTCATCATTTGGTTCTTTTTTCTTATCAAACTTGAGTGCCTAATTTGAGAATCAAGCCCACCTTTTGATTCAAGTTTGTTCCTACAAGGAAAAGCAACCAACAAAATGGCAACTCTGCTGGGAAGAACAACAATGAAGAAATGTATCTATTAGGATCTCTAGTTGGGACTATATTGTAAAATCAAAATCTTTTGTTGACCAGATTGATTTACCCATCCGAGTCACCAAAAAAATGGTGACTCCACTAGGGAAGAAGTAAAAGATAGCAATCTTTCCTTTCTTGGCTAGATCATCCCAGAGTTTGGTTAAATGATCATAGAGTCAGACAAACAAACAAAGCATTTGCTAAAATCTTCTCACTACGTGTTGAGTGGCAGCTTTGATTTCTCTGTTTGATCAGTGCATCTTCTGATAAACATTGCATGCTTACTTGGTGGAGTTTTTTGTTGATTGGAAGAGGCACAAAGAAAAGTATAATATTTTCCTCTTCAAGGAGGTGGTGACTCTACATAGCAAAGAACTTGATGGAGTTGCATGATGAGCTCTAGGTTTGCCCTGCCTTCCAGTCAACAAGATCTTCTAATACAAAACTCTCAAGTACTTTTCAAGGTCTAGATGTTTCCTTATTAAGTGATCAAGCACTAAGAAAAGGATAAGGTGTGAGTAGAGGTTTGTATACTTCAAGTTTTCAGTTGCATCTCTGCAAAATTGTATGAAAGTATTGCATTAAGTTTGATGGGTAAGCTTGATGAGGAGCTTGTTTTCCATGAGCAAGGCATCCTTAGGGATTGCATCTCATTGATGAGATTGAAAGTAGGATGCAGAAGTGATCTATCCATATCTCTTTTCTATGATAGATTTTGGGATGTATATAATGGGCTTCCTAACAATGTTGAGTTTTTAGAATCTGAGTTCATTGGTTTATTCTTGGATCTTTGTTTTCATGAGTCAACCAGTTGGTCAGATGCATTGTGGGAAGAGTATTATATATGTTTTAGAGATTGGATACTTAGTGATGACAACCTTGGGCTTGAGGATGCACTTGGGGTTATGTCCTTAAAGGCTGTGAACTAGAAGTTAATGGGGGATAGGAGGTTGAGGGCATTGACTTCTCTTCATGTTGATCATGAGGAGACTAGTAGTTTTGATGTTGATTCTCATTGTGCGGAAGGTGTTGACTATAAGGCTGATTTTGATGTCAGTGCATATGAGAGTGTTGAAGATGGATCTGAGAGTGATAATGTTTCCAATTTGTCTATAGATTTTTCTTCTTTTCAATATCAAAGTTCTTGTTTCTTGTCCCGATTTGATGATGTTTTGTGTGAGTGGCAAGAAAATGAATATGATGCAGATGATAATTCTTGCATTGGTTTATCCACACAAGATGATCTAAGGCTAGAGGTCTCTTTTCTTGTCTTGGACAAGGAAGATCTTTGCAACAATAGGGGTGAAGCTGAGGAAGATGATATCAAGGCCCAAAGTCCATTGAGCACTGAGGAAATTTCAGCACTTTTGGCTGAAGAATTTCAGAGGTATGCACCTGTTGTGGATTTTGATTTGCAGCTCCCCTATGATTTATTTTTTGACATTGATAATGAGGCTAGTGTTCAAGGTGACCATGAGGACCCATGTATATTACAGTTCCCCTCATGTAGTGTCTCTGCAGAAGAAGAGGTTGAGGACTATGATAGTGTGTTTCCCTACCATAGAGATTGCAGTGATGAACAAGTTCCTTGTTCAAGTACCTTTCCTTCTTTTGCCAAATATGATACTAATGGTGACAGTGTTGAGGACTTTGTCTTCAATGATTGGGACATAAATTATTTTTATAAAAATAATGATGCAAATCAGTTGTCCTACTGTCACAAAAGTTTTGAAATTGACCTTCACTTGGTTCATGATCCAATTCATAGAGACATCAGGGAGGAACCAAGTTGCTTATTGGCTGAGGTAGTGTGTGAAAGTGAATCTGAGGATCCAAGTCCTTCTCAGCCAGGTATTTTTGATGTAATGCATGATGCTCAGTATATTTTGTTTTTTGATGCATTACTAGACGATATTTTCTTTCCCAGTCATCAAGAAGAAGTAAGCGATGTTCCCTACATCTTGGAGTATGAATATGAATGTAATGATTATGATAGGAAGAACAGGGGCAGTGATCATTATGGCTTTATTTTTGGGCCCATGAATGTTTACAGATGTTGTCAACAAGATGGTCAGGATAATTTTAGGTGGTTGGTGACATTTGTAGATGAAAATCAGATTTTTGATTCAGGAGGGTCACTAGTTTTCTTTTGGTGGCATGGGGCCACCAAGTAAAATTGTAAAAATTTATAAATTTCTGTAAATATTTTCCTTTCATGTTGTGTGTTTCTTTCCCTGGTTCGGTTGCCAATTTTTGAGGTCCCTATTTTTGTTTTGCTGGTGGTCTGCTCTCCTAGAGATCTGATTTCTTGCATGGACACAAGTTGTCCATCATCCCCAGAAAAAGCCACTATTAGCATGTGCAAAAAATTGCATGGCTCTAGCCCTTTTCCCCTGGTCTTTGTAGTTATTTTTAGCTCCCTGGCACAAACCCTTGGTTCAAATTTTTAAAAAACTAGTCATTACCCCTTGAAACCCTGACCTTGTTCTAATTTCAAGTTAACTTTTTTCGCGTCACTTAAAGTCCTAATCTGCATGTGCTAATTAAATCTTGCAAGCTGTTCAATGGTTAGGTTTTCATGTCTGGCGGGGTCCCTTTTAATTTTTCCTAAGTTTCTTCCCTCGGTGGTGTTTAATTTTCCTATAGTCCTCAGCGCCTAATTTTTCTTGAAAGCCTAAGTCTCAGTGTTTATTTTTTCCTATGTTTTGGCTTTAATGTTTTCTGGGCCTAATTTTTTGATAGCATCTCCATCTGACGGTCAGCGTAAGTTCTCATAGACTTTGTAAGAAGCTTGAGATCTTACGCCGATCATTGATCTTTCCTAATGACGTAGCCTTTCTTTTCAAGCGGGTCCACTGTCAGGTAAGCTGACTTGGTAGTATCTCATTGGTCCATGGGAGTATGAAGTCAAGTGTTGTCAGTGGGACCGATCTTCTCAGTGTTCAGGAAGATTAAAGTTCATTTTAATCTTGTGGCTGTTGTTATACCGTTGATATAACTTGCTCAATTTTTAATGTAGCGGTATAATGACAGCCATTGATTCTCCTCAAGCCTGCAGGTGGGTCCGTTGACACGTTTTCATAGTTGGTGGCTTTTTATTGATCCATGTATTAGCACTGTGGCTTGTTGTTAGTGGGACCTAGTTTCTAGATTTGTCAGTGGGTCCTGATCCTATCAGTGAATCAACAAATGACGTATGATCTCATCGAGTGTGTCAGAAGCTTAAGACCTTGCGATGGCCATTGATTTCTTCCAGTGTCAGAGGGTTGTTAGGGTAGGGAGATGATTCTTGATCTAATGATGGGCATGTCATCTGATAGAATCTTGGAGGTCTATGTGAACTTTAGACAGCTATCAATCTTCCTGTTGCGGGCTCAGTCAAAGTTTTTCAGTCTTTTGGTGGTTGGGATAAGTGTTTTGGTGGTCTGACAAATTTATGAAGGCTTCAGTTATTCACGTGAAGTTGTGGTGATTCTCTAAATGTTTTAGTGGTTCAGTGAACAAGCGTTTGTGGAATCACTAAACTTTCTGGTGGATAGATAAAGTGTTTTGCGAACTGGCAGTGACCTTTGGTCACTAGTTCGCTAAATGTGGGACCAAGGCTAGATGTTTCCTATAGTCACCTATTCGCAAGGTTTAAGGTTGAGTTAAGATTTAAAAGACCATGAATAAGGGAGATCAGATAGTCGGGACATAAGGTTGATGGAGATTCAAATTTTGACTACCGATTTGCTGCAAGTGCCATAAAATAGCCATTTATTTTCAAATTTGAATTTTTTGAGTGTTTCCAGCGACAGAAAGGACTGAAATTCAATGTAGAAGCAACTAGTGCTGGTGGGAGATGATTTGTTTACCATTGCAGTGTGGTCTAGGGTGTGTTGATCATTTGTAGGTGTCTGTACCATGTAAGGAATGAACAAGGAATGCCTGGCGACGTGTTGCAGGGTGGTTGATTTGACTAGTTTTCATGGTGGATTTGTGATCTTCTATACATTGTTTTGAGAATTATCATAATTGGAGATCAACTTTGATCTTTTTCTCTGAGATTTCTTGGTTTCCTACCCCTGTAGTGAATTATGATGCAATTTTTGGTTGGTTGGGTAGTTGAAACCCTAACCCTTACCCTAGCTATCCAAAGCTTGTTGCATCCTAGCCTGTTTAGGATTCCAAGGTAGCTAGTGGTATATATGGTTGAAGTTTTGATTTTGTAACGGTTCCTTCTTCTATGATTTTGTAGGGTTCCTTCTTCTATAATTTTGTGGAGAACTGGTTCCATGAAGGGTCCTTTTCCTTTAGAATTTTTCTACTTCTCTGCATATAGGGTGTTCTTCTTTCCTTTGTTGGTTTAGGAAATATGATACATGCTATAATTGGTTTGTCTTATGTATGAGGATTCAGTATATTCTTACTATTATCAAGCTATCTCCATTTGAATCTTGAACTTATTAATCATGCATCAAGGGTGTTTGATTTTTCTATTTGCATTGCCTATGTGTTTGCAAGTGGAGTTGTCTTCATAGAGATAACTAGTTTAGGATTAGTTTTCATGTATGTATGAGCTGAGGTATCAAAGATATCTCATGCTTGTCTTCCACTGGATGTTGGTTAATGTATTATCTATTTATAGGTCTCTTCTAAGGGGAGGGTTAAAATCCTTTGAATGTGTAATAACATACTTGGATACACAAGTGGGTTGTTAAAGTGAGGTTTGCTCATGGTGTGTGATTGATGTTAGGCATCAACACATTGAGTACATTATCTTCTTGTTTCATAGTTGTCTATTACAATAGGGTATTTGACTCTGTGGCTCATTGAATAAGGTACTGGTCTATCAGGGACTTAGGACATCTCAGGGGTCCTTCAACCCCTCTTCAAATCATTTACTTTCAGTCCCACCCTTTTCCTTTCATGTTGTTAGTATAGGTCTCTGGTCTTTAGACTCATTCTATGCAAGTAGGGCTATTGCATGAGATCTTGGTTTCATTGAGGTATAGGATACCTATAGGGGTTTGAAGACTATTCCACAATAATCTATCTACAGGCCTATTGTTTATCATGAGGTGTCTTGAGTGTGCAGATAAGGCAATACCCACTTGATTGATGTGGAGCTCAAAGAAGGAGGATGTTCTCTATCCTCATCATTTGGTTCTTTTTTCTTGTCAAACATGAGTGCCTAATTTGAGGATCAAGCCCACCTTTTGATTCAAGTTTGGTCCTGCAAGGAAAAGTGACCAACATAAATATTAGGGATTCGTAAAATGCCTAGGGTTTGTAGTATACCAGAATGACCTTATGTGCTCTCAAAATTACTCCATCCCTACCTTCCAATTTAAATCCCCAAAAGGTTAAAGCAATATATATTTGTCCCGATTTTGCAGGAAATCAGGATAAGTGTGGAATTTCTGAGCTTTGAAACATTCATCACAGTAAAGAAATTGTGTGACATCAAAATTACGCCTACTAAACCCTAACTCTTTACCACATGAATTGCACAAATGATGCGAATATGGGAGTACCATTTTTCCATTGAGCCACTCTCTCTTCACCTCTGAAGCTGCCACATCTACCAGGCCCTGCAAATTCCAAATTTCTTAAATAGTTTCAAAACCCTTCCAAAACACCAGGCACACTTTTGGTGTGACTTAATTATGAAATCCCATCTATCTACAATTGAAAATAGTATGACAAGACTTTTAATGTCCCTCAATGTTAAAAATATTTTATGGAATATAATTTTCACAAATCAAATAAATTCGGGTAAGTATAATAAATGAACAAATCATTATAGAAGCAAATTCTATTTGTGAATATTGTGAAAGATGTGAAAATATAATTATAATAATTGAAGCAATAGAGTGCAAAGTTTAAATTCACAATGTACACATACAAGAAATAAATCTATAATCTTTGTACATGGTCAAAACTTACAATCCACACAAATAGAAAACAAATTGAAGATCTATACATAAAATCAAATGATAAACAACGATATTTTTATCTAAACACAAAATGCAACAATAAACAATAATATCATTACAAAGACATGAGACTCCATTGTTGCTTCAAACTTGGTTCGGAGATACTCCATAATGATAGTACTTGGTTTGGAGATGCTCCACAATAATAGTACTGCTAGATGTAAAATAAGAGCACTAAAAATAATATTTATACACTTTGCATACATTTGATCAATGGTAGGAATTAAGAGGCAAAATCAATGATTGAGAAATGTCTAGGGATTAAGAGGCAAAATCAATGATTGAGAAATGTCTAGGGATTAAGAGGCAAAATCAACAATTGAGAAATGTGCAAGGATTAAGAGGCACAACCAATGATTGAAAAATGTCCAATGATGAAGAGACACTATTGGATACAATTGTCTGAGGGAGATTGTTGGATACAATTTTCTAAATTGTGTGTTGTCTTTGATGTCACACAAATGTCATATCAATAAGTAGTTTTGTGTGTCTACCAAGCTCAGTCGATCAGCAAGGCAGTTTTCAGTGTCTACTGAGATCTCTCGGGAGTCAAAGGAAAGTATGGTAGAAAATAGTGTTAACTGAGCTTCCATGGTTATCGAAGGAAAGTTAGTGTTTACCGAATTCACTTGGTCTCCAAAGGATGTTATAGAATTTGTAGTGGTAACCAAGTTCACTTAGTCACCTAAGGAAATATTTTTAGGATTAGTATTTACTGAGCAAGGTTGGCCCAATAAAGGATTTTTTTAATTTGAGAAATAAAGTTTGTTTATTCCAGCTGACTATTGTAATGAGTGTTAATGTTTGTAATGATTATTAGTGCTGACTTAACAATCCGAATGGATAATCTGAATGGTATATATAGAAGGTCAAGTGGTGAATTCAAAGTGTGAAGAATAGTGTGCAAGTGTGGAAGTTTGTGAGCGAACATGCAAATCATTTTGAAGGAAGGTGTGTGCAAATTTTGAAGGATGGTTAGATATCCTTGAGGAGCAGTAAAGATTTATTTGATCAGAAAGGATCTAGTGAACTAGAATAGAGATATGTAATTAGCAATTTAGTTGCATCATTATTCAAGTCATTTCATTGTTACTTTCTTACCATTGTAGCAGTGATTTCAAAATCTCTTAACCAAGTTGGTTTAATAGCCATTTTATAAATCCTCTAACAAGGTGATAGTTCTATTGAATTGTTCAAAGACCTCTTACAAGGCCACTCCTAACAGGGTGATTAAATCATCTAACAAGGTCACACCTAACAGTGTGTTTTGTAACCATTTACTGGGTTGGCTCCTAACAGGGCATCACTTCAGAAGAGTGAAAAATAGTAACTAGTTACATTGGTGGTTTTTCCCATATTGGTTTTCCATGTTAAATATAGTGTCTCTTGTGTTCACGTTATTTTCTTTATGCATGCATGTTAATCATTGATGAATGCTTAAGAATAGTTATAATTAATACTCACTGCAATAACCGAGTTACATCATTTCTCTGTATGTTTACCGAGTGGCAATAGTAAATGAATTAATAAGACATCTAAGGGATCTATGGTAATATTTTTGTGGTTAGCTGATTCACGCCCCCCTCTCAGTTACTCCATCTATATTTCCAACAATTGGTATCAGAGCATTTGGTGCTTGCAAGAAGAGTTTAAAGGACCTAAGCTAAAGATCAGGATGTCTTACAAGAGAGAAATTCCAAGGCTTAATAGAGATAACTTTTTAGCATGGCAAGCTCTCATGAGACTTCATCTGGCTTCCATTGGTGATTCAGGATGCAAATATCTTGATGAAGAATATACAGTTCCTACTAGCACATTATCTATTGAAGACATTATAGAGAAAAGGAACCATAACACCATGACGATAGACATTGCATTAGCTCTTAGCTATGAAGAATTTGATGAGATCAAAGACTACACAATTGCTTATGCAATGTGGAACAAGCTAAAGAAAATTTATGGTGGTGATGACAATGTGAAGAGAGCCAAAGCAGAAAGCCTAAGAGGACAGTTTGATCAGATGAAAATGAGAGAAGATGGAAACATTGCAAAATATGTTGAAAGGTTCAAGGCAAGTGTTAGTGCAATCAGAGCTTTTCGAGGAACAATTGAGGATGAAACTATTATAAGTAAGGTTCTCATAACATTACTCCCTATCTATGAAATAAGAGTATCTACTATTCAAGAAAGAAGATGTGAAGAAAATCACATTATAACTTTGGATGCCTTAGTTGGAAGATTGATAGCCTTTGAATTGGATAACTATGACAACTATGTTCCAAATTCTAAAAATATTGAATCAGCATTTGAGGCCAAACTTTTACTTAAGAAGGGCAAGAAAATCTAGTCAGAAAGTGAATAAGAATCAAAGGAAAGTTCTGATAGTGATCTTGAAGTTATTTAAGCATTACTTGCAAAGAAATATTCTAGAGGCAAAGGTAAATACAAAGGTAAAACTCCCTTAATCTATTTTTCATGTGAAAAAATTGGTCATATTGTAGCTAGGTGACCAAACAAGAAAAGAAAGGATGAGAAGAAAGGTCACAAGTACAATGGCAAGAATAATTTCAAATCATTCAAGGATAAAGGTAAGAAAACATGTTTTTTGGCTAAGGATTCTGATGATAGTGAAGAAGAAATTGTCTTCATTGCTGTAAAAGATGAATCTGATGATGATGAAGATGAGATGGCACTTATCTCTCGTATAAGAAAAAATGATACATCGATCGTAGATAGTGGATGTTCACATCATATGACTGGTGACAAAACAAAGTTTGAAAATTTTGAGGACTATGATGGTGGTAGTGTAAGGTTTGGAAACAATGAACCTTGTTGTATAAAAAGAAGAGGATGAATTTCACTAACTAAAGAACTTATATGTGATAATGCATATTGGGTTGAAGGATTAAATCATAATCTCCTAAGTGTAGCACAACTAATCAACATTGGATTCAAAGTTGAATTCATGCATGGCAAAGCAAGACTGCTAGATGAGAAGGGAAAACTGATTGGATCAGGCAAACAAACCAAAGGTAACCTATTCTATCTTGACCTTGGTGAATGCTCATGTTTTGTTGCTCAAATCGAAGAAAGTTGGTTATGGCACAAAAGGTTATGTCATGTAAATTTTGATAATATGGTGAAAATAAGAAAATTCAAGAAAGTAAGAGGTATTCCTACTTTGAAGAAACTTGATGTTGGTCTATGCAAGAATTATCAGATTGGTAAAATGGGAAAGACTAGCTTTAAAAGTAAAAACTATCAGTCTGAAGATATTTTGGAAATTGTGCATACTGATTTATGTGGACCTATTTGAATTGAAAGCTATACCAGAGAAAAATTCTTTATTCTCTTTGTTGATGATTACTCTAGAATGATGACTGTTATGTATTTAAGAGAAAAGTCAGAAGCATTTGAGAAGTTCAAATGGTATTTGGCAAGAGTAGAAAAGGAAACAGGGAAAAGAATGAAGTGCTTGAGATCAAACAGAGGTGGTGAATTCATCTCCCATGAATTCAATAATTTTTGCATTGAAAGAGGAATCAAAAGATAGGTATCAGCCCTAGGAACTCCTGAGCAGAATGGAATAGCTAAAAGGAGGAACAGATCTATCATGGATTGTGCAAGGACTCTAATGATTGAAAAAAACATTGCTATGAAATACTAGAAGGAAGCTATTAGCACTATAGTTCATACTTTGAACCGAGTACAGTTGAGGAAAGACACATTCAAAACACCTGATGAGTTATGGTATGGCTATAAACCCAATGTAAGTTACCTAAAAGTATTTTGTAGTAAATGTTACATCTTAAAAGAATCTAGAAAAGGCAAATTTGATGTGAAAAGTGATGAAGGAATATTTTTGGGATATTCTTGCAAAAGTAAGGCATATAGATGTTTGAATTTGTCTACTCACAAAATCATAGAAAGTGCACATGTGAAATTTGATGAGTTTGTAGAAAAGACTAAAGAAGAAAGCAAAAAGGAACCAAAGGATTATAGAAGATTTGTTTAGATTGAACCTGATACATTTCCAAACACATCTGTCAATAAGGAGATTGCATCTACCGAGCCCAGTACAATAACCAAGTCACAAGAAGAAGTTCAAACCGAGTCACAAGGATCTGAGTCTCATTCTAAAGCTACCAAACAAATATCTACCAAGCCTGAGCAACCTGAACCTGAAGATGACAATGTAACTCATTCAAGAGGCAAGGAACCTATATTGGCCAAGTATGTTTGGAGGCATCATACACCAGATCAGATTATTGGAGACAAATTAGATGGTACTATGACAAGAATTAAACTAAAAGGTACATGTTTACTTGCTGATTTTGAACCTAGAAATGTCAAAGATGCATTGGAAAATGAAATTTGGATTGAGGCTATGAATGAAGAAATAGAACAAATAGAGAAGAACAAAACATGGACTCTTGTACCTAGGCTTAAAGATAAAAATGTAATTGGAACAAAATGGGTATTCAGGAATAAGTTGAATGAAGATGGTCAAGTATCAAGAAACAAAGCTAGATTGGTGTGTAAAGGATATTCTCAAGAAGAAGGCATAGATTATGGTGAGACTTTTGCTCTTGTTGTAAGATTAGAAGGTGTAAGAACTCTACTTGCATATGCAGCACATAAAGGATTTAAGGTATATTAGATGGATATAAAATCTACATTTCTTAATGGTATTCTTGATGAAGAAGTCTACATTGAGAAACCTGAAGGTTTTATTGATCCAGACAAAAGGGATATGGTCTGCAAGTTACACAAAGCATTGTATGGTCTGAAACAAGCCCCTAGAGCATTGTATGAAAGATTACATAACTATCTTATTCAGATTAGTTTCAAAAGATCTAATGATAATAGTAATTTGTACATCAAAGAAGGACCAAATAAAAAAATTTTTTTGGCAGAAATATTTGTGGATGATACTGTGTTTACAAGGAATGATGATCAGTGCAAAGAATTTTTAGAGAAAATGAACAAAGAATTTGAAATGTCTATGTTTGGTCAGATAAAGTTCTTTGTTGGTCTTCAGATTTAGCAAAACAAGAATGGTATCTACATTACTCAGTCTAAATACATCAAGGAAATACTTAAGAAATTTGGTATGGAAGATTCAAAACTAGTTGGTACACCCATGTGTACTGGACTGAAGCTTACCAAAGATGATGATTCAAAAGAAGTAGGTCAGACCTTATACAGATCAATGATTGGAAAATTACAGTATGTAGTGCATACAAGGCTTGATATTGCCTTAGTAGTTGGTATAGTAGCAAGATTCTCAGCAAAACCCAGAGAAAATCATATGATGGCAATCAAAATAATCTTAAGGTACTTGAGAGGAACTGAAGATTATGGCTTGTGGTATAAATTTGGATGCAATCTAGACTTAAAAGTGTTTACTAATGCTGATTGGGTAGGAAACATTGATGACAGAAAGAGTACAAGTGGTGGAGCATTCTTTCTTGGTAAGAGGTTGGTATCTTGGACTAGTAAAAAGGAAAATTGCACATCCCAATCCACAGCAGAAGTAGAATATGTTGCTGCAGCAATAAACTACTCTAATATTGTTTGGTTTAAATAGTTATTGGAAGGCATGAAGGTTGAGATCAAAGAACTAGTTGTTATGTTTTGTGATAATACAAGTGCAATAAATATTTCAAAGAATCCAGTAATGCATTCCAAAACCAAACACATTGCTATAAAATATCACTTTGTCAGAGAATTAGTGTAGGACAAGGAAATCAGATTGGAATATGTTCATACAAAAGAATAGATTGCAAATATATTCACCAAGCCACTACCTAAGGATGCATTCTTGTATCTAAGAGGTAAGTTAGGGGTCATTCCCCTATCCGAAGCTCACTAAATAAAGTTTTAGTGATGCATCAACTAGAGCATGTTGAAGATCAATCAGTTGATGCAGCATAGTCTAGGAATCATTGCATATGAATCAATACTTAAGGTACATTGGTATTCACTGGTAGCGTGTGAGTTGTCTTTGGCATGTGTTGTCAAAGAGGGAGAGTTTGCTATCATTTCAAGAAATTTCTAAGAAGGAAAATTTGAGAAGTTAAGAGGGAGAGTTTTCAGTTAGAGACGAAGATGATAGAGGAAGATGAAAATCAGAATGAAGCTAAGGATATGTTCCTTATTCTATGCTTTTTGTGAAATTTCATTATCCTATGACATGTTGTGTTGCCATCAATGCCAAAGAGGGAGATTGTTGGATACAATTGTCTAAGGGAGATTGTTGGATATAATTGTCTGAGGGAGATTATTGGATACAATTGTCTAAATTGTGTGTTGTCTTTCATGTCACACAAATGTCATATCATTAGGCAGTTCTATGTCTCTATCGAGCTCAGTCAGTCAACAAGGTGGTTTTCAATGTCTACCGAGATCTCTTGGGTGTCAAAGGAAAGTATGGCAGAAAATAGTGTTAATCGAGCTTCCATGGTTATCGAAGGAAAGTTAGTATTTACCGAGTTCACTTGGTCTCCAAAGGATGTTGCAGAAATCACAGTGGTAACCGAGTTCACTCAGTCACCTAAGGAAATCTTTTTAGGATTAGTATTTATTGAGCAAGGTCAGCCCAATAAAGGATTTTATTAATTTGAGAAATAAAGTTTGCTTATTCGAGCCAACTGTTGTAATGAGTGTTAATATTTGTAATGATTATTATTGTGACTTGACAATCTGAATGGTATATATAGAAGGTCAAGTGGTGAATTCAAAGTGTGAAGAATAGTGTGCAAGTGTGGAAGTTTGTGAGTGAACATGAAAATCATTTTGAAGGAAGGTGTGTGCAAATTTTGAAGGATGGTTAGATATCCTTGAGGAGTAGTAAAGATTTATTTGGTCAGAAAAGATCTAGTGAAGCAGAATAGAGATCTGTAATTAGAAATTCAGTTGCATCATTATTCAAGTCATTTCATTGTTACTTTCTTACCATTGTAGTAGTGATTTCAAAATCTCTTAACCAAGTTGGTTTAATAGCCATTTTATAAATCCTCTAACAAGGTGATAGTTCTATTGAATTGTTCAAAGACCTCTTACAAGGCCACTCCTAATAGCATGATTAAATCCTCTAACAAGGTCACACCTAACAGTGTGTTTTGTAACCTTTTACCGGGTTGGCTCCTAATAGGGCATCACTTTAGAAGAGTGAAAAACAGTAACTAGTTACATTGGTGGTTTTTCCCATATTGGGTTTCCACGTTAAATCTGGTGTCTCTTGTGTTCATGTTATTTTCTTTATGCATGCATGTTAATCACTGATGAATGCTTAAGAACAGTTATAATTAATACTCACTGCAATAACTAAGTTATAGCATTTCTTTGTATGTTTACCGAGTGACATCAGTAAATGAATTAATAAGACATCTAAGGGATCTGTGGTAATATTTTTTTGGTTAACTAATTCAAACCCCCCTCTCAGTTACTCCATCTATATTTCCAACAGACACAATCATCCTAGATTGCTAAGATGGAGTGATAAGGTGACCTATAATGCATAGGAGAAATACATTATTAGATTTTATCTAATTTTGAGGAAAACATAAATTTTATGGACATGGAATCTAATTGCACATGCATTGACAAGGTGGAAGGATAAGATTAGGTGTAAATGCATAGACAAGATAAGTAAAATATTTAATTTATATGTTCAAGCTTGAGAATTAATTAGGAGAAAGAGTAAAATTTATTAAAATATTTAAACCAGTTATGGATAGAAAAATCTAACTAAAATTTATTTAATTATTAGAAGATAATTAGGTTAATTAAATAATTAAAAAATATTTAATTAATTAATATTGAGAATAACAATGCTAATGATCATATAGTAAAAATGCATTAGTCAATTTTAGATGTCTACATTAAACCCCTTTTTGAGGCAACACCTTTAACATCATTGTTTAAAAATAAAAAGATGTTCATAATATGCCTAGTGATAGGATTTTGATTGGTTGAGTTAATGGATAAACAACTAATCAATGCAAGTTCAAGACTCATTTGGTTCCAAGAAGGTTTACCTTGCTAGACACATGGTCGGTCTCATGATGGATGTTGCACATCTTAGCAGAAATAGTCTAGGTCATCTCACCCCTTCATGACTCCAACTTGGTAGCAAGTAAGACCAAGGAAAGGTAGGTTTGGTGTTGGGTTGGGTGGGGTGATATCCACTAAGATAACAAAAAAAATCCCTAGTGAAAGGATGGTCATATGATAAATACATCTTGAGAGATTGACCAGAAAATACATTTGGATTGCATACTTAGCATAGATATTGCATTTTATATCATCATTTTGTGAAGATTGGGGTAAGTTCCTCATACTTGTTCTTAATCTTTCACTCATCAATCATAGTGGGATTTATTGTATTGTGTTAGGAGAGCACACACACAAAATATCTACAAGAAAATTAAACAAGGTTGATTGGTGCCCTTGTTTTAGATCATCTTAGGTTGTGGTGAGGATTTTTTGTGTTGTTGTATGTTTATTTTGAAAATGTCTAGTTTAGGTTGAATCTTGATTTTTTCCTAATCTCGTATTTTTTTGGCTTGCAACACACATGTTATATTTTCACTGCATATATTTTGGCACACAAGAGACATGACAAAGTTGTAGCCTGTGAGACTTTTGGCTCAAATGGACGGCAAAGAAGGTCTAGATTTAATATGGACACCAATACATTGATAGTATGTTGTGTGGCTCATCTATCGAGAAAGCCTAGATTGGTGGATATCTAGGACATAGCAAAGGAAATCCAATTGATATGGAGGTTGTAGGATACCACTAGATTAGAAATAGCCAATCTCTTTCATCATCCATCCATAATGAACAAGGCAGTTGTTGAAGATTTAGAAACCAAGCTAGCTAGGACTTTCAGGGATTATGTTGTAGTTAGAAATAAGTTTGAAGAAGATCTGAAGAAGCATTATGTCCTAGAGGAGATTGTAAAATAGCTAAAAGATGAAGTAAGTACCCTCAAGAATTACTCCAGGGAAATCAAAGAACTCTCTGATGTTGGGCACCAAACTAAATCAATAGAGGGAAAAGCTCTAGAAAGTACAACTGAGAAAGTAATAATGGACATTGATTAGCTTGTAGATACTAGAATTATTGAAAGAGAGACTTTGAAGAAAGTGCTATTGCACAGTCCATAAATATTTTATAGAGAAAGTCTTTGCCTATTCACAATACTTTCATTTCTTTATAGGGTGTAGAATACAATTATTTTGATGCTTTATTAGTTTTAACTCCATTGTTTAATTTTTGAGGACTATAATCACAATTCTTTGATAGGCTAATTTTTCTAATGGAAAAGAAGTTGGATTTATCAAATACAAATACCTTCAAGACTTGGATGTAGTTAGAGTAGAAACTTGGCCATCAAAGAGGGAAATTGTGGTTTGGGAGGACATAGGAGAGATTCAATCCTTGCCATATGGAAGCAGTTGAGATAGTTCTCGTAAAGATGATTGAAGCACCAATAGAGGAAGGTCATTTAATTCAAAAGGGTATCTTATCTTTATGGTTCACCTGCTATGCATACACCTTTGGTGCAAACCAAGACTGATTTTAAAAAATATGGGCTGCCAACTATCATTTTTGTAACTACTACAATATAAAGTTTTCCAGCAAGGGATACAAATTTTGATCACAAAATATGATCTAACCTATGAGAGGTCTCCCCTACTAAGAGCTATAAGACTTATATAATCTACCTTGTAAAAGGATTTAGAACTTACAACTAAGTAAGCACTCGGTTAAGAGATTAACTAAGGTTGGTTAACTACTTTGCTAAGAGATTAGAACTGATACACCTGTTAGGATGTCTCAGTACCTGATCCTTCAGTCTACACTGTATTTACTGATTACAGATCTTCTCCTTCGAGTATTAATTTGATCTTATCTATCAAGTATATGTCTATTCTTCTCTTCACTGCTTGACTCTATTCTCCTCAGTCACTGAACTTTTTTAGAATACTTCACTGGTTCAAAGATATTCTCTTAGTTCTATATCCTTTAATTCATCATACTCTTCTCATACCTTGTTATATTTTATAGTCCATATCTCATGTTATATAGATAATTGACTTACTCCTGGATTTAAGACCTACAATCTAGATTGTCTCATTTTGCCACTTAACCTTTCCCTAATTCTAATTGGTTACATACAATACATAGGGATTAATGATTAAAAAATAGAAGCATAATCACCTCTATGATTTCCTTAATAAATAGTAAACAAAATTTAGATGGCGCCCAAAATGGTTTACCTAAGTATTTATTCCATAACAAACACATCTATTGATTCTAGCTTGCTCGGTATTGGATATCTCTAGCACTTGGCATTTACTATTCTCTATACTCTAGCACTCGGTAGAGTCTTCTTTACTTAACTTGGCACAAATTGACTTGGGTAATAAAAAAGTACTTGATGACCACTGGTTTACTCGGTAGTGACTACTGCTCGGTAAATGTACATTACATGACTCGACCTATACATGATGACTCAGCCGCAATGATGACTGACCAATTGTCATACACTAAATTTGCACCTCTGATCTCAAGCTCTCATAGTCTTGATAATCCAGTATAACATGGGACTCATCTCAAGGTTGTGGGACCTTTTGCTAACCGAGATGAGACCTCCAGATTCTAGGTTGGTTCCTCTTGGATAATCACCCTGATTTGCTCTTAACAGGAAAGTAAAATTTTGAGGGAAAGGGATAGAAGGAGTGCATGGAAAGGGAAATAACTGAAAGCAAATCTACCTACCAGGTGATGCACCAAACTTGGGTTTGGATCTTAGTATAGAGGGATGAAACTAATGAAGGAATCAGGTCCAATAAGTTACAACTCACTAGATAGGCTTGCATAAGTATTTCATAGGAGGGTCTGAACAAAGGCTCAACCTATGACTTGCAAATAGACATCCTTTTCTACAACTAGGTGTAGGAAATGAGACAAGGTTGCTAGGGGCTGTAGTATACCCACAAAACACCTAAATCAGATTAGACACAGGAAACACACAAAATTACAGAAAGCAAGAGGAATCAGGAAACTTGAGATATCATTGAAATCATGCATACACTTTGGTCCAATAAGAGATAATCCAGACAAGCAAGCTTGAGGACAACAAGAATATCACATAATACTTGCAATATTTGAATAATCAATGGGAATTCTACAATTGCAAAAATTTAAGGAGCAGAAAGAATGCCTTCAATAACCTCTGGGGAAAGAAACTTTCCTTTTTTTACAATTGGCCAATTCTAAGCACTAAAGGCTCCAAAAAAAGAATATATACATCCCCTGCATGCAGGCAGGAATCAAAAATATCTCCAAATTAGGGCTACATAGATATGCATTATAATAATCTAGCCCTAAAATAGTCACTTCTGATCATAAGTGTGCTCTATAAATATCAATGCCAAATCAAAAATTTCTCCCTTTGCATGTCCATTCTTGCACTTGATCAGCCTACAGACACAAAAGTTTGGATTCAACAACCTCCCTGCAAGCCCACTCAGCCATAAAGGCTCAAAATATGACTTCAAATCCTGGAAAGGACCCAAAATGACTGCCCAAAAGATCTCTGCAAATTCTCCCAACTGCAACTACCCTGGCGACATAAATTTTTTGAACTGCCCGCGCTTGTAAATGCTCATCTCGAAAGAGAACCTGCAAAAAAAAATGATGCATCACTTAAAAATACCACTGGTCGCATGATCGCATGAGCTAAAAAAGCATCATGTGATCATGTGACAAGCTTCACTGAATACTGCCACCGCTTGACACACATACGCCTGGACCCGCGAGATCTACCACCTGTAGCTGCTAACGGCTTGTCACATGGTCACATGGGCTCGAAAGAGCCCATGCGATCATGCAACCAACTATAAGAGGTTACTTGATAACCATTGGTAGCATTACCAAAACTACTGGCATTGACTGCAAGAATAACCTTGGGTTCACTTTTCCTTTTGGTTGCCAAGTTGCATTATCCTTTCTTAACCTTGAGCCTATTCAGTGACCACGTGAAAACCATTGATCTTTGCTTCATTTGATGGCAGTCGTTGAGTCTCGTAATCACCAGATAGAAAGAATATTATTCTTTTTATTATGAGATTACCAAACCAAACCTAGAACCAGGCCCACCTCCAACTATGCAACTGCGCAAAGCTTACCAACCCTGAGCCTAGAACTGCCATGTGTCACTCCCCTATTCATCCCAGCTACTTCATCAGCAACACCTCGGCAACCCCTGGCACAGACCCACTTGTCCACTAAGATGTCCATCGAACGGTTGTCGCATGATCACATGGGATTGAAAGATCCCATGAGATCATATGACCACCGTTGATCTTCATCACACTTGGGCCAATGCAAAAACCTCGGGCCCCACGGACTGCTTGTCGCATGATCTCATGTGGTTAAGAGACCACATGTGATCATGTGACTAACCACATGACATTACCTGCTTGAACTGTCAACCACCACCACTGAAACTACTGATGGTTTGTCGCATCGTTGCATGGGCTCAGAAGAGCCCATGCGATCATGTGACCAACCATAAGGTGTTAGTCACCGACTGCCACCTCACTTTTTTCCTGATTACATACCATTTGTCGCATGATCACATGCGCCCAGGAAGGCCCATGTGATCATGTGACCAACTGCATGATGCTAACCAATGACTGCTAGACGTTGGAATTGGCCGCCGAATCCTGACCGTCGATCTTTGCTGACACTACATCAATAGTTGTCATATGATCTCATGGGATCGAAAGATCCCATGCGATCATGCGACAATCATCGAATCTTTTCTGCACTAGCATGGCCTTAAGCACCAGGACCTGCTTGTCGGAGTTGCATGCTTAGGGTCAAAAATGTAGAAGGTGCTGAAAACATAGAGGGTTTTCAAGTGAGGGTAAAAAACACACCAAATTTTTAGAGCGGAGAGGTTGAAAACACACCGAACTTTCAGACCAAAAGGTAGAAACATCCTGAGCCTACAGAGAGGAGGTTGAAAACACATTGGGTTTTTGACACTTGAGTAGAAAACACACTAGACTCTTGACACTTGAGCATTTCACTTGGAAAATAGGGCTGTGGCCGAAAATGGATGAGAGGGAAATTTTTGGGCAACATTTTGGTGACCTCTGCGGGATGTCAGCCTGCTAGACATAGACCAATTGCCTTGACTCAATCCATTGGGCATGGGGTCACCTTGAGCATGAAAACCTTGTGATAGGGAGAGGGGCAAAACTTAACCGGGAAGAGAAACCTGTGCACGAGCACTTCTTGGAAAGCAGGAAACTACTCTAGAAAATAGGGGAAAGAAAATAGGGAAACCTATCCTAACCTAAACTAACTAGTGCAGAGACCTGGTTTAAACAAAGCCATTCACTGGTAAGCTGAAGTAGCTACCCTTTCTCCTCAGGGATTTGCACTTTTCATAGTTGATGCTAACAAGGAGAAAGTGGAAAACAAAGAAATACTAAATTATCTGGCAAATCTTCTCCTGAATTTGGTATACTAGATTACTAACCTTAATTAGATCATAGATGCTGCTCTCCACAGGAGTCTGATATAGCTAGATAAGCCCCTAGTCACCAAGGAGTGGACCCTTGACATTACCCTCCATTGATTCCTTGAGTATGCATGTCTTTCTCAACCCCATTTGGGCTAGATATCTGATAGGACATCCCCTAGAGAGCATAAAACCAGGCCCCTCTTGCTACTCAACATGTATCTTATGAATGTCTTCAGCAGGAAGGTAAGGAATTTGCTCCTCCATAATAATTTGGTACATGTTTTCTTCTTTTGCAGTTGGGACATAGTTAACCCCCTGGGACACCAATTCCTCCTTAAGCACAGGTAAGCCATTATCCTTTTCAGGAACATGAGGATCATCAACAAGAGTTGAGTAGAAAGCATCTATTATCAGATCAAAATCATCTTGTTGCTCTAAGTTAGCAGCAACTCCATCATCTTCACTTCCACAATCAGAGGGCTCAACTAATGAACTTTGCACTACCTCATCCTGCTCAATATAGAAATACATCTTGTCAAATAGATTAGCTAGGCTCTCACCTTCTTGACTTTCTTTCTTATCCTGATCTGATTGCTCTAATCCACCTTGAGGATGTGCTTGAGAGGCTATTGTCTCTGGTTGTAACACTTCTGACCTTTCTCCATCAGGAAGCTCATAGTTCAAGAGAACAAGTGGAAAACCTATAGCCTCCTTCCCAAAAAATGGGTTCAGGTGACTGCGAGTTGCTCTAATGCTTTGTGTTGGGAATGTCCTCTTGATTGGATTATATGGATGGAAAGGCCTTTTTACTAAATTCTACCTTTTTCTTCGATGCTTCTCCTGGGATTGTGGCCTAGACTCTTGACATAGTTGCTTCTAAATTTGCCACTGCTGGTTAGGATTTTGATCCTCTTATTGATAAAGTGATCTATCCTCCAAATACTTCCCCTTTATAGTGATCAACTCTTTGGTTAGAGCCTGCAACAGACTCACCATCTATTGGTTTGCTGCTTGTTAATCACTTTTCTCTTTAAGTAGCTCCTAGGGAAGGTCATTTAAAGACTTCCCATAGCCAGTGCTAGCCTGAGGTTCTATTAATGTAGGTATGAGAGTAAATGGAGGTATCTACAGAGGTATAGTGGGCTGAAGATTAAGAGAGATAGGCATGGGTGGTCTTCTATCTATCATCCTTGCCTGGATTAAGCAATTTTCTACTTTGACAGCCAGGTCGAAAGCCTGGGGCAATGAAGTACCTCCTAAATATTGAATCATGATAGATATATCACTAGTTAGGCCTCTCAAAAAATAAAGGAAAGAACAATCTACTGAAGGCCTTATATTAATTGGAATCCTATTCCATGTCTTGAGAAATCTGCCATTAAAATCTGTCATCAGCTCACGAGGATCTCTCTTTATAACTTGGAGCTGCTCCACTAGAGACAAATAATCTGAGTCATCCTTAAAGTGTTTGTTGAGGAGGTCTCCAAGTCTATCCCATGAAGTAATGGAGCTAATAGTTAAAGTTCTAAACCACTCAAGAGCCCTACCTTTTAGAGATGCTGCTAATAGCTTGGTGGCCACATCCTCTTGAATAATGTTGTGTATGCTACAAATGGTGGTCACATCTCTTATGTGCTCAAAGGTTGTTGTTTGTCCTTCACCTATGAAATCAGGTATACTTTTGAGTGCTACCAAGGGCACATCATGGTGTTGGGAAAAACTTAACGGGCTACCCTGATTAAAGGGTGCAAATGCAAATAGTCTTGCCATCAGAAAAGTCTATTTTCTTCATGCGTTCTAGAAATTGGGTCATTGATCTTAACACCCATGGAGTCACCAGATATACTTGAGTATTAACCTCTTTAAGGCCTATACTATGCAATCAGTATATCAGAGATAGCATAATATTCAAAATTGATTTCTTTTGTAGTCCCACCGGGCATGCCAGGAATTGTTATACACTAAATTTGTGCCTCTGATCTCAAGCTCTCATAGTCTTGGTAATCCAGTATAACATGGGACTCATCTCAAGGTTGTGGGACCTTTTGCTAATTGAGATGAGACCTCCAGATTCTAGGTTGGTTCCTCTTGGATAATCACCCTGATTTGCTCTTAACAAGAAAGTAAACTTTTGAGGGAAAGGGATAGAAGGAGTGCATGGAAAGGGAAATAACTGAAAGCAAATCTACCTACCAGGTGATGTACCAAACTTGGGTTTGGATCTTAGTATAGAGGGATGAAACCAATGAAGGAATTAGGTCCAATAAGTTACAACTCACTAGATAGGCTTGCATAAGTATTTCATAGGAGGGTCTAAACAAAGGCTCAACCTATGACCTACAAATAGACATCCTTTTCTACAACTAGGTGTAGGAAATGAGACAAGGCTGCCGGGGGCTGTAGTATACCTACAAAACACCTAAATCAGATCAGACATAGGAAACACACAAAATTGTAGAAAGCAAGAGGAATCAGGAAACCTGAGATATCATTGAAATCATGCATACACTTTGATCCAATAAGAGATAATCTAGACAAGCAAGCATGAGGACAACAAGAATATCATAGAATACTTGCAATATTTGAATAATCAATGGAAATTTTATAATTGCAGAAAGTTAAGGAGCAGAAAGAATGCCTTCAATAACCTTTGGGGAAAGAAACTTTCCTTTTTTTACAATTGGCCAATTTTGAGCACTACAAGTTCCAAAAAAAGAATATATACATCCCCTGCACATAGGTAGGAATCAAAAATATCTCCGAATTAGGGCTACATAGATATGCATTATAATAATTTGGCCCTAAAATAGTCACTTCTGATCATAAATGTGCTTTGTAAATATCAATGCCAAATCAAATATTTCTCCCTTTGCGTGTCCATTCTTGCACTTGATCAACCTGCAGACACAAAATCCTGGATTCAACAACCTCCCTACAAGCCCACTCAGCCATAAAGGCTCAAAATCTAACTTTAGATCCTAGAAAGGACCCAAAATGGCTCCCCAAAAGAACTCTACAAATTCTCCCAACTGCAACCGCCCTGGTGACATAAATTTTTTGAACTACCTGCACTTGTAAATGCTCATCCTGGAAGAGAACCGACAAAAAAAATGATGCATCACTTAAAAATACCACTGGTCACATGATCACATGAGCTAAAAAAGCCTCATGCGATCATGGGACAAGCTTCGCTGAATACTGCCACCGCTTGACACGCAGACACCTGGACCTACGAGATCTACCACCTGTAGCTGGTAACAGCTTGTCACATGGTCGCATGGGCTCAGAAGGGCCCATGTGATCATGCAACCAACCATAAGAGGTTACCTGATAATTTCTGGTGGCATTACCGAAATTGCCACCGTTGACTACAAGAATAACCCTGGGTTCACCCTGGGTTCACTTTTCCTTTTGGTCGCCAAGTCACATTATCCTTTCTTAACCTTGGGCATATTCAGTGACCACATGAAAACTGTTGATCTTTGCTTCATCCAACAGTAGTCACTGAGTCTCGTAATTGCCAGATAGAAAGAATATTCTTCCTTTTATTGCGAGATTACTCGACCAAAACTAGAACTAGGCCCACCTCCAACTATGCAACTGCACAAAGCTTATGAACCCCGAGCCCAGAACCACCATGTGTCACTCCCCTATTCATCCCAGCCACTTCATTAGCAACACCTCGGCAACCCCTGGCACAGACCCACTTGTCCACAGAGATGTCCATCGAACGATTGTCACATGATCGCATGGGATCGGAAGATCCCATGAGATCATACGACCACCATTGATCTTTGTCAAACTTGTGCCAATGCAGAAACCTCATGCCCCACCGACTGCTTGTTGCATGATCTCATGCCGTTAAGAGACCACATGCGATCATGCAACCAACAGCATGACGTTAACTACTTGAACTATGAACCATCACCACCGAAACCGCTGACGGTTTTTCACATGGTCGCATGGGCTTGGAATGTAAGGAAACTCAAGTGTGAAAATAGCTTCCTACGCTAATCTCTATAGGAGAGTATTGTGCAAATTCTTATAAATCCTCATAATTTCAGATTCATTAACTACTTTAACAAAGATATTGCAACCACATACCATACATACAAAAAAATAGAGAATGACACAAAGATATACCCTGGGGAAAACCTTTCGGTAAAAAAACCCCAGCACTCCAAAACCTGCACAATGTATTATCTTCAACACAAATATTACAATACACTTGCAATGCAATTTCTTTCAGGAAATGAGACACAAAGCCAACAAGACTTAAATTTTTGTTATATCTCTCCCATAGGAGCAGCATCATATATATAGACTCCTCTGGACCCAACAATGGGCACAACCACCAAGACCCATGCACAAAGCCACATGTACACAGTTGTTACATGCAATCCCAAGAATAGGCATCCATCCCTAGAATAGACTATAAAAGCTTGTCATAGAATCTACCAAAAATAACGGTCACAAGAGAAGTGTACGAGAATCTATCATACCAAACTATTTTTGGAATATTCTCTTACACACACCAACCACTTCTTCTTGGGTGCCCAAATAGGCCCAAGTCATAAGATGCTCTTACACCTATCATAGCACATTCCTTAAATAGTTCTTATGCGTCATAGGAATCCATCATGACCATTTTAGTCATGATCTCCTTACGCACAAGATGCTGACACATCAAGTGGAGTGAAACATCAACATGCCAACTAGACATGTACACTCACACTTAATTATATTATTTGCAAAAAATACATTTACAAAACAAATAACATGAATAGGAATTAGCCAAGGTTGAGACACCTTATTCCTAACATTCTCCCACTTGTCGAACACCTTGTAAGAGCAATAGGAACATAACAGGAACTTTAACCGCTATAGGCCAAAAGGCCCATAGAGTCTGAACATGATCTGAACTTCTCAGTGCCCACTAGTTTCGTTAATGCATTTGCAAAATTCTTCACAGTATCTACCTTCTCCAAATTTACCTTTCCATCTTCCACCATATCTCTCACAAAGTGAAACTGCACATCAATGTGCTTCATTCTGGCATGGAAAGTTGGATTCTTTGCAAGGCAAATAGTGCTCTGACTGTCACATCAAATAGTAATTTGTTCTGCATCAACACCAACATCAGAACACAATCTTCTAAGCCAAATGACTTCTTTACAAGCATGAGTAGCAGCCATGTACTCAGCTTCTGTAGTGGACAAAGCAACCACAGGTTGTCACTTACTCATCCAACTTATGGCACCACCAAACATAGTGAACACATAAGCACTTGTGGATCTCCTGCTGTCAATATCACCTACCCAATCTGAATCCACAAACCCATGAATACAAACTTAATGCAGAGATCCAGAAGAGTTACCATTATAACATATGGAGTAATTTTATGTACCCCTCAAATATCTAAATACTCACTTAACTGCATCCCAATGTACCCGTCCAAGATTAGCCATAAACTGACTCAGGACTCCCACTACTTGGGCAATGTCTGGTCTAGTATAGACCATAGCATACATAAGACTGCCAACTGCACTAGCATAAGGTACTCTACTCATGTCCTCCACCTCACTAGGATATTTTGGACAATCATCTATAGATAACTTTATTCCCATAGAAATAGGAACACATAGTGGTCTACAATCTGCCATGCTGAACCTGTCCAACACAGACTTCACATACTTACTCTGACTCAACCAAAGTTTTCTATTAGACCTATCTCTACTGATTTCCATACCCAAGATGTACCTATCTACCCCAAGATCTTTCATCTCAAACTGTGCTGACAACTGAGATTTAAAATCAAAAATCATACCCTTACCCTTCCCAAATAGAAACATATCATCAACATATAATGCAACAATAAGAAGGCGATCATTTTCAACTCTGAAATAAACACAATGATCTAATTTTGATCTTACAAATCCAATTGACAACACAAAGGCATCAAACTTAAGGTACCACATCCTAGGAGATTGCTTCAAACCATGTAGAGATTTCTTTAATCTGCAAACTAAGGATTCTTTACCTTTAACAATGTAGTGCTCAGGCTGTGACATATAAATCTCTTCCTCCAAATCACCATGAAGGAAAGTTGTCTTCACATCCATCTGTTCTATCTCTAAATCATATGATGCAGCAAGAGATAACAAAAATCTAATGGATGTCAACTTTGCAATAGGAGAGAATATTTCACCATAATCTATTCCCTCTACCTGTGAATACCCCTTTGCAACCAATCTAGCTTTATACCTTTCAACACTGCCATCTGCACATAATTTCTTCTTGAACACCCATTTACAACCAATAGATTTTCTCCCTTTAGGAAAAGGTACAAGGTCCCAAGTTTTTTTTTTTCTAATGAAGCCATCTCATCATCTATAGCCTCAATCAAGGAACCTGCATCTTCCATGCCCAAAGCCTCTTTCATAGATCTAGGCTCATCAGTGTTAGTAATCAAAGCAAAGGCACAACTAGAATCTAACATAGAATAACCAAACCTTTCTAATTGCTTTCTTTCTCTTGTGGATCTTCTCAAGGTCTATGGTTGAGGTTGTTCTTCCTCTTCTTTTGAACTATCAGAGCTGCTAGAGCTCTCCTCATCATTAGGCCCAACATGGTCTCTTTGTTCAATCTTCTTAGGGGTAGGAGGTAACTAAACAACATCTTTTTCCTTTTTTTTTTTTCATCTGGTTGTAGCACAATAGGAGAAGATGTTAGCTCTCTGAAAATAACATTTCTACTATACAACACCTTACTAGTCATGGGATCCCAAAGCTTGTATCCTTTCACACCAGCACTATATCCAATGAAAATACATTTAACAACTTTGTTTTCTAGCTTAGATCTTTTCTCCTTTGGAACATGTGCATAAGCTTCACAACCAAAAACATGAAGATGTCTAATTGAAGGCTTCTTACCAGACCACACCTCCATGGGTGTCTTACCAACAAGGGCTGATGTAGGAGATCTGTTAACTAGATAGCAAGCAGTGGCCACAGCTTCAGCCCAAAACCTTTGTTCTAAACTAGCTCCACTAAGCATACTCCTAGCCTTCTCCATCAGTGTCCTGTTCATTCTCTCTGCAACTCCATTTTTCTATGGGGTATAAGGAGTTGTCTTATGCCTCTTGATATCTTGTTCTTTACAGAACTATTCAAACTCTGCTAAGCAAAACTCACCACCATTATCAGTTCTCACACACTTAATCTTCTTACTAGTTTGATTCTCTACAAGAGCTTTAAATTCCTTGAACCGACTAAAGAATTTTGTCTTACTTTTAAGGAAATAAATCCATGTCCTTCTACTATAATCATCTATGAAAGATACAAAAAATACAGACTTGGAGATTGAAGGAACTTTTATAGGACCAAATACATCAGAATGAATAAGATCCAAAACATCAGAAGATTTGTGAGAACTAGAGTAAAATTGAACATGATTTTGTTTACCATAGACACAGTGTTCATAGAAGTCAAACTTGAGATTGCAATCATTTAACCCCTCAATGAGATTTTTATTTTTAGGGTTTTGAGACCCTTTTCACCAATGTGGCCAAATCTCATATGCCACAACATTATCTTTTCTGCAAGAAGCTTACCTTCCAAAGTATTTGCACTACCATCAGAACCAATAGCCATAGACTTCTTCACTACTTGTTCAGATGGTGAGGATGAAGAACTATTACATAGAGGAATACATGCATCTAGCTAAAATATGGTACCTCTCCTAGTACCCCTTGCAAGAACTATCGATCCTCTCATCATCTTGCATCCTTCTTTCAAAAAAACAACTTGCACACCTACATCATTTAGCATACTTATAGATAATAGGTTTCATGCCAAACCTAGAATGTGCATAACTCTGTGGATTCCCTTTACTCATCCATCAGGAAATTTGATAGTGATCCTTTCACATCCAACTATCTTTAGGTGAGAATCATCACCCAAGTACACCTTTCCACCATCAAACTCTTCATATTTTGAGAACTAGTTTTGATGAGAGGTCATGTGAAAAGATGCACCCGAGTCAACCAACCACACATCATCGGATGCATGGGTTACCAAAGCTGCGATGAATGCATTGCCATCTTCTTGAGCTCTTTCTGAAGCTGAATCTAAACCTTTCTTCTTCTTCTTCGGCTCTTTGCAGTCTTTACGAAAGTGCCTAGATTTATCATAGCTCCAACATTTTGCCTTGGACTTATTGGAAGTCTTTGACTTCCCACAGGATTTGGATCTACCCTTATTGTCAGACTTATTGTCATTTTTCTTCCCTCTTTCAGTGGATCTCCCACGAACAGCAAGGGCTTCTTTTTTTGAAATGGAAGCCTTTCTCCACATCTCCTCTGATAGCAGTGAAGACACCACATCATCCATTTTTAAGGTGACTAAAGTTCTTTCGAGAGCCATCACAAGATGGTCCCATGAATCTGGTAAAGAACACAAAAGTGTGTAGCAAGGATCCTCCTCCTCTAACTTGACACCAGATGATGTCAATTGTGCAGCCAGCAGATTAAATGCATTTAAATGATCCATTAAGGATCCATCTTCCTCCATTCATAGAGAGTACAACTTCTTCCTTAGGAACAACTTGTTCACTAGAGATTTGGCCTGATACACAGCCGCAAGTCTTTCCCATAAACTATTTGCAGTTTTCTCATCTAGGACATTCAGAAGAACTGCATCGGTTAAATAGAGTCTTATGAGACCCTTAGCTTTACGGTCTTTGATATCCCAATTTAATTGAGTTATAGTTGTTGGTCTTGTAACACTTGAAGTCACTTCCCATAGGTCACAATCTTCCAACATGTCTTCCATCTTGAGTTTCCACAACTTGAAATTAGTGCCATTAAATTTCTCCTCCTCCATTCTTCCATATGATGAACTTGCCATCTCAATCTGCAAATAAGATTCATAATGCTCTACAAAAAACTCCCACTCAAACTTGAGATCAGCTCAAAAAACCCTACCCAACAACTAGGATCAAAAGTTGATCAAGCTCTGATACCACTTGTAAGGAAACTTAGGTGCGGAAACAGCTTCCTACGGTAATCTCTATAGGAGATTATTGTGCAAATTCTTATAAATCCTTACAATTTCAGATTTGTTAACTACTTTAACAAAGATATTGCAACCACATACCATACATACAGAAAAATAGAGAATGAAACAAAGATATACCCTTGGGAAAACCTTTCGGTAAAAAAACCCCAGCACTCCAAAACCTGCACAATGTATTATCTTCAACACAAAGATTGCAATACACTTGCAATGCAAGTTCTTTCAGGAAATGAGAGACAAAGCCAACAAGACTTAAATTTATGTTATATCTCTCCCATAGGAGCAGCATCATATATATAGACTCCTCTGGACCCAAAAATGGGCACAACCACCAAGACCCATGCACAAAGCCACATGTACATAGTTGTTACATGCAATCCCAAGAATAGGCATCCATCCCTAGAATAGACTATGACAGCTTGTCATAGAATCTACCAAAAATAACAGTCACAAGAGAAGTGTAAGAGAATCTATCATACCAACCTATTTTTAGCATATTCTCTTACACACACCAACCACTTCTTCTTGGGTGCCCAAATAGGCCCAAGTCATAAGATGCTCTTACACCTATCATAGCACATTCCTTAAATAGTTCTTACGCATCATAGGAATCCATCATGACCATTTCAGTCATGATCTCCTTACGCACAAGATGTTGACACATCAAGTGGAGTGACACATCAACATGCCAACTAGACATGTACACTCACACTTAATTACATTAGTTGCAAAAAATACATTTACAAAACAAATAACAAGAATAGGAATTATCCAAGGGTGAGACACCTTATTCCTAACATGGAAGAGCCCATGCAATCATGCAACCAACCGTAAGGTGTTAGTCACTGATCGCCACCTAGCTTTTCACCTAATTTCTTACCGTTTGTCACATGATCGCATGCAGCCAGGAAGGCCCATGTGATCATGCGAGCAACTGCATGATGCTAACCAATGACTGCCAGACGTTGGAGTTGGACGCCGAATCTTGACCGCTAATCTTTGCTGACACCACATCAATGGTTGTCGTATGATCTCATGGGATTGAAAGATCCCATGCGATCATGTGACAACTGTCGGATCTTTTCTGCACTAGCACGGCCTTAGTCACCGAGACCCACCTGTCAGAGTTGTGCGCTTAGGGTAAAAAATGTAGAAGGTGCTAAAAACATAGAGGGTTTTCGAGTGAGGGTAAAAAACACACCAAATTTTCAAAGAGGAGAGGTCGAAAACACACTGAACTTTCAGACCAAAAGGCAGAAACATCCCGAGCCTGTAGAGAGGAGGTCAAAAACACACTGGGTTTTTAACACTTGAGTAGAAAACACACTGGACTCTCGACACTTGAGCATTTCACTTGGAAAATAGGGCTGTGGCTAAAAATGGACGAGAGGGAAATTTTTGGGCAACACCAACATTTCCTACAAAATGACTAAGTATAAGACACTAATAGACAACAAACCTATAGGTATCAACAATCTCCCCCTTTGACATTAGTGGCAAAAACACTTTGTCATGACATTTACATTACATTTACATGAGTACTTTAGTACTAACTGAAGTATACAAAATACTCCCCCTAAAACTTAACTCCCATCTTACAAAACAATTTTTTTTACATTTGTACATATAAGACTTCTTTACATGACATACACTCTAATACATATACATATACAAAACTAAGTATGTCATACCATTCGATTCTGCTTCTGCTCTCTGATTCTATTGCCTCCCTTTGTGACTTAACATGTCATTTTATTATTTCCCCCTTGTTTTTGTCACTTTAAGTTATTCATTGGTAGGGAGCTTGTCATATTTCTCCAGAAGTGGTTTTTCAAGCATCATAACCATGTGCAATGTAGAGTCCCAATTAGATGTGGCAATCTTCAAAGCTTATGATTTTACTTCTAGCTCAACAACTAGATCAACTAAGCTCTCAGCAGTAGAAAGATGAGGATATTTCTTTACTAATTCATTTGCCTTAGCTAACTCTCTTTGTATGGCCTCTAGCTGAGGTGTCAACATTTTTTGAATAGAGAGTAAGCGATCTCTTATCTTGCCATCATTAGCGATTAACTTGGCTATCCTTCCTTATGCACGTAGAAGCTTGGTATACTATATAGAGCTGCAACTTGCATCCAAACTCAATGAATGACCAGTAGATTTTATATCTAAATGTAGCTTGTCTACTAGCTAATGATTATCCTTTGTAAACAATTCTACATCACACAATTTCTTATATAAAGATTGTGCATTAAGTACAACTTCTTTTGAATTAGATATTATGGTAGAAAGTTCTACATTCTTTATTGCTATCTCGATAGAGACCTTATTTAGTACCTTTGTCTAAAATTTTCTTTTTAACCACTGCAACAACTTATCATTTTCTTCACTGTCATCATCTATCACTTTATTGACTATGTGGAAAAGTTGTTCCATTATGGGTTCAAAGTCATTAACATCAGTCATGTCAAAAGCATCAATGAATTTAGCTTTATCTCATGAAGTACTTGCTTTTGCTGATGTTCCCTTCTCAATTCTTCCTATTTTCTTTTCTTCTTCAATAAATCTTGTAATATTTGCATCTATTCATATGATAAGTTATATGTGTCCCATTTCAAAATCAAAATAACTTCTTCTACTATCACCTGAGGTGTAGTAGTTTTCACCTTCCTTTTTTGTGCTTTCTTCTTCGATGCAGTCGCACTCGACATCTGTACAAGAGATTTTATTGCCTCTTGTTCCTTAGGTTCTTGAACACTAATTTATTTTTCTATCTCCTTCTCTTCTTTTCCATTATCCTCCACCTAAGGATTTACAATCACTAGTGCAAACTGATATGCTTTCTCTTTCTGTGTCTCCTCGGCAGATGTACACTGAAGTGCAATTGCCAACTAGTCCTATTCCTTGGTAGTGCTAATACCAGCTAGCATGTCAACTGTAACAACTTTAGGATTGGAAATGGTAGTGTTTATAGTTCACATGTTCTCAATTTGTGGATAGTCCATGACTTGTAATAGCACAGTGTTACTACCCAACAAGGATGTAATCTTTCATGCCTCGACTTCTATTTCCTCCTCGGTCAAAACTTGAGTCTTTAGTAGGGTATTCTCAATGATGTCAATAATAGTTATTGCAGCTAACATCTGTCATTTCTCTTCATTGGGAGCACTCTTGTCAATTTGCTATCATCTTTATCATCTAACTCAACACCCTTAGATGTGCTACCTTCTTGTGGTGCACTCTTGTCAATTAATAGACCAAAAAAAATCTTCCAAGCCTAAGACTTTTCTTAACAACATCCTCAACCTTGTGTTGAAGGATAGAATATGCCTTGAGCTTAGGATCGAATCTATTCTTTTACTACTCCATAACTTCCTGAATTGTAGCAGGGGAAAGGTCTGGTGAAACTTGAGCTAATGTGCTTTCCCTTATCTTCTTCTCGATATAAGTGCATATTCCTACTTTTGTGAAATCCTTTGATATAGCTCATTGGGAAACAAGTTATCTATTTGTAGTGGTACCATTTTGAATGTGCAAAGAATTTCTAGTATTGCTCCTTCAACTTTCTCCTTATCTACTATACTCGTCTTATCAAATCTTATCTGTTTGAGTCCGACTAGACTAGCAAAGGTCTTAATGTTGTGGCATATTTCATCCACAATCAATGTTTTTCTCTATACTAGTGACTTCTTCTTTATTTCTTTGTCACTCTTTGTTTCCTCATCATCTTTCTCCAAAATTAGTTTCCTCCTAGGCTTCTTCCTTATTTGGCTTGGCACTACCCTAGGCTGAACAATTTTTGTTTTCCCAGATGCAAGGGTTTTCTTTTGTGGCTCGAAAGCTATAGCTGTAGAGGCTGCCCTTGTTCTTGGCCTAAGAATAGGTGATGAAATAGCCTTAGGTTTTTGCATTTTCTTGTTCACATGCTTGACAATTAGTATCTTCTTGCCTTTCTTCTCCACTACTTTCTGTTCTTCTTTACTCTCGCTGGATTCACTTGATTTATCTTTCCTTAGACCTTATGTCAATGCAAGAGGTTCATCTACCTCTCTCTCTCCTATCATTTTCTCTAGGTTCTTTACTCTCTTTTTCCTCCTTTCCATGGTAGTATATTTCAATCCCATGGTTATTTTAGCCTTAGCCTCCTCATAAGTTCAAAAATAGGTATCCTTCTTATCAACTTCCTCAGCTAACAAGGATATGATTTCTACTGTGGTCTCATGAATATTAACCTCATAAGGTAATGGCATTAGCCATGATACCCTCAGTATAATAGCTTGAGCATATGTGAAGATGATATCTAATAACAAAAAAATGTCTTGTTTATACTTCTCAACTAGGGATATAGGAATCCTACTTCTCTTCCTTATTTTCTTCTTGAATTATAAAATGTAGTTTTCTATTACACCCTTGAAATTCTCTCCCATCTGACTAATAAACTCATTAGTTTGAACTATGATTTCCCTATTCTTATCCTTGACTACTCCACCAATAGTAGGAAAGCACTTCTGAATATAGAAGGATAGACAAACTAGTAAGGAACTAAACTTACACATAGAATTCTCCACTTTCCATATAGAAGTAAGGTTCTCAAGAAGTTGGGCCAGTTGGATCTTGGCAAGGTCATAGGTATGATTCTTCTTGATGATTTTCCAAGCCCGGTCCACTGCCATGCATGGGAAGCTATCCAGATGACTAGACTGATAAGATTTATGAGCAATTACCCTCACTGGAAACTCAATCTCTAGATTAGTGATAGTAGAGATTATCATTCCATGCTTATTCCATATTGCCTGAGTGGTTTCCTGAATCTCCTCCTTGCTTTGACATGTCATTGTTTTCTTATCAGGGAGTTCAGGGTACCTAGTTACCTGGTGAATAATATCTTTTTTGATTTGCATTAGTCCATCCTCTAGCCAAATTTTCATATTGTGTACCCTACTTAGTACAATTTTAATCTAGTCCACCTTGAAAGTTTGTGGAAAGTCAAGGGCATGAACTAACCCTTGCTCAAAAAGCTTCTGGTGTACTAGCTTCAATACCCTCTTGCTACATAGTTTGTCATTTATCCAATTTTACACATATAGCATGACCAAATGTCATTTATCATCAAAAATTTCTTAGGGGTTGTTGACAAGGATCCACTAAGATCTCCCATGATTGCCCTCTCTGGGATGGCTCGAAACTTATGTGGCCTACACACCTCATTTCCTTGTTTCTTTATTTAAATTGATGACCATGATGCCATTTATCTCAACTAAAAATTATCACAAAAAAATTTTACTTGGTAAAGTACCTTTTCACATGTGTTCTTCATATGATTTGCTGACGACATGCTGTGAAAATTTCTAAAATCGCTCTTAAGGTCTTAATCACACTAGTTACGTGTACTTTGAATCACTCAAAGAAATTTTCAATTCATTGGTGAAGTGAAATGAATGGTAACTTCCTACTTTATAGACTTGAAATGGTCATATTAGGCCTTCTTAAATGTTTCGTACACATTTTAGGTGTGATACGGTTGTCTAGGCAATCTCATGTTAAGCTTGGCTAACACAAGCTTGGTCAACAAAACCATTCTATTACAGCTCTGTGTACATCACATCTTGGCTATCATAGGTGCTTGACATACATTGATAAATTAGTTATTTCAAACTAAAACATTGATGCTCGACATCAAATATGGATTGTTCCACTTAGCTCAAATCTATCCTAATGCATCTTTATCCATGCAAATATGGAATTTTTCACAACATATGTCAAGAACTAATATAAAATAAAACATTGTAAAACTTAGTTCCATACATACCTTCTTTTCTTAGTTTGAAGTAGTGTGATCACCTAATCCATTAGATTGGGTGACCTCGGGTGTAGCTTCACTAGTGCTTCCTTCTTCTTTCTTCTTCCATGTTTTGTTAATCTGATTTCTCATTTTCTCAATGATTTCTTCATTCTTGTTTAGATCACTACTCGGTATGGGTGATCTACAATCTTTCTTCAAATGTCCAATCTTATTGCATTTGTAGCACACCATACTTCCATTCATCTAGCTCTTGGATTTTCCTCTAAAGTGAATCTTTAGACAATTTGCTCCAATGTACCCATATTTTCCACACTAATGAAAACTATACCAAGTATTGTAATGGATGATGATTTCTCATTATGACCAAGTCCAGATGTATCACTAGATCTTCTAGGTGACCTTAACATCTCTTTAAAATATCTTGCAGCTTCATTAGGATTTTTCATCCTTGTATTGACTTCCTTTTAACTTCTCAGTTCATTCTTCAGTTGATTGTTTTCAGATCTCAAATTGGTGATTTCCATTTCTTTCCTGCTTAATTCCTGATTAATGAGTAACAATTGATTTACCATGTCTAGATGATTTTTAGTCATCCTTTGCATGTCATTTTTCTTTTCATTAAGTCTTGTTGATATTTTTCTTTTATCTTCTTCTACCATTGTCTTGTCTTCTTCAGCTTTCTTTTTCTGATCAACTATTTCACAGAGTCTCACAAAATGAATTTCTTATTCTCTCTTTAGATCTTTGATGTTTCCATCCAGTATGTTATTTTCTCCAGTAGTCCTTATATGGCTTTGTCACTTCTTGTAGAGTTCCCACTATTAAATAGTACAGTAGTATCTTCTTCTTGATATAGTGTTTCATTCTATTGAATAGGAATTTCTCTTCTTCTGCTTAAAGATTTCAACAGTTCTCCTCTAGCTGCTTCAAGTTGTTTTAATGCAAGATGAGTGTCGATCTTCTAATTCTCTATGATTTTTCTCAACTTATAAACCTGCATCTCAAGATCTTTACCTCACAAGTGGTTAGACTTCTATAGGAGACCTATGCTTTGATACCAATTGTTGGAAATCTATTTTGGAAATGTGATATTGAGAGGGGGGGGGGTGTTAGATATCACCTATTGAGCCATTTTAATATTACTAAAAACTTGCATAGCATTATCATAAACTTCATCAATGTAATAAAAATATTAAACTAAACATCATTCATGAAAGTAATCATAACACTTTGATTTTGGTCACCCAAAAACCCTTGAAAGGTAAAATTGGGGTGGGCATGACACCCACAAATCTTTACTACTACAGTATGAACTTTGCTTATTAGGGTTAAAAACTTTGATCACAAAATATGATCTACCCTGTGAGAGGTTTTCCCTGTTAAGAGCTATAAGATTTATACAATCTACCTTGCAAAAGGATTTAGAACTTACAACCAAGTAAGTAATTGGTTAAGAGATTAATTAAGGTCAGTTAAAACAACTCTGTTAAGAGATTAAAATTGATACACCTATTAGAATGTCTCAGTACCTAATCCTTTGGTCTCCACTGTATTTTCTGATTACATATCTTCTCCTTCTAGTATTGATTTGATCCTATCGATCGAGTATATCTGTAATATGTTCTTCACTACTTGACTTTGTTTAGCTCAGTCACTAAAGTGTATTATAGAATACTTCACTAGTTCAAAGATATTATCTTAGTTCTATATCCTTCTATTCATCATACTCTTCTCATATCCTGTTACATTTTAGGGTCCAGATCTCATCTTATATAGACAATTGAATTCCTCTAATATTTAAGATTTACGATCTAGATTGTCTCATTAGTTACAGTATATGGATATATGACCATAAGTTATGATCAAAAGTTAAAACCCTAGATGCATATTTCTTTTAGATCATTCTTTCTTCCCTCAATCAACATGATTTACACCAAAAATTTCATTGCAGATTGGAAAAGATAAATCTAGTCCATCGAGATAAATCATGTAATTCCAATGGTAGGTCATTGTCCATAGTCCTACCAATGTTTTCATCAAGAATTAGTACACGTGTTTAGAGATACACTAATCAGATGAGAAGTGGGAGCTAGTTATTAGTAAGAGATACACTGAGAGCCTCGTCAGGCATCAAACTAACATTTTTAGTTAGTTTTGATAATATGTATTATCCTAATGGTGTCACCCAGATAGCTTTGATATTGAATAAGTCATCAAGGAAGGACACCAAATTAGTAAAATGCATGTTAATTTATGAAAATTTATGATGTCTAGAATGTAGTATATGAATGGCATCCTATTAGAGTGATAAGTGGTATCAGCCAGTGGGATCATGAATTATATCGATACCCAATGAGTGAGAGGAATCAGTATCGAAGAAAACCTTCCTGATCAAATTTTATCAAGTTTTCATGAAGGATTGGCATGATGTGGAAAGTACATTTTGGAAAACCTTTTTCCTATATGCAACTATTTTCACATCAGTTAAAATGCTAAAGGGTCAAATAGTAAAGGTGATATAAATGCTCAAAGAAAATAAAATAAATCATCGTGTATGGAAAATCTACTGAAAATCCCATTGCAGAAATCAAATCCATTTAGCATGCTTTATAAGTAAAAAAATGAATGATAATTTTTCAAAATTTTAGACATTTATCAGTGTCATCTAGTTGCTAGGATGGGACTTCCAATAATCATTGACCCTGAGGATGAAGAGTCTAGACATGTTCAGCATCTTGGCCTAAGTAGGATGGAAGAAGATCAATTTGATATTGTAAATATTCTTCTAAATGTTGCCTTAGACCTAAAGATGAGCCATGTTGCCTATCATAGTGACATACTAGAACTAGAAGAAGAGTTGGACAGAGAAGAGTTGCATGAGCTTCTCTATGAGGTACTAGAAAATAATGATGGGTGGGTTCCAGATGATTTCCATAATGAATTGATAGATTTAATTGGTTTAGTACCTATTAATGGTGCTCCTTTTATCCAGTGATATGTGATTAGTTTTTAATTAGGTTTTTGGTGTTAATATTTTATAAAATTATTTTTGTAATGGTCTAAAGCTAAACATTGCATCCCTTTATAGTTTATAAGAATGGATACCAAGAATGAAAAAAAGGATGATATATAGAAAAATACACACAGATAATGTCAATTCATATTTTGTATTATGAATATGTGAAATGATAATAAAAATCTATTGATATCATCAACTGGTAACCTTATTTTGTCTTAATATAATGATCAAATGTTCTTAGCATTTCTCTGATTGGTTCAATCTCTTTAGTTAATTGACTAGTTCCTTTGATAAATCTTTTAGATTTTTTTAATGTCCATTTCATATAATATTATTATGTGATTCTAATCTTCAATTTGATCATCAATTAGAAAGATTGATTATCAAAATTCTTTCTGTTTTACTGGTCTCTCAAAGCTAGGGTTAAACTTAGTAAAACTAACTGCATATTTTTTTCAAATCATAGCTTATATTGAGAGCCTTTGAAGTGATATGTTTATTTCAAAAGAATAAGTTTTTAAATCTCTATTAGAGGTTATACATAGGATCTTTTAATTGAACTGATAGAGAACTAATGAGTAAGAAAGACACTGGTCTAATTATTATTTCAAAATAAGGAATCAGATAATTTCAGAGAATTTATAATAGATATGTCATACATATTATTTGCAAGGATTTTTTTAATTCAAAAATATTACATATTAACAATATTTACTAAACAATCTATTTAAAAAAATTTCACAACTTTTAGATACCAAATTGTTGTGGCACTCACAATTTGATCATTCTCAAGAGTTTCAATTACCATCTTGAGGGATCACCTAAGTTTTTACACATTATATTATCTTCTATAAAAACCTCAAACCAACATATAAAGGTTGAATGACAAGCCTACAAGCCTTGGTCTTGCAGAGCCAAAATTGCAGAAGTTTCAGACTTTCCTTTGGTTGAAACTTGTTAGTCAGCTAAATCACATGGATTTCCTAGGATTGGATTGGAAAGTCCATAGGAAATCCAATATCTTGATTTGAGCACCAAAACTACCTAGGGTTTATGCTTTTTTTCTTTTTTTTCTACCTAGGGTTTATGTTTTTTTCTTTTTTCCTACCTGAAGTTTACAATTTTTTTTCTACCCAGGGTTTTATGTTTTAGCTATTTTTATTTTTCGCATTTTCTATAAATTTTTTTGAAGTTAAAGAAAAAAATTAAAAAAAATTTTTAAACACAAAATTAATTTTTAAAACAAAAAATGAAAGAAATTATTAAAAAATAAAGACACATACATGGAATGATGATAAAAATGGTTGAGGGGGTTGATAGTGAAGCGAAAATTGGGCAATCATCTCTCTAGAAATCACTAGCCCATTTTCTAACTAGTGAAAATGATATGAAATCATGTAAAGAAAACATTTACAAAATAGGCACCCGATTTTTAAGAAATGGGCTTCCATTTTCCTTTGGTTGCTTGATGCTAAATAGAAACTCAATTTTTTTATGATTTGGTCACCTAAAGCTAAATGGGTGCCCATTTGTAGTGGAATATTTGTTTTCCCCATGGACATCCACAAAATTGGCACAAAACTTTGTGCAATTACCCGCTAAACAAATGACTAAATTAATGGCTAAATATATGACTAAATCAACGACTAAATTAATGGCTAAATGAATAACTAGACCAATGACTAAAATAGTTTAGTCATAAATTTGGTTGTGTTAAAAATGATTGGCAATAAACTAATAATAGTCACACAACATAGTTTAGCATTTATATGTAATTTTTTGTAGTTTATTTAGTCACATATTGTTATTTTTGTACTAGTAAAAAGCTTCACATTTAGACACCTATTACCTCTAAACTATTAGAAATTTGAGGATGATATAAATATTTGAGATTTTTAAGCATGTTTGAGATTTTTTATTAGACATTGTTTATTTGTGCTGAGATTAGTGTTTTGTCATTGATGTCAACATAATATTGTTGTTGAAGACACCGTGTTTAGTTTTTTAAGAGAAGATGTATTAAGTATTTCTAGTATTGTTACTATTAGAGAAGATGTGTTTAGTTTGTTAACAAAGTTTGATGTTTAGTATTGCTAGTATTAAGTATAGAGAAGAGTTTGGATTTTGAGTTTGAGTTTGACTTGATGCAAAGGTTGGAGCTATTCTTTCTTCTTGCTAGTATTATTGGATCATGTTATGACCATGTTGATGGTTTGCATTGATAGTGGTGATCACATTCAATGATTTGATAGTGTGTTGGAATTTTTTCATTTAGATCCTAGCTGACTTTCTGAAGTAACGTGTTGCAATTCTTGGTGCGGATTTGGAAAAGTTGTTGTGTGTTCGAGGATGAATTTTTGGGTCCTATATAATTCTTGGATGAATTGATATGGATCATGTTTTAGTTTGAGTATAATATTTGTATCATTTTTTCTTATAGGTCTTAGTTGAACTTGCTGAGGACTATTAGTTGTAGCATCTATAAATTAGAAATAATTTGTAATTGAAAAGAGTGTGTGATTAGTAGAAAAGAAGAAGGATATTTGTAATCTATAATTGAGGCAGAGATTGTACTTCATCAAAAATGTATTGGCATTGCAAATGCTATTAGTCAGTTTAGCCATATTGGATAGTTGTCCACCCTTGTGAATTATAATCAGAAATTGATCATTGAAGTTGACTAAGAGCCAAATCATTTTGTTGTGAGCAATGATCTCTAGGAACTGGTCTTGTAAGCGCATGTAGATTCCTTTTTTTTTCATTTTCTCTTAACTAGGTAGTACTTTTAATAGTGTACATTTATCTAGATGGTTTGACTCCCACTGGGGTTTTCCCTTAACCGGGTTTCCTCAAGAAGTTTTTTGTGTGTTCAATGTTATGTGTTGTAGATCTTGTATTACTATTTATCTTTTAGATTATTAATTGATTTAGTGATTTTTAAAGTTTTAATTTATATTGCACAACTAATTCACTCCCCCTCTTGGTTATTCTTGCCTTCTTTTCGGCCTAATAATTGGCATTAGAGATAATTCCTTTTAAAAAATCTTAATCATTTGAAGGAGGTCCAGCATGGAAAACATAAAAAAATAAATGCCTAAGTTTGATAGATCTAACTATCTAATATGGAAGGATCAAATAACTAATCTAATATGCATGGGAGATGAATATTGGGATATCACAGAGAAGCCTTAAAGATCATCTCTAATGACTTGTCTCAGGATATAGATAATGAAATGAAAAAATTTAAGGAGAATATGTTAGCAAGGGAAGATTTGATCAGTGACTTTTTAGATACAAAATATTATCACATCTATGGATTGAGGATAGTGCATGAGGTATGGAATAAATTAGAAACTATATATCAGGGTGATAAGTATGCTCAAAAAGCTAAGTTGTAGGCTGTTAAAGGGAAGTATGAAGATGAGTGAAAATGAAACCATATCATCTTATATACAGAGAGTAAATGATCTAGTTTTTTTAATCAGATGTGTTGGTGGTACCTTGAATGATAATAATTTTTTAAGAAAAATTATGACATATTTTTCCATGGGAAGAGATCATGGAAGAGGAAAGGAAGATCTGTGAACTTGAAACCATAATTCAAAAAAGACCACCTATGGGTTCCAATAAGCATGAAGTAAAGTTATCTTTGAAATACTTTAACTATAATAATACTAGTCACGTTACATCTTGTTAGGAATAGTCCCAAGAGATAACTAAGAGGGGGGCGGTGAATCAGTTATCTACAAGTTTCAATTATGTATCCAATTATGTATAATTAAACATAAAGCATAGACACAATGAAAGAACACTTGAACAGAACACCAATATTTAGCTATGGGGAAACCCACATAGGTAAAAACCCCATTGGGACTTGATACCCACTAATATTCTGTACTAGTGTATAATGATCCTTGCTAGAAGATCCTTTACCCTGTTAGGAGTAGCTTTACAATATATTAAGTATAGTACACCTGGTTAAGGGTTAGAACCTATTAGGAGTCTTTTACAACTATTCATATTAGGGGAGAGGATGCATTGTCTGAGAGCTCATTGCTCAAATGGACGAAGGCTACAAACTTCTGAATAATAGATACACACTATATCTAGATCTTGGTAAACTGTGCTTTGACCTACTATCTAGATCAGTTCCAATGAATATCAAACATACTCTACTTGGTCACATAGACCTTCTTTTGATGCTTCAACTCTTCACACACTCTGCTTTGTTTTGCTTGATGAACCATGAACCACATTTCAACAATCATAAATGACTGCCTATAAATATCTTTCCTCAAAATGATATAATCAATTTGGCCTATTAGAACCACCTTGAAATCATATTAGAGAAACAATAATAAACTCTAATGAACATTCTATAAGCTCTATATTATGGGCGCAACACATCTTGGCACCTGTTCATATAATATAATTGTAGATGCACGCTACACACTATCGGCTCTACCAAAACAACTCTAACTTTCTTTTCAAGATGAATTAACTTATGTGCTCTTAACAAAACATCAATAAAAATTCTCCAAGCTTAACTCCAAGGGTGCATATCCTCAAGATAGGCACAACTCAAGAAACAATAAAATCTTTGTTAGCTCTACTGAACAAACACAGGAAACTGCTACTTGTGAATAGCGACTGCATAACTTCACTTGCGTTCATTGTTAGACCATGCGTCCATGAACTTAACATCACTAACATGTCTGAAACATATATCCTAGGGAACATGCCCATAAGAAAACTATACAGACAACCATACATAGAACACTGCCTGTAACTCTGTCAGGAACATTGTTGACACAAGCTGCTATATAACTATTTGTACTTACAATTAACCTCTGCACCCATGATATCATGCTAATATCATGTCCATGCATCATATACTAATGGTTTACTGCATAAGACTTCCACACATTCTACTTTCCATATGTTTTCTTCAATGACAAACATACAGTCAGTACTGGCTTGCTAGCAAATCTCCAACAATCTCCCCCTTTGGCATTGATGGCAACATGTGGAATGAAAAACAACCATCAACCCAAATGAACATTTATTTTATAACATTCTCCATTTATTCTTCAAAACTTCCCCAAAGATGAATCCTCCATCTGCTGCAATATTTTCTAATATTCTCCATTTCCTCAACTGTACTGCTATCATAATTGAATGTTTCTCCCCCTTAGTGTATTACTCATCTTTTTAATTTTGTTTTCCATGACTCTATATATATACTCCTCCTTTGACATAAATGGCAAAGGGTGCCACTCATTTTAAGAACTAGTACTTCTCTTGAGGTAGAGTAGTCAACCTTCTATCAGTCCTTGAGGACTGATGCCATTCCTGCTTCCTTCTAAGTAGAATCAGGGAAGGGAACTAATCCCAACTTCCCCCTGAGATACTCAAAAGTATCCTTAGGCAAGGAATTTGTGAATATATATTCCAAATGTTCTTTAGTACTCACATAGTCCAACTTGACTTCTTTCTCTACCATTTTCTCTCTTAGGAAGTGATACTTGATCTCAATGTGTCTTGTCTTTGCATGATTCATAGAGTTCTTTGACATATTGATAGTTCTAGTGTTATCACAGTGAATAAAATTAGGATAATCTATCATGCCCAAAATAATCAACAAAAAATGTAACAATTTTTTTTTGAAGGGTGAAATGTAACATCATATGTCATTGTCATGTACTCCGATTTACTTAGCCAAGGTTCATCACAGATGCTCTTATGCTGAAAATGGTTAGGAAACTACCTGTAATGACAATAACATTAAGTGGATCTATCAAGGAGATCTATCTCAACTAAGCCCTCATCTAGCAATGTCGAAGGTCCAGTTTCTTAATGACCCTAAAAACAATTGGCTATCATCTTGTTAAGAAGTTCCACTATTAGTTGTGAAGGAACATATACCTGATAATGCTACTAAATTAATAATTCAATTTCATTCCTAGCTACGTCAGAACATTATCACCGCTAACTATTAGTCCATTACATTCATTACCAAAATTGGGACTCATTGGCTAAGGATTATACTTATCCTCTAATTAACTAAGTTCCTAATGCTTGCTAAGTCTAGTTTGGCTTACACTAATTGTCTAATGAACAAAATAAAACATTAACTTAATAGATTGATACATTAAAAGTTAAATCCATTTACACCAAAAATTCTATAACCAATAGCAAGTTACAATTTAAATACACCTAATTAACTATACAATAACCTTACTCACACTAGAACATTTAAATAAAATAAAGTATTAATTTAACAAGTGATTTAATGCTAGATAAACCTAAACACATTATCCATATAAAACTAATGATTAAAAATTAAGTTTATTAACAATGTACTAAAATCTCAAAATGAAACTAATAATAATTAAGTGAGATTAGCAACTAATATTAACAAGTCCAATGAAATGAACAATTAAAGCAGCTAGTTGATTTATCTAAACATGTTAGCAAAACCCATTAGTTAATAGCTAATTTTATTAAAGAATAAAATGTCTTAACCACTATGAAATAATGTGAAACATAAAAGTCAAATTTCAAAAAAAAGAACCTAAGCTAGACACTTCTATCCTACTAAGCTACTAATCAATCCTTCTAACATCCACCTATCCCATCCCCACTTTCCCAAATGCATGTCATTTTTGCAGGGTAAGTGGGTAGTTGACTTGTTAAAAGGACAAGAGACAAGTTTATGATGGAATAGCAGCAAGGTACGCATGGGTAGAAGGAAGATATGGTGCAGGTTTTGGAGATGGTGGTAAGTCCAAATCATAATCCTCTGACAAGGTGATCCAATCACAAGCAAGAAATATAATTACATAAAACATCAAGGCAAACTCATATTAAAGTGTCCTTCCCACCTGCAATCCCAAAGACCTATGTAGGTGTAAAGATAGATTTATTTTATGTCTAAAAATGGATTTTAAAAAAAAGGTAGCATAAGCAAGGACAAAATCTAGGCGTGGGTCTCACTGGGTTGCATTGGATGAAGTAAGTCTTTATGGCTTGTTTAATAAAACTTATTTTATAGGGATTGGCTGTTATTAGTATAGGTTTATATAGGAGTTAGGCTCATGTTAATATTAATTCTAATTAGCTACACAATGGAGTTTTAAGAGAGAATATTCTCTGTGGTATGGGAATAAAGTTATTCCCATACAAATTCCAGAGAGTATTTCTCTCTTAAAATTTCTGGGAATGTCATTTCCATTATATGATACAAGCTTTAACATATTGATCTCTTTATTTTATTTACTAGCCATAGGAGAGATATTAGATTGAAATTGATAGTTAATTTTAAGCATTGCATTGAGAAGGTAATGAATAAAGTTTTAGATATAAATGGTCTTATCACTGGTGTTTTATCTTATCAGTTATTCCATGGATAAATCATTTGGAAGAAATAAGAGATGGCAAGGTTTCTTTCATCCAAGTATAGTCCTATTAAGTATGAGTTTGGTCTACAATGATATAGATTGTAATGAGCTTACAATTATAAATCCAGATATTAAGAGATCCTTGGTTAACCATTTCAATGAAATTTTACTTGCTAATAACTAATTTCATTTCTTTTCTTGCCAACTTTAAATAACATTTTACAAGAAGCATAACTTCACTATCTCAAGGGGTAGAGTCAAATAGATATGAAAGAGGAGAGTCATCATTTTCATAATAGTTATCTCTTTAAATACAATATCTTTCCCTTATGTTGGCGAAGAATCACAATTACAACAAGATATTACAAATTGGAGAGAGTTCTCAATGAGATCTCAATAGTAATAGCAACTTCTCTTCATCACAAATCATTTACCACTTCACAATGGACCAAAGAATGGAAATAACTTTACAAATTGCAACAAGAGGAGGATCTTCTTCAAGATCAACAATACAACAACATATGAAGTTTTAATACAAGCACATCCAAGAAAGGACTTCTTCAAACTTCTTCTACATGGGTCTTTGACTTCAATACCTGCAATAAAAAGGGAGAGAACCATGGGTGCTCACCACCCAACCTAGGTCTCTTATGAGACCACCCCCGAGCTTGGAGAACCAAGGCTAAATGGGTATGCAACAAGATCAACAAGATGCTCACAAAACAAGTCACACAAACATACATACAACAAGTTACTCCCTCCCAAGGCTACACAAATGAGTCTTACAAGCTCATTGAGAGGGTGGAGGTGGGCTTTTCCAAGGGGAGAATTCCATTACATACAAATTTCTCACCATGAGTATTCAAATGCCTCTTCAAGGCTACATATCCAAGAACTTTATACACATACTTTTCTTAACATCCTCTTCAAAATACAAGAATACAATGGCTTCCATGGTGCCCATACACCATGGACTTATCCCTCTTCTCCAAGAGAAGAGACTCTCACCCCATGGAGAGCCCAACTAACCCCTCCACCCATAGGCTACTTCTTCCCTTCCCAAAGGGTGAGTAATGCCTTACACCCATAAACAAGAACTCCCTTAATCAAGTAACAAAAACAAGATCAAACTATGAAATCAAACCCAAAATCCCTCCCTTACAACATATTGTGACAACAAGAACCAAGATTCATATGCATGAGAGAGAAAAATACAAGCTAATCTAATGAACAATTAGAAAGGCTTCCATGAGAAGAGTAACCAATCTCCACAAGTGTGATGGAAATGAAAATTTGAGAAGAGATTATCCACTTATCCTTCCTCAATCCAAACCCTAATGTCTCCAAATGTAGAGAGTGGGTGAACACCCACTAAATCTCCTAAGGGCCTCTAAAAAGGCTTCCAAATTTCTACCCACCCACCATCCATAAATCCAGACTTGACTCTATGACCTTGTTGTCTTTCCTTGTCCCCCCATGATAAATGCATGATTGAAAGAAAGGGTGGAGTTGGGTAAAGATTATGACTTATCAAATTTCGAAGTCAAGGTTAAATGGGTCATAAAATAGGTTACCAAGGTCACTAGGGAATTATAGACATGCTCAAAACCTTCCTAACCCATAACCCTATCCATTAGGTACTTAAATTATGCCAAAAATGACCCTTAGAACCCCTTACTGGCCTCTAGAAGTGACTAGAACAAGGATGAATTAAAAAAAGCACATAACAAGTGTCAACTGACACTAACCCTTACACATTACATACCCAAGGTCATGTCCTGGATGACAACAAGAAATTAACTAATAACACACATGTAAAAATCCACATTAACAATGAGTTCACATTACAACGAGGCTTTTTTAATCCCATACCAAATTAAGCCTTGGCTTACTCAGTTCACACATGTTTAACCTTGGTTCTCCGATTAATTCCATGGTTCTCTTACCTACACACTTCACATTGAGCATCCGTAGTTCAAGATGATAACATTACATGAAATATACATATTCAATTCACAATTTAGCAACATAATCAATGTGCATAATTCAATTCTAATTGCTATATGAAGAATCCAAATTTTCCATACAAAGTGCTTAAGCATCACAATTATATAATCATCATAACATGTCACCTATGGAGAAATCAAATTTAAACATGATCCAATATTCCCATCAAAGTCACACTACTAAATATGCATAATCAAAATCTCAACATACTCTAAATTCTAATGCACATCATAAGGTGATCCACATCGCATAATAATCATCATCAAAATGTAGTATCTTGAGTCTCTATCAGAATAGATCAACAAGTGTATCAATGTATCAAAATGCGAATAAGAAAAGATGTGATGATAGGTCGGGGTGAGGCCTCACATAATCAATCTGAATTCCAAAATATTTTATCATCCACTTGATCTAAACAATTATAGAACAATTTAAGGCTTCTAAAACATACTCCACTTTTTCTATTGACTAAGAAATATAGTTTTGTTTCTTACTTGTCCAAGTGATAAATCTATCACCAAGAAACACTTCTCCACCTGAAGTACTTTTTCTATCATCAATACATCATGCCCAATCTACATCCATGTACACATGAATCTCAACATTTTCTAAATTAGGATACCATAGAAAATCATCTAATGTTCTCTTTTAATCATCATCATCAAAATTACCATAAGTGTTTGTAGATTTCTTATCATTGATTGTTTCTTTGAAAGCTATCTCACTCTTTGGTTCTGTCTTCAATCTTGAAATCTGAAAAGATGAGATTTTGCTGATCAAGGTCTCTCTCTTGAAATTTTATGTAAGATGCATGGTCTCATCAAGGATGTTGATCTTTCTCTCATATTCTAGAGTAAGAGTAGTGATCAACTTGTCCATAATGTCTTCCTCAGAAATCTCTCCACCATTATTCCCGATTCCAACAACTACTTCATTAATCCTCTAATTGTAAGCTCTGATATTTTATTTTGGCAGCATCTCTAATGCATTGTATCTTTTATTCCATGTCTTTCTATGTGCATCCTTTTCTTGTTTGTCTCCTTCAAAAATGTCTTCAAGGTGCTTCCAAATTTTATGGGATGTATCTATCTTTTTTACTTCTAAAAATTCACCATCAGATAGGGTGCTGATAAGGGCTTCTTTAGCAATAGAATTTTGATGAAACAATTCCTTTTGAGCATCAGTAGCATCATCTTTTGCAAGGTCTTCTAATGTAGGAATCTTGGCTGCTTGGATGGTTACATTAAAAACTTCAAAAGCAATGCACTACAAATGGGTCACCATCTTGTTCTTCAAGTCAAGATAATTCTCTCCATCGAACTTAAGACTTTCTTTCCTAAAGTATGCCATTTGATCAACCTCAAACTATTAAACTTTCTCTCCAAGGCACTTGGCTTTGATACCAATTTTTAGGACTAGTCCCAAGAGATAACTAAGAGGGGGGGGGGGGGGGGGTTGAATCAGTTATCTACAAGTTTTAATTCTTTATCCAATTAAGTATAGTTAAACATAAAGAATAGACACAATGAAAGAAAACTTGAACACAACACCAATATTTGGTTATGGGGAAACCAAAATAGGTAAAAACCTTTGTGGGACTTGATACCCACTAATATTCTATACTAGTGTATAATGATCCTTGCTAGAAGATCCTTTACCCTATTAGGAGTAGCTTTAAAAATATTAAGTACAGTAGACCTGGTTAAGGGTTGGACCCTATTAGGAGTCTTTTAAAATTGTCCCTATTAGGGGAGAGGATGCACTATTTGAGAGCTCATTGCACAAATGAGCAAAGGCTACAACCTTCTAAATAACAAATACACACTATATCTGGATCTTGGTGAACTGCACTTTGACCTGCTATCTAGATTAGTTCCAATGAATAGCACACATACTCTACTTGGTCACATAGACTTTCTTTTGATGGTTCAACTCTTCACACACTCTGCTCTGCTCTACTTGATCAACCATGAACCACATTTCAGTAATCACAAATGATTGCCTATAAATATCTTTCCTCCAAATGATATAATCAAGTCATCCTATTAGAACCACCTTGAAATCATATTATAAAAACCATAATAAACTCTAACAAACATTTTGTCGACTCTATTATGGGTGCAACACATCCTGGGACCTATTCATATAATATAATTGTAGACACACACTACACACTATCGGCTCTACCAAAACAACTCTAACTTTCTCCTCAAGCTGAATTAACTTATGCACTCTTAACCAAACATAAATAACACTTATCCAAGCTTAACTCCAAGGGTGCATATCATCAAGATAGGTGCAACTCAAGAAACAATAAAATCTATGTCAGTTTTGTTGAACAAACATAGGAAACTACTAGTTGTGAATAGCGACTGCATTACTTCACTTGTGTTCATCCTCAGACCATGCATCCATGAACTTAACATCACTAATATGTCTGAAAAATATATCCTTGGTGCATGCTCATAAGACAACTATACGAACAACCATACATAGAACACTAACTATAACTCTATTAGGAACACTGCTGACACAAGCTACTATATAACTGTCTATACTTATAGTTAACCTCTGCACCCATGATATCATGTTGATATCATGTCCATGCATCATATACTGAAGGCTTACTTCATAAGACTTCCACACACGCTACTTTCCATATGTTGTCATCAATGACAAACATACAGTCAGTACTGGCCTGCTGACAAATCTCCAACACATCTATATCTCCTAATAAAGTTTTTAAGGAGCCTAAGATCAGATATAAGAGATTTCACCTTAAGGGTCATTAAATTTATTATGCTGAAGAAGGTGTGACTAATGATGAATCTAGTTCTAGTGAAGAAGATAGTGGTGATTCATGTCACATGAATCGTGACACAAATAAGTTTGTGAAGCCTAAAGATTATGTTGGTGGTGTTGTTAGATTCAATAATAATAGTCCTTATTTGATTAAGGGAAAATGATGTATCAATATTGATGGTAAGAATATTAATAATGATGTCATTTATGTTGAAGGTTTAAGACATAACTTGTTAAGTTTTGGACAACTACTAGATAAGGGAAATTGATTAGAATTTATGGAAGGAATGTGAAAGATCATTGGAAGCAGTAGAAATATAATTACACTTGATACAAAGACTACAAGTAATGTATTTAATTTAAAAATTATTGAGAATAAGTGACTGGTTGCTAAGATTGATGATATTTGGTTATGGCATAAAATATTTTGTTATCTGAACTTTGATAATATGGTAAAGGTTAGAACTACTAATGTTGTAAGAGATTTTAATAAGCTGATGAAGCCTAACAATATGTGCAAACAATATCAATTAGGTAAGCTGGATAGATTTACTTTCAAGAATAAAACATATACTTCAAATGAATTCCTAGATATGGTACATACTAATTTGTGTGGTCACACTAGGACAAGAAGCATATATGGTTATAGATACTTTATGCTATTTATTGATGACTATTCCAAGATGATGCATTTCAAAAAATTTAGATATTCAAGGTGATGGTTGAGACAAAATATGGATATAGATTGAAATACTTAAGATTGGATAGAGGTGGAGAATTGAAATCCAGTGATTTCTATACTTTTTATAAATAACATGGGATAAAGAGGAAGACTTTACTCTATGAAGTTCATGATGAATAGAACTATTCTAGATGCAGCTAGAACCATGATAATTGAAGGAAAGGTTTGATGGTTTTACTAGAGAGAAGTAGTAAGCACTATAATATACACTTTGAACTAAACGTAGATAAAGAAAAGAATTGGTAAGAATCCTTATGAACTTTGGTATGGCCATCTTTTTGTTTCCTTATTTTTGAAAGTGAAAATGTCAGAGTTGATGAGAATGTGCAAAGATCTAAGAGAACTTGTAGGAATAACATAACTTAAGAGGATAAATAGAATATGGAAATGTAGAATCAAAAATAAAATGATTTGGAAGAAAAATATGAATGTGTGGCAAATGAGGAGAATATTGATACTGAAGGGTTTGCTACAAATCTTACTTTGAAGACTTCATGGTATGTAAGAATTAATCATTCTAAAGATTTTATTATTGATGATAATAATATAGGTGTTCAAACTAGAGGAAGGGTTACTAGAGAAGAAACATGTTTGATATCTGAATTTGAGCCTAAAGATGTAAATGAAGCATGTAAAGATGAAACTTGGGTGAAAGTGATTAGATTACTTCTTGCATATGTATATTATGTCAAATTTAAAGTATATTAGATGGATGTTAAGTATCCATCTTGGAACGGTGAGTTATAGGAATATGTTTACATTGAGAAACCTGATGGATTTCTACTAACCGAGGAAGGACATATGGTTTTCAAATTGAAGAAAGAATTATATGGATTGAAGTAAGCTCCTAGATCTTAGTATGCCACATTGGATAGATACTTAACAAATATTAGATTGAATAAAATTACTATTGGTAGTAAATTATATTTTAAAATAGTTGATGATAATATCTTGATTGTTGAAGTGTTTTTTGATGATATCATGTACTTAGTGGAAATGATGAATTGAGTAGAGTTTTTTTTTATGAATTGAAAAATGACTTTGAGATGTCTATGATAGTTGAGATGAAATTATATCTCTTTTTGTAAATTATGCAATTGAATAAGGGAATTTTCATTACACATTCTAAGTATGTCAGAGAATTTTTGAAGAAACTTGGTATTGAAGATTTAAAACCAGTAGCGACTATAAGATAACTGAGAGGGGGGGATGAATTAGTTAAATCAGTTATCCTATAGTCCCAAACTCCCAGATGTACTTTCTCAAACTTTTAAACAAATCAATCAACTCGGTAAGATGTTAATCAATAATTGTCTGTTCATTTACCAATTACCATTAATTTCCAAAAACTGTGTTTATCGATTAATCAAAGATGAAATATGTAAAGTATGATAGAAAAACAATCATAACAATTAACACATAACAAAAATATTTAACATGGAAACCCCGCTAAGGAAAAAACTACCTGGGACCAGTAACCCAAAATATTTCACTCTTTTGAAGTGAGCTCGGTTAGGAGCCAACCCTGTTAAAGGTTGCAAAACACACTGTAAGCTGTGACCTTGTTAGAGGAATTATCACTAAAAGTTCTCCTTCAGCCAACATTCACTATGGGATCAACAAGAAAGCAATTAACATTCCTTGAATATCATATTGAAATACAAAAAGACTGTTAAGTCCATTCAGTTAAGAGATTTAGCTATAACAATGGTTAAACTGATATAGTAGTGATCTGAATCAAATACAACTCAATTTGAAAGTATTCAGATCTATGATAATCTGAATAAAAATCTTCTGATCAATAATCAATTTCACTCCATCATATCCTCCAACTTACTTCACTCGGTGTATATATCTTTGATGCTCGGTTATGCCTACAGTTCAAATTGGTTCTTTCTGTAATCTATTTGATCAATAGTGCATGAAAATTGTCTTCATGGGACTCTTCCTATAGTCTGACATGATTCAATGTAATGAATATTATGTCTCTTAAATAGACGTGTAAGCCATTTTCATCTCAGCCATTAGATTTTGCCTCTTTATCTCCATCGTCCATTTTACTGCTTCAAGCTTCCTCAAAAAATGTATCCATAACACATTTCAATCTCTTCCCTTAAATCATCTTGAATTTTGTCAACTATTTGATCTTCCTAATAAAATCTATCTCTTACCTCAAAATCATAAGCATATGCTAGCTTATACATTTCAGTTAGCTGTTATAATCATTTATTTCTCCTTTACATGGTCAATACAGAGTGCGTTGGTGAATACTAACTGGATAAATACTGTCACTTGCTATACACAAGACTGACTCGATGTATATAAAAATATTCAATTACTAACCACATTAACTTGTTCAATTTTGATCTTTTCTTCATAATAGAATAATGTAACATGCTCAAATCAATAATATAATTCTATAGACTCATCAATAAGTAACCCAATGTATACCATATCCATCTATCAAATGCATTTTTGTCCTTATGTAGATATCTCATTTATTCACCATATATTCCTTCTACAGATGTTCAGATGTTTGTAACTATCATGATAAGTATACTCAAAACTGGTTGACATCAATGACAAGATATTAACTGATTTAATCATCTTAAATATCACTTTAACATCTCAGTGACCTCCTAAATCTTCATTAAGATATTCAATCAGTTGTAGGTTAACAATCTCTCCCTTTGGCATTGATGGCAACACAAACAATATAAAATATGCCATAGAATACCATGCTTCTATTCTACAACTATATAGACTAATGCTATAGCTCAGTAAGCTCTCCTCTAGCTTGATATTTTAATATGTTTAATCATGACAACAATATTTCATGCAGACTCTCCCTATGAATCTAAATCTTTTCAGTTCATTGAATGTTTCTCTCCCTTTAGTGGATAGATGTTTCATTTGTAATTCTCTCTCCTAAAATCTCTCTTTCCCTTTTCATGTTCTTTCCAACAGATATTTCATTGAAATCTCTCTCCCTTTGAAAACAATGCTAAAAGAAAAATATACAATCATCTCTTCAGTAGCCAAATATTTCTCTGTTGTTTGGTTTAGATCAAATACCTTCATGTACTGATATATAATTCTCTACTATAGCTTCTACAATCTTCACAACTTTCTCAACTTTCACAACCTTAGGAATCCTAAAGTGTGAGCTACATGCATCAACGTCATTGGTTTTCTGATAAAGTATAGGTTGATTGAACCTCCTGATCACCTTAGTGACTAATAGACATGGGATGGACCCCTAGTATAGTCCTCAAGTACTAAAATGTATCATTTGGTAAGGGTTTAGTAAATATGTCTGCAAGTTTTTCTTTAGACTTCACAAATTCTAGTCTCACTTACTTTTATTGTACTTTTTCCCTAAAATAGTGATACATAGATATGTGATTTGTATTAGAATGCATCACTAAATTGTTTGAAATATTTATGGGACTCATATTATCATAATATATAATCACTAGATCAATGATCTCCTCATTCATTCTTTTCAACAATTGTTTTATCCATGCAATATTTGAATAGTTAGTAGGAACAACCACATTTTCTGCTTCAATAGTTGATTGACAAATATATGCTTGTTTCTTTCTTATCCATGTAACAAGTCTTTCTCCTAAAAAGAATGCTCCACTGGTAGTACTCTTTTGATCATCTATATTTCTATCCAAATCTACATCAATATAAACTTGTAGTTCAAAATTTCCTTTCTTTTTGTACCATAACACATAATGCTCAGTATTCTTCAAATATCTCAAAACTCTCTTAACAACAATCATATGTGATTCCTTAGGATTGGCAGAAAATCTTTCCACAATCCCAACTTTGTTTTCTACATTAGGTCTACTTTGTATAATATACATCAATTTTTCAATCATTGATCTATACAATATTTGATTTACCTCAGTTGATTTATCATCTTTAGTCAATTTGAATTCGATAACCATAGGTGTTCCAAATGGCTTAGAATCTTCCATTCCAGATGTCTTCAATATTTCCTTGATGTATTTTGATTTTGTGATGAATATAGCTTCACTCTCTTGTAGTATTTACAATCCAAGATATAATTTAATCTCTCCAAACATTGACATCTCAAAATCTTTTCTCATTTCAACAAAAAATGATTTGTAAAGGTTATCATAACATCCAAATATTATATCATCAACAAAAATTTAAGCAATAAGTATATTATCATCAGTTCCATCTTTAAAATATAAATTGCTATTGTCACTTGTTCTCACAAAACCAATACTAATAAGATATCAATGAAATCTTTCATACCATGCTCTCAATGCTTGTTTTAGTCCATATAGTGCTTTGTGAAATTTTTAGACGTTGTTCTTATTTTGATCAACAAAACCTTCAGGTTGTTCTATGTAGAATTCTTCCTCAAGAATTCCATTCAAAAATGAAGATTTCACATCCATTTGATAAAATTTAAATCCTTTATAAGAATCATATACAAGAAATATTCTAACTCCTTCATGTCTTTCTAGTGGTGCAAAATTTTCACCATAGTCAATTCCTTCTTGCACATATCCCTTACATACAAGTTTTTCTTTGTTTCTAGTCACTTCACCATTCTCATTCAGCTTGTTTCTGAATATCCATTTAGTACCAATTACATTTTCATCACTCGATCTAGGTACCAATGTCCATGTTTTTTTTTTCTATCTGTTTAATTTCTTCATTCATTTCTTTAATCCATTCATCATTCTCAAGTGCATCTTTAAATTTTTAGGCTCAAATTCACAAACTAAGCATGTGTTTTGTCTTAACTTACTTCATGTCATCATGCCAGCTTGCTCGTCTCCAATAATCTAGTTATATGGATGGTGTCTCTTTATAAATCTCACAAATACTTTTTCTCTTCTTTCTTCATCAGTCAATTCAAGTTCAATTTCCTCTTCGATAACATCTTCCTGATTCTTGGTTTACAATTGCTAATGCTTTGTAGCATTTTCCCGTCACTCGGTATACTTAGCCCATGGCTTCAATAGATACTCAGAATGCTAAATTTATGTAAATCTACCATATTCTTTTGGCTCCTTCATGCTTTCTACATCATTTTTCTCAGAAAACTCATCAACTTTCACATTAGCCCTCTCAATCATTTTGTTAGTAACTTTGTTCAAACATTTATATGCTTTTCTCTTAGTAGAATATCTTAGAAATATTCCTTCATCACCTTTACTATCAAATTTAACATTTCTATCATCTTTCAGAATGTAACATCTACTTCCAAAAATTTAGAAATAACTCACATTAGGTGTGTAGCCAAACCATTCCTCATAAGTTGTCTTATTTGTGTCTTTCTTTAGTTGAACTTGATTCAAGGTGTATACAACAGTGCTAACATACTCTCTCTAGTATATTTGTCCAACATCTTTTTCAATCATCAGTTTTTTGGCACAGTCAACTATAGATCTATTCCTTCTTTTTACAATACCATTTTGTTGTGGTGTCCTTGGTGTAAAAACCCATCTCTTAATTCGATGCTCATTGCAAAATTTAGTGAATTCATAAGAAATAAACTCACCTCCACTATCTGATCTCAAGCATTTGAAATCCTTTCTAGTTTCTTTTTCTACTTCATCTTTATACCACTTAAAAATTTTGAAAGCTTTAGATTTCTCCTTCAAAGATATAACTGTCATCATCCTAGACTAGTCATCAACAAATAAAATGAAATATTTTTTACCATAATAACTCTGAGTTCTCATAGGAACTCATAAGTCAATATGCACCAACTCCAAAAAAACCTTTAGAATAATTGTTCTTTCTCTTAAAACTATATTTTTTCATTTTCTCTTTTGACATTGATTACACACGACATGATTAGGTTTAGTTAGACTTGGTAAACCTCTAACTCTTCTCTTCTTACTAATCTTAACCATGTTATCAAAACTCTCATGACACGGTCTCTTATGCCACAACCACACATCTTTATTTCTAGCCAAAAAATAAGAAGTTTCAACATTATCAAGATAAAATAGATTACCTTTGGATTGTTCACCAGTACCGACCAATTTCTAGCTTCATCAGAGATCTTCACCTTTCTTATTTCAAATGCAACTCAGTGGCCTGAATTATTCAATTATTAAACACTCAACATATTATAGTTAAGTCCTTTCACCCAATATGCATTCTCACATCTAATCTTATTGTTCAACAAGATAGATCCTTTTTCCTTTTCACTAGAAAAGGTGTATCATTTTTCATTTTAAGAGATCCTCCATTGTAGTGTTCAAGATATTCAAATTTGTCCTCATCACCAATCATATGATGTGTACATCCACTATCAATAATCCATGTATCATTCTTGCTAACTTTAGATATAAGTATTGTTTTGACATATCTTTCTTATTCTTCTGAATCATTTTTCATTACAACAAATACGACTTTAATGTTTTCATTAGTGTCAGTGTCGGTATAAACATCATCATCTCCAACTAGGTAACAAACCTTCTTTTCTTTATCTTTGTAGTCTTAGTTGTTTCTCATATCATATCTTCAGTCTCCTCTATGTTCTCAGTGATATCTCCTATCATAATTTCTTTCACCAGATCGGTCATTATCTTTATCATCATCTTTCCTTTTTCATTGTCTTTAAAACGTGCTAAAGGTAACTTTCCTTTATGCCTTCCTTTACCTTTTTGAAGTCTCCTAGCCATAAGTTCTTCAAGTTCATCTTCACTGTTACTATTGTATGGTGAAAAAGTGACCACACTCCTATGAATCATTACATGTGAGGTTGCTCAACAATGAGGCCTCACAAAGTGACTCATATCTCTCTATGCATGGAGTTGCAAGGAACTTGATAGATTTTATCTCAGCTAGAGCTATGAAACTAGTGACCTTGCTAGTCAACCACACAATGAGAGATTCACAATGAAGACAAGGGAAACAATGCCAATATCCCCAAATGGAATCAAGGTATGCAATGCAATGAAAATCTAAATGATGATGCAAAGTAGTCTATGAAATGACAATGCAAATTAAACTAAGAAAGGAAATAGCAATGGATTACAATTCCCCTAATTAAGCTATGTGAAGCTAATCTATAAAAGGAAATCTAAGCTAATATGCCATGACACTGCAACTAATAAAGAAAATATGCAACTAGAATGTAATGCAACAATGAAAGCAAGTCTTTAAAGCTTGGATGTAGAATGTCTTCAAAGAAAGCTCCAAATGACCTAGAAAACCTGTAGCATAACATTAGCATAAAAAATATGGATGCCAAATGAAGAAGAGAGCTCTCCTTTTATAAGAAATGAAAAGGAATGGACCATTGACATTAAGATGCAAAAGACTTAATCAACGGTGGAGAAAAATGGAAGCTTGATCCTTTTGCACAAATATCCTCCAATGAGAAAATAGGAGTTGACTTTTGTGTCCATATGAGACAAAAAGTACTTTTCTCTTTTTATAAAATAGGAATAATGCTTTATTTGTGCAAATTAGGATAAGAGGAAAAGTGGGGGCTTTTTATTTAATAAAAGGGGAGGAAATATTCATTTTAATTAAATAAAGACTTAGGATATAATGGTTAGCCCAAGGCAAATAATTGAAAATGATGAAATAGGATTTGATCAAGGAAATTGATATAATTGATATTGTTGATATTTGAAAATATTGATTAAGGGATTTGATAAATTGTTGAATGGGGGCCTAAAGTCTAGGTGACCATTTTAGGGTGTATACATTTGCCCCTCTTTGACTAATGTGAGATTGATTTGGGATCACATGTAGTCAAAGAATGAAGTTGAAATGTGAGATCGATTTGGGATCACAAAACAACCCAGATGTGTGTTCATTTTGGAAACACATCAGGACAAAAATAAGAAAAAGATGAAAGACAAGACCAACGCCATCACTGCTAGGTGCAAATCAAGCCTTAGACAAAACTATCTTCATCGCTGCTAGGCAATAATGAAGTCTAAAAAATAGGAGATAAAAATTGAAAGACAAAATCACCACCATCGCTGCTAGGTGATAATCAAGTCTAAAAATAAGAATCTCAAGCTGAGTTGAATGATAAAGTTGAATCAAAGATTAAAGCTGATAGGTATTGCCCCATCAGAATTTAAATTGAAATTAGATAGAGGAGAACAAAAAATTGATAAACATGATCAAGCACTAGAAATCATAATCAAAGATAAAGGACAATAGGATAACCATCAAGTAGTGAAAACATGCCCTATATTGACTAGGTTTGACTAGGAAAGATATAGGATAAAAATTAAGTCAAACTTCAGATTGAGGAAGCAAAAGGGGTGAATGAAAGACTAAAAGTTTGGAAGACATGGAAAGGAAGAAATTCCATTGAAAATCAAATTATGCCTCAAAAAGTCAGTCAACTACATAGAAGGGAAAATTTTGAAATGTGATTTTGACTATCAAAATGATCTCAGATTTTGATTTCGAGTCCGAAAATGGATCGAGGACATCAAAATCTAGGGGTGCAATTTTTGCACAATTCCAAGATGTTTTGAAAATTGGTCAAAAAGTCAAAATGCTATAAAAGGGGTAAAAAGGATGTGATATGAAAGACAATAATTGAAAGACATGATTGAGAAGAAGCGAAAGGTGAGCACAGTTGACTAATAGGTCCATGCAAGATAAAAGGAGAGCTCTCTCCATATGCAAGATGCAAAACTAGACTAACATGAAAAAAATGCAAGCTACGATGAAAGTGGTTGGCTTGCAAGGTCACAATGCTTATAGACATCTAATTATCATCATCGAGCTTTATTGGTAGAGTCAGAAGATCAAACAATGCACACTAGCATAACTATGTGAATATGAATATGATCTTTATCAGATAGAAATGTGGAAATCCCACCTAGGCATCAAAGAGATGGAGGTCAAGATGACTAGTGCAGTGAGATTACCTAAGTTTACTATAGCAAGATTATGCTTGTATCAAGACACATGAAAGTCAAGATAGCTAGAAGCATGCACTTTCTAAATAGTCAAGGATAATACCTTGTCAATCCATAGTGTCAAGTAAGACCAGCATAAATGCTCATGACAATTAGGATCAACAAAATATTCCCACAAGCTGATAAAGAAATAAAACATGTTCTCATACCCTCAGTCTTCTAGCTATGCATCATCAAAAACTTCTCAGGGAGAGACCACTCATGAAAGAAATCCTCATACACAACACACAAAGAAAAAATAAAGTCAACATATCTCAAACAAATTGATTGTTTAAGTGCATGTGTGTTAGTCATAGAGTCAGACTCTGGTTATCACATCTGCCAGTGAGAAATATCACATTACACTAGACTGTTGGGTAAGACATCTAATAAGTGTTAAGAAACACTTGACTCAAGGGTAGTGTTGAAAAACACTGTTTGGGGTGGTGTTGAAAAATACCTATTGTGAAATGTCCCAAGAGACAAACGCACCTAAAGGACCTATGCAAATAGTTATGCCCACTAGACAAAGGTAAAGACCAATTCTAGACTAAGCCAAATAAGGTCAAGGTATGATGAAGAAAGGCTCAGTGTCGAGGAGGCATGCTAATAAGTAGGAGTGCAAAGGCCTCAAGTAGTGCTTGTTTCCAGGTTTTCACCACTTGGATTTTTATTGCAATTTTTCTCTTTTTTTCATTTTTTTGTATTTTTGCTACCAAGGTGCCTATTTCCAAGTTTTCACCAAGGCACTTTTTCTACTTTTTTGAATTTTTTGCATTTTTTGATTTTTTTGTATTTTTTCAAGACTTTTTATACTTTTTAGGATTTTTCAGCATCATATATCAATTTTTTTGGTATTTTTTCAGGATCATAAAATATATACAAAGGATGCCCCTAGATAGAATGGGCATTAAGGATAGAACTTCTTTAGGTGCAACACATTAATGGGATTAGGGAGCTCTTCCCCATTCTCATCAAATAACAAATAAGCACTTGTACCAAAAGTAGCAGTGATGACATATTGCCCGAGCCAATTTTGTTCGAACTTCCCCTTTTGTTCTCCATTCTGTTGATTTTTAGGGTTCTCTCACAAAATGAGATCATGTACTTGAAACCCTCTAGGGTGAACCTTCTTGTTGAATGTCTTGGACATACACTTCTGATATACTCTCATATGATCAAAGGAAGCTTTATGCTTTTCATCTAGAAGTTCTACTTCCTATAATCTCATGACACGATAATCCTCATCTGTAATCAAACCTTTGAGAGAGACTCTGAGTGAAGGGATCTCTACTTCTAAAGGTAATACTACTTCAACACCATAAGTAAGTGCAAAAGGAGTGGCTCCCATAGGTGTGTGAATGCTCATTCTATAAGCCCATAGTGTTGGATTAATTTGTTACTGCCAATCCCTACCATTCTTGTGTATTGTCCTATGAAGAATCTTGAGAATGGTTTTATTAGAGGCTTCTGCTTGTCCGTTTCCTTGTGGAAAGTAAATAGAGGACCAATGTTGCTTGATTTTAAACTTTTTTCATAGATGCTTGAGTTCCTTATTCTTGAATTGTCCTCCATTATTAGTAATGATCTCAGAAGGAACTCCAAATCAGCAAATAATGTGATTCAGAATAAAAAGTGAAATAGTCTTGCCTGAGGCAATAGAAAGAGGTACTGCCTCTACCCACTTTGTGAAATAATCAGTAGCTATGATGATAAAATTATGTCCACCTGATGAGTTGGGGTGAATTTTCCCAACAAGGTCAAAGGTCCAGCGTTGAAATGGCCAATGAGAAACAAAAGGAATTAGTTCCCTACCTGGATCATGAATCAGGTTTCCATATTTTTGACATTTCTCGCAAGACTTAGAGAAAGCTACTGCATCTACTTCATTGTGGGCCAGTAATACCCTGCCCTAAGCAATTGATGGGCCATGGAAAGACCGTTAGAATTTCCACCACAAATGCCCTTGTGAATGTCAACTAACGCTTGGTCAGATTCCTCCTTTTCCAAGCACCTAAGGAGCATCCCATCAAAACCCCTCCTATATAGATCACTAGAAATGAAGGTGTGGAGAGAGGCATTGTGGATGAGATTTATGCATTTAGAATATTTGAAAGTGTCAGGGATGATGCCATCATGAAGATATTAATAGATAGCACCATATTAGGAGGACTCATGTGTGACAAGGGTACAAATGACTTGACTTTCAAGTGAATCAAAGATAGGGTAATGCAGTTCTTCCACCAGGAACTCAAATCAGGACTCGTGCTGCTCCAATTGCAAAAGGGAAGCTAATGTAGCCATAGCATCTACAGCCTTGTTATCTATCCAAGGGATTTGCTGAAATGTCACAAAAGTGAAATAGTGTCTCAAAGAATCAACCATCTTCTTATAGGGTATTAACTTGTCATCTTTGGTTTGATACTCTTCATTGACTTGATTGATTATCAATTATGTATCCCCAAAAACATGCAACTCAATGACATTCCATTCTATAGCCATCTTTAATCCATTTGTTAATGCTTCATATTCTGCTATATTGTTTGTACATGGAAAGAGTAATTTGTAAGACTTTGGTATAGTATATCCATGTGGAGAAATAAAAAATATCCTTGCAGCTGCCCATTTTGCATATTAGAGCCATCAAAGAATATTTTCCAGGTGCGAGATGTGACATGTAATATATGTTCATTATGTAATTCAACTTGTATAGGCATGCTATCCTTAACTAGAAAATCAGCAAGCTAGTTTGCAATAGCCTACCCCTTTATGGCCTTTCTTTCAATGTACTCTATGTCAAATTCTGATAATATCATCATCCACTTAGTGAGCCTTCCTGTGAGAGCAGCCTTACTAAGCAAATATTTTAGAGGATCAATCTTAGCAATTAAGTGTGTAGTATGAGCTAGCATGTAATGTCGCAACTTTTGGGAAGCAAACACCACAGCAAGAAAAGCTTTCTCAATGTTATTCTAATTGACCTCATATGACACAAGAGTATGACTTATATAGTATATGGTCCTTTCTTTTCCATTCTCATCCTAATGAGCCAAAAATGCCCCCAGGGAAGTGTCTATAGCTGAAATGTATAGGATCAATGGTTTCCCTGGAATAGGAGGCATTAGAATTGGAGGATTAGCCAAATATTGTTTGATTTGATCTAGGCTCTTTTGACAATCCTCATTCCAAACACAAGAAACACCCTTATGCAATGTCTTATTAAAAGGTTGTGCTCTATCTACAAGCTGAGAAATAAACCTCCTAATCGACTGAAGACATCCCTGAAGACTTCTCATTTGACTAATATTTTGAGGAGGTGGCATATCTAGAATTGCTTGGACCTTTTCGGGATCAACCTCTATGCCTTTTTCTGAAATGATAAATCCTAAAAGTTTTCTTGAAGTGATGCCAAATGCACACTTTTTTGGATTTAGCCTAAGTTGAAACTGTTCCATTCGATCTAGAATCACTTCCAAATCTTCAAGGTGTGTATCCCTTTTTCTTGATTTTACCAAGGTATCACCCACATAATCTTCCATGTTCTTATGCATCATGTCATGAAATATAGTTGTCATAGCTCATTGATAGGTAGCCCCCACATTCTTTAGTCCAAATGGCATGACATTCCAACAATAGGCTCTCCATGCACAAGTGAATGTTGTTTTCTCTTGATCTTTGGGTGCTATCTTGATCTGATTATATCCTCTAAATCCATCCATTAGAGAGTATATTTCATAACTCCTTGTCATGTCCACTATCATATCAATATTTGGAAATGGAAAATCATCCTTTGGGCATGCTTTGTTTAAATCTCTAAAATCTGTACATACATGAATGGACCCATCATGTTTAGAAACTAGTACTATGTTTGAGATCCATTCTGCGTAATCTATGGCTCTGATAAATCCATCTCTCAAAAGTTTTTCTAATTCCACTTTGACAAGGAGAGCTACATGTGGATGCATTTTTCTGAGTCTTTGTTTCACTAGTTTGACCCCTAGAGCTATGGATAAGTGATGCATTATAAGACTTGTGTCAAGCCCTGGCATGTCTGAATATGTCCATGCAAAATTGATTTTTTTCTTTTGTAGGAATTGTGCATGTCTTTGTTTCTTCATCTGATAAAGACTAAGCAAGATGAACTATCTGAGGAGCTTCTTTTGTGTTCAAGTTTACTAACTTTATTGGTTCAATCAACACTGAGCATTTGTCCTGAAAATAATTGGGCAAGTTATTAAGTACCTCATCCTTAGGTGCCTCAAAGAGGTCTTCACCCTCGGATACGTCTTTTCTTTTTACTATTTTTGGTTCTGACACCACCATAAAGTCATTTTTGCCATCAGAAAACCTATTCTTTTTCTTTTTTTCTTTTATTTTGAGACTAAGGTACTTAATATTAGGCTCAGTCATACTCGTAGTTGGCTCACTGGTGGAAGACACTACTAGCTCAATGACATTAAGGTAACATGTGATCTCATAGTCATTCTGAAAAGTCAATAGTTGTGGCTCTTGCAAAATTTGAGACCAATCAATTAAATGGTGGTTGACAAGAGGTAGGTTTATGACTGGTTCAACATTGTGAATGTGATGGATGTCATTTTATGTGACCATATATTCAAGATTTATCAAGTTCCCTTCTAAAGTACCTAAATCAGAGTTTGTCCTTCCTAACGAAGTATCATCCATTAAGGTGATTCGAGGAGTCTAGTCCTCTAGCCCTACACTAGGCTCATCAACTATGTCAGGTTGGGAATTATAGGTTTGAATAACATCAACATCCAAGTCTATGGTTGCATCTAAAATTGAATCCCATTCAAATTCATGAGAATCTATTTCTGAATTTTCAACATTTGGGCCTTGTGATGTAGAAGCCTCACAATTTTGAAGAATCTCCCCTTCTTTAGGAATTTTCTGAACTGTAAAAGTATTTGAATCATTATCACCCATTATAGCTCGGGTGATGACACTTACCATGGCTAATCTAGCATTCCTATAGTCGCTATCCATCACAGCTGGGATAGGAGTACTATCAGTTGTCAAATTTTGAAACTCTCCCCAAAGGAGATGAGTTGAAGGAACCCAATCTTTTGTCATGTATTGTTGGTTAGAAAGATTAGGTGTGTATTCAGAATTAGAATCACTATCCATCGTAGTTAGGATAGCAGTACTCTTCAGTTTATCACTTTCAAAACCTAAACCCACTGTGGATTTGTTGCATTGTGCAAATAAAGCATGATCCAATGGCTTAGACTTGGCATCCAATCTATGACTAAGGGGACCATGTCCCAATTATCCCATGTTTTTCACTAACGTGTACCCTCTACCATAAAATTTAGGTGAAGGAGAAAAATTTTCATTGTGTTGCTACTTTTCCTCATGATAGATCCAGTCTCTTACAAAAACTTCCTCTTTCTCTCCCTGAATGGGAACTAAAGACTCAAAAAACTTTCCAAATAATGTCATTGTAGATGATGAAGATTTCATATCTGGTGATGGTTTCCCATAGGACCTAGGAGAGATCGGGAATTTTGTAAAAGAATCAATTTTATAATCTCCCATCCCAAGATCTATGGTTTTAAAATTCTCCTTGCATTGCTCAACTGAAACACTAGAGCTATCAGCTTCCCTATTGAAAGGTATATGTAATCCAGTAGAAATATTATTAACTGACAAAGTACTATCTCCTGGTATGCAAATTTCTACACCATTATGAGGAAACTTAACACACTGGTGATATGTTGATGGGACTACTTGCATTTCATGAATCCATGTCCTACCTAGAAAAATGTTGTAGGCTAAAGGTCAAACATCAACAATTTGAAATAAAATATCCTTTTCTACTAGACCAATATGAATAGGCAAAATGGCCAATCCCTTGGAACTTCTTTCTGCTTCATCATATACCTTGATTGTGATCTTTCTCCTCATATCAATGACTTCTTTAGAATATCCTAGAGCCTTCAACAAACTCATGGTACAAATATTTAGCCCTGCACCCCCATCTATCAATACGTGCCTGACACAAGTTTTATGAATCATGACTTCTATGTGTAAGGCCAAGTTATGTGAGTGACTAATGGATTTGTCATCTTCTTCTACGAAAGTGAGGTAATGAGGGCTAGCCAAATAGTTGACCATATTCTAGAATTGATCAACATCTAAGTTGTTAGGGACATGAACCACTCACAAAGAATCCTCAAGGACACGCTTATGCCTTGGGGATAATTCCAAAAGTTCAAATATAGAAATCTGAGCTGGCATGCATTGAAGTTGATCAACAAGGTTGTAATTAAGCTCGGGGCCAACAATAGATTTAGAGGGAGTTTTCTTAGATGAAGACTATCTAGGCTTGCTAGAATTAGGACCTCTAATGACAATAGGAGGTTGACTAACTTGACTCCTAGTGATAGCATGAAGAGACTGAGACTCCCTATGTGAGTTAGGTCCTCTCAACACAACTATGGGTCTTTCATTAGGCATTTTCATTTAATCATCATCATAATCATAAGAATCCTTTCTCCTCATCATATTGACATTTTCTTCAACCACCTCAAGCATGTTGATCACATTATCAACTTTATTGTATGTATAGTTGATTGCTACCTTACCATTCTTATTATTGTTGTTGGAACCTTCTCCTTTCTCATACTTTGGAAAGGGTTCTTTAAAAGCCTTGTGATCAGAATTTGAGGTTAAACCATCCACTTGAAGTCTACCATTCTCAATAAGGTCTTGGACAAGATGTTTGATTTTGAAACAATTCTCTATATCATGCCCAATTCCATTGTGATACATAATACGCCTTCTCATTCCACCAATATTGTTTTGGATCTGGAATGTGGAATTTCAAAGGGTCTTGAGGTTGTGCTAAATTATGAGCAATAAGAGTTTTGAAAATGCCAGCATAAGAATCTCCCAACTTTGTGAATTGCCTCTTCTCAGTCTTAGGCTTTCCTTGATTCTTTGGTCTACCATCTTGTTGCTCTGAAGACATTTGAAGTTTCATGGCTTGTACCACCTTGGAAAGATTAAGGACTTCACTTTTAGGTTGAGGTACATCAACAACACCATCATTAACCACTTGTTTATTCTTGTTCCAATAATTGTTCTTTTTGTCCTTATTTCCACTATTGTTGTTTTGGCCATTGGTATTATTTGTTGATTTTGCCAAAATTCCTTGTTCTTTTAAAACATCTTCAATGCGACAAGCGACTTCAATCATGGTGTCAAAAGAGTAGAAGGGAATCTTTTTGACTTCATATCTTAGCTCTGGAACCAAATTGCTCACAATAATGTCAATTCTCTCCTCTTCAGGGATTGTTCTTGGATATTTCACACATAAACGTCTCCACCTTTGTAAGAATGCAACAAATGACTCTCCTTGATTTTGTTTTAGTTTACACAAATCAAGCATTGTGATAGATCATGTTAAATTATAGGCAAAATGTTGTACAAACCTTTCCACAAGTTCCTTAAATGTCTTGACCTGGGGAGTAAGGTTAGTGAACCACTCCATTACTTGTCCCTTAAGGCTTCTAGGGAATAATCTCATTAAGTATGAATCCTCATGATGTAAAGAGAAGCTCATGATGTAAAATTTCCTTACGTGATCATGGGGGTCACCAATGCCATCATATTTGTCATAGGTAGGGAACTCCACCTTCTTAGGAAAATCAATCATTACCACACTCTTGTCAATAGGATTAGGAAAAATAGAATCCAAGTTGAAAGTACTTTTGGGAGCTTTCATGTTGTCCACATCTCTTTGCAATTGTTTGATCACCTCATTTTTGGATGGATCTTGCTTCTTTACTTTTTTATCCACATCAAAATCAAAGGGTACTCTAGCACCTGTGTTAATTAGACTTTCCAAGAATTGGTCTTTGTTTTGTTCAACATATTTTTCAACATAGGCTTGGAAATATGGCTCTTGTTGTATAGCCATAAAGTCTAAAGTGTCTAATTAACATACCTCCCCCCATGTTGTGAAGTATGATGTGCTCTTTGGGAGGGTTGTCTAGAAAGTGTAGGAGGTGAATTTCTCCTATTGTGATCAACTCTTGAAACTCTTCTTCCTCTTGGACTTGGTGATCTTGAGGGTGTCATGGACCTCCTTCTAGTCTTAGGACTTTGAGAGGGTGTTGATGGTGGAGAATTGGTTCCACTATTAGTCCTTCTTCCATCAAATTATCTTTGAAGTTGTCACGCATACAACCTATCTTCTTCTTCTTCTTCCAATGCTCTTTTCTTCATTTCTAACAAGATTTTCTCTTCCTCTTCCAATCTCCTAAGTTTTTCCTATTTCATGGCTTGTTCATCTTTATAAGCTTTCTTAGCTTTTTTGATAGCCCTCAATCTAGCATTAGTATGCCAAGAATTTTCCTTAGCTGGAGATGAAGGTCCTAATGCATTGTATAAGTTGGCCACATTGACATGGTATTCTGAATCATTATTGTGATCAATATGTTGTGGGGATCTTGAATTCAAAGGACTATGCCTATGGTGTCTTTCCACTCTTTGTTGAGGATCCCAATACCTTGATTTAGCATGAGGTGACCTTGGTGGACTATATCTGAGGTCATCATCATCATTATGTCTGAAACTTGAAAACATTGTTTGAAGATTGTGGTTGATATCTTCTCTAGAATTCTTGATGTTTGAAAAACTCATATTTGTTCTTGATGAGTAGTGTGTCTTAGGTGTACCTTCCTCACAAGGATTAGCCTCAACCTCTAGTTGACTCCTAGGGGACTGATCAAATAGGGGTTCATTTTCTTTATGTTGTTGATGTGTTCTAACTGGCGGTAACTGATTAAAGATAACTGGGGGTCTTTTCCCTTGATTCACTTGATATCTTGTAGTAACTGACATGAAAGAAAGAGACTCTAAGTGATAGGTTAATCTCTCAAAGTGTCAATTCCAACCTAGGATAATTGAGATTCTCTATTGTCCAAAGAGAAAATGGAAAGATAGAAAATAAAAGGCATCACCAACACTGTCAAAGAGGTGCTTCAAATCAAAGGGTGAATACCCTTCCACTTTTGAATCAGGAGGTTGGACTTAGCCAAAATTCAAATTGAAATTGAGATATATGAAAAATAATTTGGACAATAGTAGGATCAAAATTCTCCAAGGGTGTAATCAACAATTCTAAAGACAAACTTTCCACTAAGAATAGCTTTCTAACTTGGCAAATTATCTTCAAGGTAACCTTATAAATCAATTGAAATGATCCCTAGAAGGCTAAAATCAGGAATTTGTAGTCAAAACATGTCTCTAACAGCAAGATCAGATAACCTACTCAAAGGTCAAGTTATACTAAAAGCAACTTAATGACTGAAACTATGAATATTGCTGAAAACTTTTAGGTGACAGACTCCAGGCACGCCAGGTGATAGAACTCAGACTCGGTGATACTTCACATGATGCTAGGTGATATACCATAAAACTACTAGGCGATAGACTTAATAACTGATAGGCGACACAGTCCAATGTGAACTATCAGATGATATTTCTCTTAAGTGCAGGTGATACTGATGTTGATTTTGACCAATTTGTGCAAAATTTCAAGTTTTAAGGTCTGATTTTGGATTTTCTGAATGTCAAGGTGAAAATGTCTGACGTCAATCACAAATTTAACCACATTTGAACAGGTTTGCAAATAGTAGGGGATCAAACATGTCTTCAAACACTTGAAACAAGGGAAAAAGCAACCTTTCCAAGACAAACACTTTGTGATATCAAAAAGTAAAATTGCACCCTATGGAAGCTACCGATTGTTTGCATGTTGAGAATGTTTACATTGGTATCACACAATCGAAAACACTTCAAGCAATATCTACCTACAAGACAAGGCTCAATACTTACCAACTTAGCCCACAACTTGATGTCCCCTTGCCTCACACCAAGTGGTTACCCATAAGAGATATTGGCTTTATCGTGGAAGTGTCAAATAACACAACCAAAGGGACACATATGGTGAGTATCTCAGGGTGATTTGGGTTAGTCCACTTGGATCAATCCTTGCACTAAGAAGATAAGCAGCTAAATAAGGTGTCTTCTAACCTATGGCTCTTAGTAAGGGCTTCCATTCATAACACCCCTCTTGCTCCTCATAAAGGACTAGGACCTCACGACCTCAAGATTACCTTAAGCATTCTTGCTCAATGCTTTCCCCATGGTTGCAATCCCATGAGCTGCTCACATCAAGCGAAGACAAGTGTTATGTCTACCAAGGTTTTGTGTTCTCAATAGCCTTGAGATTATAGTGAGTTGAAATAGCTAGCAAAAGGCTTGTCCCCACTTGGGTCATTCCTCTTGATTTCTCAAGAGCACGCCCGCTAAAGGATCCTAAACTAAACAAAGAATGTGTTGGTTGTGGATTATTCCCTTTGATCTTCAACTTGCAGATTTACACTTTGATGGATAATTTAAATAAAACTCTGACACTATCACCGCTCCAAAGTCCACAAGGAAGAGGGCCAACTAACAAGGATAAAAAGGATCCTTCTACACTTTGAGCTTCAATGCTTAGGAAGTTGTACCCTTGACTCACTTCTCTAAAGGAGTCTAAAATAATATTCCACTATATCTCATATAAGATTGTTAAAGATTTATCAAATAATGTTTGTGTTTGTAGTTGTTAACCATGCATACCTCAAGAGGAAGGACCAGTGCCTTATCCTAGGGCTCAGAGTCACCTAACTATATACCTCAACTGAATACCTCAAATCAAACATAATAGAATCCAAGGTAAGTGCTTTGCCTATTACCCCTTTCCCTCAAGCACAAGGACATCAAATTCTACACCTGGCTGCAAACTCACTGAATTCACCTAGAAGACTTTAATCCTAACTTTGTTAGGAACTCAAAGATAAATTCAAAATACTCTTTGTTTACCATATGTTAACATACTTTGTGAAACTAACATATATGAGCTCAGAGACAAGCAAGAAGACATACACAAGATACAAGATTGGGATTCAAAATGTTCTCATTAACACAATCAAGATCAACATACAATCAGAATGATACCAAGATCAAAAAAGTCACAAAATCCAACTTCTATCAGTATATTACAGTCAAAAACTAGGGACCAAAAGCAACAAGATTTTGGAACCCTTGCAAAATCATAAATTTTGTAACTTATACCCCCTAGTCATCTTGAAATCTGCAACAAGCTACGGATGACTAGGGTTAGGGTTTCAACCACCCAACCTACTAGAAATGGTCTAAAAAGTTATTATAGGGGTGGGAAACATAGGAAACCAGAAAAGAGGAAACCAGAATTAATCCACAATCATAAAATTCTTCTCTACAAGTACAGGGGATCACAAAACTAGGCTCAAAAGGACACCCTGCAACATGCTTTGAGCACACAACCACCATGGTACAAGCTCTGAAAATGATCCAACCACACCCTAGACCACACCGCAAATAGAAAACCAATCATTTCTCACTAAAGAGGGTCATTTCTACAATGAATTCCATAAATTTGGTACTTTCTCACGCTGGAAACTCTAAAAAATTTGAATTTGAACCACAACGGCTACATCCTTGGTGCCTGTAGAGAACGACAGCCCACGTTCAAACTAAGACCAGCTTTAAAACATAGCCATCCAATCAAACCTCCTTCACAGCTTTATGATTTTCCTCTAAAAGTGTCCCACCAGACTTAGCAAATTAGCGACAAAGGACCTTCACCAATTCGCTAAACATTTCACACTTTTGCTAAACAACTTAGCGACTTCCTGACTACCATTCACACAATCACCAAACAAACTAGCGAATCCTCTTCTCTGCTTGCGAACGCGTGACCACATGAAACTTTTTCGGCACCACCAACTTCTTTATCCACTCTACCAAACACTAGAGTGCACTTGGGCCTGCTAGATGCCACATGTCACCATTTTATTTGTAGTTCACCTCCAGTCATATTGACCTAGGACCCACTTTCCTTAGGTGTCAAGATGAATAGCTGGCTTAAGATCTCATAGCTTTGACAAATCCCATGAGAACTTATGCCAACCATAGGATCTATCCTCATCATAGACCTTCTTGACAATGTCCCCACTTCTGAGCACATCCACGTCGACCAATAAGAAACCTCCACCTACGCAGACGTGTCACACTGGACCCACTAAGCACAATAGGCAACCTAGCAAAATGGAATAAAATCTGACAGACGGCGCATGATCTCAAAGGCTTGGAATATTCCTTGAGATCATATGCCAATCGTTAGATTAAAAGCTTTCAAAATGGGCTCCTCTAACATAAACCAAGTCATCACCATGCCAACAAATGAGAAACCGCCAAGTCAAAACACTGTGGCACACAAGAACTACCTAGAAAATAGGACCCACTGACAAACTGTCACCTATGCAACAAAAACCAACAGGCACACCTGACAAGCCTCATCACCACCTACTACCGAGAGCACACCCCTTTTCACCAATGGGCCTCAAGGACACGTGGCAAGTGGTCTCATGATCGCATAGCCAAAAATTGGGCTATGCGATCATGCGACAGCCAATCACAGGATGCCACATCATCATCTCTGGGACCACTGCCAAAGAAGCCTTACCCTTTTAGAGGATCGGATGGTTGTTGCAAAAGTGTGAAAAATAAACCTCATGCATCTTCACCATGTGAACTTGCAGCAACCATCGATCCTGTCCGAACCTTAACCATGCTAGAAGCATAAGAAGAGACAAACCGCCAAGCACTCAGTGACTACGTGACTAACCGTTTGCAGGTTCATGAGATGCTAGCAGATAAATGCCACTCTTTTAGAGATCACACAACTAATAGTCACTGAGTCACTAGATAGAAGATGTAACCACCTGGAGACTTGGAGAATCACCGACAAGAAACTTTGAAGGACTGGACTCCACCATCCATCACACCTGCGCAGTTAAGACCAAGGTCGAAAACACACAAGATTTTTGACACAGAGAAAGACTAAAAACACATAGAGTTTTTGACACCAAAGGATAAGCACACAAAAGCAGGAAGCATAGGGTCGAAAACAATGAAGGTTATCGGTAAAAGATCGAAAACATCATGGATTTTTGAAAACACTGTGGGTTTTCGACAATGTGGCAGATTTTGACAATATTTCCAGCAGACCTTGAAATTTGAATAACTTTTTGGATTTTATGATTCAGCAGGTGCAAATTAGATGAGAGCCTGGTGGCAACACAAGGAACACAGGGTAGGACACAAACCATGAAACACTTGTAGGGAGGAGGCCATTTTCAAAGGATTTTGCATTGATAAAAAAATGGCCTAACAGTGGCTCTAGTTGGGGATGCATGTCTCTTGCAGGGATGCCAAAGACTTAGAATCACTGGTTAAAGCAGACCATCCCACATGACAAAATTTTGCAGAGAGCAAGGAACAAGCAGGGCAAGACAAGCAACATGACTAGAACTGATAGACCAGCGCAAAATAGGGCAAGGGCAAGCAACTATATACAAAGATCTACAAAATGTACAACCCTAACTACTATTCATGGAAAATAGAGTACTTCAAATGAAGTACTGCTTCAAGAATTGTCCATGAACTGGCAACTCTTGAATATCACCATTAAAATCCTTGATGATGTAAGAATCTTGACCCCATTTCTCATGAATCAAATATGGCCCTAACTAGATGGGATCAAATTTACCATGCTTCCCCTTATCCTCCAATCTAGCATTCCAAACTAACACCAAATCACCAGGTTCAAACTTTCTGTCAACAGTCTTTTTATCATATAAATTTTTAACCTGCAACTGCAATTTGGCATTCCTTGCAACTGATTCTCTTCTAGTTTCATCCAACCTAATGAGGTCCTTAATTCTCAACTGCATCTCATCATCAATTTCATCATCATACAACTAGACAAACTTGTACATCTCCAACAAATTATTCTGAGGCATTCTAGCATGAATTCCATACACTAGGTCAAATGGTGCACAACCAATTGCCTTCTTCACAGTTACCCTATCAGCCCATAGAGCTAATGGTAGCTTTGAATTCCATGCCCTCTTGTTCTTCTCAAGAATTCTCTTCGATATTTTAATCAAGCTCTTATTAGTAGATTCCACTTGACCATTTCCTTGCAGATGATAAGGTGAGGAATTAGAAATCTAAATTCCCAAACCTTTGCAAAAGTCCTTATATTTGACAGACCTAAAGCACATAGCATTGTCACTCACTATCCTCTCAGGGCTCCCAAACCTTGTAACAATATTGTTCATGAGAAAGTCAATTACCACTCTGCTAGTTGCATTCCTTGTAGGTACAGCTTTTACCCACTTTGTAAAGTAATCAGTGGCAACTAAGATCCATGAATGTCCTCCACTTGACTTGTTTGGTATCTCCCCTATAAAGTCAATTCCCCACCACTGGAAAGAAGCTTGAACTTCCACTTTTTTTAATGGTACATTACCTGAAAACTTAAGCTTACCAGAGAACCTTTGAAAAGCATCACATCTCCTTACCAACTATTCTGCATCCTTGAAGATTGTGGGCCACCAAAATCCTACTCTCAAGATCTTATGAGTAGTTTTTTTACCCATATAATGTCCACCACAAACTCCCTCATGCATGTCCTTCAATAATAGATTATCCTGATTCTCATCTACACATTTCAATAGTATGTAATCTAAATTTTTTCTATACAACTTACATTTCACAATTACATACTTGATGGCCTGTAACTTCAATGTCCTCTTTTGATTATTATTCATACTATCTGGACACCTCATGTTTCTCAAATAGTAAATAATATCCTGATACCAAATACAATCATCCATATCACATGTATAATCAATTTTAGAATGATTTACCTGGTTTGCATCTAGATTGGATTGAGCCATTAGTTTTGCCAATCCTTGACCTCTAACCAACTTAGTGATCTAGATCTCAACATTGAATTCCTGGATCCTATTGATCCATCTACATGTTCTTCCAGACACCTCCTACTATGAGAAAATGTCCTTCACAGCTGCACTTGGCACAAAAGCAATCACAACTGCTCCCATCAAGTAACATCTAAAAGCCTTGATTGCTTTCACAAGTGCATAAGCTTGTTTCTCATTTACGTCATACTTCAATTCTGCAGCCTGCAAAGATTTACTGAAAAATGCAATAGGCTGCTCAAAACCATCCTTATTCTTTTTCAATAAAACTGCAGCAATAGTATGAAAAGATGCAAAAGAAAAGATATGCATTGGGACATTGTAATCAGGTGCCTTTAGCACTGGTGTATCTTTGATGGCCTGCTTGATATTCTTGAAAGCCTCATCAGGCTCACCCTCCTAATTGACTACAGATCCCTTCTTTAACATCTTGGAAATAGGTCTAGTAACCTCTGCAAAGTTTGTCATAAACCTCCTTAGAAAATTGACCTGACCAAAGAAGGACTGAATCCCTCTAACATTCTTTGGCCTCTGAATTTTATCAATTACTACTACCCTCTCCGGGTCAATTCTCACTTCTTGCTCCAACTAAGTGGCCAAGCAACTTACCTTCTGTGACACCAAAATCACATTTCCTTGGGTTTAATGAAATGCCAAATTTCAAGGCCCTCATAAATATTTTCTCTAAATGAGCACAATGGTCCTCTTCCTTCTTGGAATAGGCAGTTAAATCATCCTGATACATAACAAGGAAATCATTAATGAAATCTAAAAAGGCAACATCCATTGCCCTCTGAAAAGTAGCACCTGCATTTGTGAGACCGAAAGGCATTCTCACATAAACATATGTTCCCCAAGGTGTTGTAAAGGCTGTCTTGAATTGTTCTGATTCCTTAACAATGACCTGATTGTAGCTAGAGAGCCCATCCATCATTGACATCAATTATGATCTGATTGCTCTCTGCAACATAGCCTCCATATTGGGCAAACAATAATTATCTTTCAATGAGCTAATGTTCAAATTTCTGAAGTCCACACAAAGCCTAATGTCACCATTCTTTTTTCTTATAGGAACAAGATTTGACAATCAAGAAGAATTCCTTATAGGCTTAATAATGCTAGCATCTCTCAACTTCATTAATTCATCTTGCATCTTGGGTGCTAAAGTAGGATTAATAGGCCTTTGCTTTTGTCAGAAAGGTTTAGCATCTTCTCTCAATGGAATAACGTGCTGAAATAAATCATCTGTAAACCTTTAGGTCATCATATGACCATGCAAAAACATGGCTAAATTTTCTCAATAATTCGATCAAAGGTCTCCTTACCTTTTGAGATATATCTCTACCAATGTATACTTTCTTAGGTGCCTCATGTGATCCAAGATTTATCTCCTCAAGATCAGCATGATCTTCTCCTTTGATATTCTTTTGAACTCTATCTTGGTTGTCAAAGACAGTCTCCAAAACAACAAGCCCCTTGGGAACCTTGTTAGTTCTAAGTTGAATGACCTCATTGCCTAAGACAACCTCCCTTCCTTCTATTGACTCAACCAAGGTTGAACAATCAAGTTCCTGACCATGATACTGATCCTTGCAATCCATAAACTTCAAAATATCATTATCATCATCAAAAACTTGTCAATTCTCAATATTGTCTGGTATACTAGGCCTAGCCTAAGTTTCAACTTTAGAAATACCAGAGAATGTAACATCATTAGGATTAATTGTAATATTCGACAACAAGTCAGCCATCTTAATGTTACTCCTATCCTTCCACTCAATATTGAAGGCATCAAAATGTTCAATCAAATCCCAAACTGCATTCCTATATTGTTTCAACCTTCTATTCTTGGAAGCATACACTGACCTGACTTGGGACACCACCAACTCAGAATCACCAATAACACTTATGCATTTTATACCATACTTTTGTGCCACCCTCAGTCCTAACAACAAGGCCTCATATTCTGCTATATTTTTGGTACAAAAGAAATTCAATGTGAAAGAGAACTTGTAGGTGTTTCCATCAGGAGAAATAAGTAAAATACCTACTCCTGCGCCATCTTTGCAATTTGCACCATCTTTGCAATTTACCCACAAATCACCCTTCATAGAGTCAACACCTACCTTAGTAGAAATAGGTGACAAAACAAGCTCATTTTCAAATATAGGGATCTCTTCCCTAAAATAATTTACATTAGTATCCACAAAACATGTAGTTTCATTATCTATATTTATCTCAATCATGTGGCATACTCTTGGCTATCTTTCAATCTTGACAAACTAATTATCAATCTTGAAAGTTGCATAGGACAAATCACACTACAAACTTCCACCCATGGCAACACTCCATCTTCTAGATAGCAACATCCCATAATGGGGAGGGATATCCACCACCAAAACACTCATTTTTAACTCTTTCTCTGGATATGCTGCCAACCTATATGGCATTGCATTGATAGTCCCAATGACTGGTACCTCCCTCTGATCCATTGCACAACACCTACCTTGCACTGTATCAACTTTAAGGCCCAACCTCTCCATGATTTTGAAAGGCATGATAGTATTAGAGGCACCACTATCAATCATACAATTTCTTAACTTCATCCCATTCACAAGAACACTTAGGAAGAATGGGTCAATATTTTCAAGGCTGGCATTGACAGAACTGTCCAAATATATTGGAGGAATTTGAGACATAATTCCCTGAGTAGCAACATCATTCAAAGCTTTATCCTGAGATCCATTGCATGAAGTATCATTTTTGTGAGTATTACCAACCCATGCAATAGCTTTATCTTTATGTTCATGGATCCTCAACAATTCTAACAATTGAACCTTAACTATAATTTGTGACAATATAAATAACATGTCAACAGGGGTCGAAGCAGGAATCTCAATCTACACCGCCTTAACATCTTTTTTCTGGTCTGACACATTAGATGTATTGACCACCTTCATTTTTTCAACCTTAGCCATTGTGTTAACTGGCTTCTCAATCTCACTAGAGACCTTTTCAATTCCAACTCCCTTAGGTTCACAATGCTTACCTTTTACATTCTTGAATTTCACCATATGATCAACCTTTGATTTGTTCTCATTAGGTTCTCCAGAGTTGGTACCCTTTATAAAAATTCCTGCAGCTTTCTCATTTGTATTCCTTGCCACCATGCCTCTGGTTTGTACCTAGGCAATCATTTCTATAGTAATTCTCTCCATCTCTTCTCTGGAAGGTCTTCTCAAATTTACTAGCTTGGGAGAAGAGTTCATGTTGCATGTTTTCTGATCAATGCACTCACCATCAAAAAAAACCTCTTGATGAGAAAGAGCCTGATTATGTCTCTTCACATTTACATCTACCTCTTCATCAAAATCAGAATCATCTTCATATCCTATATATGAAAAGCCATGTTGCAACCAACATCATCTTGTTCTTCTTCTTGTTCTATCTCCTCATTACTCTAATCTTGATTTGCAGCCATAGATTGTGCAACCACACAATGCTCTGTAGAATGAGGGGACTAGCATGAAACACACCAAGCTACATTTTCCATGACATTTATTGAAGCTTTATGTAGAGGGCCAGGGACACCTCTATCATTGTTTCCCCTTGCAGCAGGGACAATAGGCTTTCCATCCTTTCATTGGGTGTTGTAGGGGTAATTCTGTAGTCTATTCTGCTTACTGAAATTGTTGTTGAACTGAGACCTCTCATTGGTAGGAGCACTGATGTTCCTATTTGCAAGTACCTTCAAATCCTTCAATTCATTAAGCACCTTATCCAATTTTTCTTCTTCTTGCCTCCTAGATCTAACATTCTTATCATTTTCTTTTTTGTATTTCCTGTCCCCAAACAACTTTGGGTCATCTCTCTTTCCACCAAACTTTCTTGATATTTTCATGTTGTTCTCAATATTGATAGCAATCCTAAAAGCATCCCTAAGAGTTCTTGGTTCTTTATCTCTCAATAAATATCCCATCTTCCCATCAAATGCATTGAAGTATGTAGTCAGACAGACATTGTCATCCAACCGCATGACTTGGAACAACTTGTGCATACCTTTCTGAAATCTCATGTTGAACTCAGCTATAGACTCATTCTAATTTTTCCTTATGGTATTGAATTCATTCAACATGAAGCTAGCATTAGGCCTATCACCATACTGCTCCTTGAAACATTTCTCAAAAGAGTCCCAAGTATTACTACACTTATCAGGAAGACTCTTAAACCAATCTCTAGCATCCTCCATTAGTGATTGAACAAACAATTTCATAACAACATCCTCATGCTCTACCTCATAATCATTAAGCATGTCAAAAAATAACCTAAGATGCTCCTCACAACTAATAGCATTATTACAAGAAAACTTAGGTACCTTATCTCTAATATCACTTGGAAAAGCATTTGGATAGCCAGGAATTCCATCAAAACTTATTTTCCTATAGCCTTCTAGTTGCATAGGTCTTCTTTGAAAGCTTGAACTAGTGTTAACCCTAGGATCAACATTAGCATCTACATTTATCTATGCATTTGACTGCTGCCTAGGATCTGTACCTATCCTAGCAGATGAAGAAGGAAATGAACTAGTAGCATTACTAAGTGGAAAAGTAGTAGTCATAGATGGCATACCTAGTTTAGTAGTAAATGGGCCAAGAGCATTAGCTGAAGAAGCCCACAAAAATTGGATCTCCCTTTTCTTTTCTGCAATGGCAGCATCAACCTTAGCTCTCTCTAGTTCTCTTGCAAGGTCCTCATCTTCTTTTCTCCTTCTCTCCATTTCAGTGTCCTTATTTGAATCAAGTGGTGGGATCCCTAGTATTGTCACTAGTCTACTTGCTTGGTCACCCACCATCTTCTTCTTTCCTTTCTCATTAATGATAACAGCAGGTCTAGTGATCCTATGCCCATCCTTATCTTTAGGCAAAGGGACATAGCTTTGCACTTGTCTAATCATAGGACGCTCATTTTCAAATTCATGATGCTGAAGCAAGTGCTCTTGCTCACTCCTCAAGGCATCAAGATCACCAGAAACATCATGCTACAATGTTTTAGGAGCAGAAGAAAGCATTTTGTTTCTCTCCTTCATTTCATTTATTTTTCTAATAAGAGACTGCCTCTCTATCAAAGCATTTACCTTTTCAGCCTCTCTTTCCTCCTATAATCTTTTATGTATGGCATCTTTCTCTGCCAACTACAACCTCAGTGCATTCACATCATCGGGATCTACCATAATGTCATCAGAATCAGATGACACATCCATATCAGGAAGATTTTGATATGGGAAATAGACCTGCCTATGTCTCATGGGTTCTCTTCTGAATTGATCTTCATCAAGATCCAAGTCAACCTCTAAATCCACATCTCTGTTTTGTTCATTCTGACCTGTAGGCAAAGGACCTTTGTCCTAAAATGTAGCCTCAGGGGTATCATAAAATCTATCTTCAGAGTGACCACCTTCTGATCTAGAAACTCTATTTTGTGAACCATCCTCACTTGAGGATACACGTGGTCTTCTGGCTCTAGCATTTCTCTGTTCTCTCATGAGAGCATTGGTAGACTCACCATTCCTTCTAATCTAGCTCTTGTTTCCCTATCTAGGTATTTGCTCCAGAGTGACCTCTAGATTCTTTCTAACATATGACCTAGTATTTCTCCTCTTATCTATGCTTCTTCAATATGTTCCACTAGTTCAAGCCTTTGAGTCACCACCCACCTAGATGGGAAATCTTTGAAACACAACAAGAAAATAAGAACACACTTACAACCTTCCTCTTTAGATTCTCCCGAGTAGAATCACTGACTCTTAACATATGCATATCTTCATCGTTGTACCCAACAGAGTCACCATTTTGTTGGTGACTCAGATGGGCCAAACCAACCTAGTCAAAAGATATGATATTGCAAAATTTGTAACCATAACCAGAGCTCCTTAATAGGTTTTCCTTATGTTCTCCCCAGTAGAGTCACCATTTTGTTGGTGACTTAGATGGGCCAAACCAATCTGGTCAAAAGATATGATATTGCAAAATTTGTAACCATAAATAAAGCTCCTTAATAGGTTTTCCTTATGTTCTACCTAGTAGGGTCGCCATTTTGTTGGTGACTCGGAAGGGCCAAACCAATCTGGTCAAAAGATATGATATTGCAAAATTTGTAACCATAACTAGAGCTCCTTAATAAGTTTTCCTTATGTTCTCCCTAACAGAGTCACCATTTTGTTGGTTGTGGATTATTCCCTTTGATCTTCAACTTGCAGATTTACACTTTGATGGATAATTTAAATAAAATTCTGACTCTATCACCGCTCCAAAGTCCACAAGGAAGAGGGCCAACTGACAAGGATCAAAAAGATGCTTCTACACTTTGAGCTTCAATGCTCACGTGGGTGTACACTTGACTCCCTTCTCTAAAGGAGTCTAAAACAATATTCCACTATATCTCATATAATATTGTTAAAGATTTATCAAATAATGTTTTTTTTGTAGTTGTTAACCATGCATACCTCAAGAGGAAGGACCAGTGCCTTATCCCAGGGCTCAGAGTCACCTAACTTTATACCTCAACTGAATACCTCAAATCAAACACAATGGAATCCGAGGTAAGTGCTTTGCTTATTACCCCTTTCCCTCAAGCACAAGGACATCAAATTCTACTCCTGGTTGCAAACTCACTGAATTCACCTAGAAGACTTTAATCCTAACTTTGTTAGGAACTCAAAGATAAATTCAAAATACTCTTTGTTTACCATATGTTAACACACTTTGTGAAACTAAGATATATGAGTTTAGAGACAAGCAAGAAGACATACACAAGATACAAGATTGGGATTCAAAATGTTCTCATTAACACAATCAGGATCAACATATAATCAAAATGATACCAAGATTAGAAAAGTCACAAAATCAGACTTCTATCAATATATTACAGTCAAAAACTAGGGACCAAAAGGAACAAGATTTTGGAGCCCTTGCAAAATCATAAATTCTGCAACTTATACCCCCTAGTCATCTTGAAATCTGTAACAAGCTATGGATGACTAGGGTTAGGGTTTCAACCAACCAACCTGCTGGAAATGGTCTAAAAAGTTATTACAAGGGTGGGAAACATAGGAAACTAGAAAAGAGGAAACCAGAACTGATCCACAATCATGAAATTCTTCTCTGCAAGTACAGGGGATCACAAAATTGGGCTCAAAAAGACACCCTACAACATGGCTTGAGCACATAACCACCATGGTACAAGCTCTGCAAATGATCCAACCACACCCTGGACCACACCGCAAATAGCAAACCAGTCATTTATCATGGAATAGGGTCATTTCTACAATGAATTCCATAAATTTGGTACTTTCTGGCGCTGGAAACCCTAAAAAATTTAAATTTGAACCACAACGGCTAATTCCTTGGTGCCTGTAGAGAATGATGGCCCACATTCAAACTGAGACCAGCTTTAAAACATAGCTGTCCGATCAAACCTCCTTCACGACTTTATGATTTTCCTCTAAAAGTGGCCCCACCAGACTTAGTGAATTGGTGACAAAGAACCTTCACCAATTTGCTAAACATTTTGTACTTTCGGTAAACAACTTAGCGACTTCCCGACTACCATTCGCGCAATCGCCAAACAAACTATCGAATCGCCTTTTCTTCTCACGAATGTGTGACCACATGAAATTTTGTTGGCACTACCAACTTCTTTATCCACTCCACCAAACACTAGACTGCACTTGGGCCTGCCAGATGCCACATTTAACCATTTCATTTGCAGTTCATGCCTGGTCATACTGACATGAGATCGACTTTCCTTAGGCATCAAGAGGAATGGCTGGCATAAGATCTCATACCTCTAACAAATCCCATGAGAACTTACACTGGTCGTAGGATCTATCCTCATCATAGACCTTCCTGACAATGTCCTCACTTCTGAGCACATCCACGTCGACCAATAAGAAACCTCCACCTACGCAGACGTGTCACACCAGACCCACTGAGCACAACAGGCAACCTGGCAAAATGGAATAAAATATGATGGATGGCACATGATCTCAAAGGCTTGGAATATTCCTTGAGATCATATGCTAACCATTAGATTAAAAGCTTTCAATGCGGGCACCTCTGACATAAACCAAGTCATCACCATGCGAACGAATGAGAAACTGCCAAGTCAAAACACCGTGGCACACAAGAACTACCTAGCAAATAGGACCCATCGACGAACTGCCACATCTACAACAAAAGCCAACGGGCCCACCTAACAAGCCTCATCACCACCTACTACCGAGACCACACCCCTTTCCACCAACAGACCTCAAGGACACGTGGCAAGCGGTTGCATGATCGCATAGCCAAAAACTAGGCTAGGCGATCATGTGACAGCCAATCATAGGATGCCACATCATCATCACTGGGACTACTTCCAAAGAAGCCTTACCCTTTCAGAGGATCAGACGGTTGTCGCAAAAGCATGAAAAATGAACCTCGTGCATCTTCACCATGCGAACTTGTGGCAACCATTGATCCTGTCCGAACCTTAACCATGCTGGAAGCATGAGAAGAGACAAACTACCAAGCACTCAGTGACTACATGACTAACCATTCACAAGTTCATAAGATGTTAGTAGATAACCACCAATCTTTCAGAGATCACGTGACTAACAGTCACCGAGTCGCTGGATAAAAGATGTAACCACCTGGAGACTTGGAGAATCAGCGACAAGAAACTTTGAAGGACTGGGCTCCACCATCCATCACACCTGCACAGTTAAGACCAAGGTTGAAAACACACAAGATTTTCGACACAGAGAAAGACCAAAAACACACAGAGTTTTTGATGCCAAAGGATAAGCACACAGAAGCAAGAAACACAGGGTCGAAAACAATGAAGGTTATTGGTAAAAGATTGAAAACATCATGGATTTTTTAAAACACTGTGGGTTTTTGACACTGTGGTAGATTTTGACAATATTTCCAGTAGACCTTGAAATTTGAATAACTTTTTGGATTTTATGATTCAGTAGGTGCAACATGGACTAGAGCCTGGTGGCAACACAAGGAACACATGGCAGGACACAAATCATGAAACACTTGTAGGGAGGAGGCCATTTTCAAAAGATTTTGCATTGACAAAAAAATGGCCTAATAGAATGGATGATTTTTGAGGTTCAAGATTTTTGGTTCACCACAAGGGTGAAGAGAATACTCACCTATCTCAAAATTTCTCTGAAACACACTAAGAAAATTCAATTACCCTCTTGCTTCCAAAATTCTAAGATGGGTCAAGATTTTTTTTTCACCACAAGGGTGAAGAGCATACTCTCCTACCACCTCAAAAATCCTTCCACAAGGTATTAAAGTTCCTAAAATAATTAGTAGATGCCACACTTGAAAGGAAATAAATCACAAACACTCAAATTTTTATTTTTATTTTTATTTTTTAATTATGCATTGGGCAGCCCTAAAAAAATCATTAGTAGCCCTTTAGCATGCAATTCATGGCAATTTCCTTCAAGCAAAACTCCTACAACCACAACTTGTTAGACAACTAGGGTTAGGAAAATCTAAAATTTAAATGAAAGTAATGCAAGAAACTGATTAATCTAAGCTAAGAAATGCATGTTAGATCTATCTAAATACAATAAAGTAAACCAGAAAACTAAATGTGATCGAATTCAGATGACAAAACTTAAAATGCAGTTCTCTGTGAGATCAGGTGATATACCTCAAACTTCACCAAAATTGTGTGACACAGTTTCTAGTACCTGAGCGATAATTATCAGTCTGGGCGATACTTTGCAAAAAATTTAGGTGATACTTCGTACGATACCAGGTGACAGACGAGAATACAGACAGGCGATTCTTCTTCTGCATGAAGTGCCACACACGTATATTGATAACTGTCACACGATAATCCGGAGAAGTGTCACGCGATATCCTGAGATAGAAAATAGAGAATATAGAATATATGCAAATTAATCTAAAAAATCACAAAAATGCAACAAATCTAAAGGACAAAGTCTATCTACTCTACCCCATGGCGGGTGCTAGAAATGTATGGTGAAAAAGTGACCACACTCCTATGAATCATTACATGCAAGGTTGCTCAACAATGAGGCCTCACAAAGCGACTCATAGCTCTTTATGCATGGAGTTGCAAGGAACTTGATAGATTTTCTCTCAGTTAGAGTTATGAAACTAGTGACCTTGCTAGTCAACCACACAATGAGAGATTCACAATGAAGACAAGGGCAAAAATGCCAATATCCCCAAATGGAATCAAGGTATGCAATGCAATGCAAATCTAAATGATGATGCAAAGTAGTCTATGAAATGACAATGCAAATTAAACTAAGAAAGGAAATAGCAATGGATTACAATTTCCCTAATTAAGCTATGTGAAGCTAATCTATAAAAGGAAATATAAGATAATATGCCATGACAATGCAACTAATAAAGAAAATATGCAACTACAATGTAATGCAACAATGAAAGCAAGTCTTCAAAGCTTGGATGTAGAATGTCTTCAAAGAAAGCTCCAAATGACCTAGAAAACCTGCAGCATAACATTAGCTTAAAAAGGATGGATGCTAAATGAAGAAGAGAGCTCTCCTTTTATAAGAAATGAAAAGGAATGGACCATTGAGATTAAGAGGAAAAAGACTTAATCAACGGTGGAGAAAAATGGAAGCTTGATCCTTGTGCACAAATATCCTCCAATGAGAAAATAGGAGTTGACTTTTGTGTCCATATGAGACAAAAGGTACTTTTCTCTTTTTATAAAATAGGAATAATGCTTTATTTGTGCAACTTAGGATAAGAGAAAAAGTGGGGGATTTTTATTTAATAAAAGGGGAGGAAATATTCTTTTTAATTAAATAAAGACTTAGGATATAATGGTTAGCCCAAGGCAAATAATCGAAAATGATGAAATAGGATTTGATCAAGGAAATTGATATAATTGATATTGTTGATATTTGAAAATATTGATTCAGGGATTTGATAAATTGTTGAATGGGGGCCCAAAGTCTAGGTGACCATTTTAGGGTGTATACAATTGTCACTTTCATTTCTTATGTTATGTTTACTACTAGACTTACTAATCTTCAAGCATGACATAAATGCAAACTCAACACTGGTACAATACTATTATCACAGTTATTCAGCTCAAGACTAGTAAATTTACTTAGTTTTATTTTTAATCTCTTTCAGAAACTAGTTTTAAACTAAAAATAACATTTTTAAAGAGTGGCATTCACTTGGTACTACATATTTTTTTCTAAACTGGATAACTATATGATTTTTTTAAATTACTATTTTTAACACTAATATATAGTGATTGCAATTAGTTGACTATGTTGAATATTTTGTATTTTATTAATTTTTGAAGTGATGTTAAGTATAATTTAGACATAGGCTCATTTTGTACTCTATTACTTATTACATATGTTTCAAAAGTCAATTATTTTTTATTTCCTAGAAAGAGGACATCAAGAGCTATTGAGAAAATAGTTTTCAATTTTTTTTACTTAGTTTACTATTTTTGCATAAGCATTGAACATATAACTTGATATATAGTGAAAACCCTATTTTTAGTAAAACAAAAAATATAAATTCATAATAAACTCAATATATATTAAAAGCATAATCATTGGAAAGATCCATTTGAGTACTACACTCTATTGCATCTAGTTTGGTTGAGTGAATACATTTGATCCCCCAAAAGCTAATGTCAAATTGATTCTTTGGTAGCATTTTGATAGGTGCAAATAAGACTCCCTTCAAAGTATTAATGAGGAGTAGAGATGTTATATCGAAGAGAGTTTGATCTAAGATACCTTGATCTAACCATCTTTAATTAATTTCTTTAAATAAGACCTCTCAAGGCTCAAGTCATCATATTTTCTTGAAAATGTATGATTTTAACAAAAATAAGGATGTTAAAAAATGTGTAACTCACTATTATGGGGTCATTTTAGTGTCATTAGAATAGAATTACTATTGTTTTTTCTTATTATGTATATTAGTTTTTAGGCTGAGTTTGTAATTGAGTAGGTCTTGGTACATTAATATTTTTATTTGTAGAAGACATTATTGCTGGTTTATTAGGTTATTTTTCTATTTACCTCAACTCCATTAGGGTGATTGTTTCCTTAAAGTGTCTACCATGTAGGTGGACTATTTTGATAATTTAGCCAATAATTTTGTGGATTATTTTAAGCTTGTGATGCATAATTTCAAGATTTTGGTTGGTAATAGGGTTTCCAATTATTACTAGATGGATAATATTTTGTATAAGGTCCTTCAAAAGATAGAGGATATGGATGCATACCTTTTCTTGGAGCCCATTGTTGTCTTAGTGTAATGTAAAAAATTATCCCTTATCATCTTCAATTAGTTTAAACTCTAGTTGTACTTTCTTTATATCCATATTGTCTTCTAATTTTTATCTACGATCTATTTTATTCTATCTAAAATGGGGAGAAAATTATACGAGCATTATGTTTGCCTCATCATGTTTCTTCTTTGCCTAAAGTATGTCAAACTATGTAGTGATGTTATTGATGATGTCTTATTTGAAGTCCTTGAACAAGTGAGTAATCTCAATCCTCATAATTCAAGAGGCTATTTATTTATGCCAAGTTTGTATCCTCTAGCCTTCTTCATACAACCCTAGAATAATTTTAGCAAATATTTCTTATTTCATCCTATGTCGTGTTGGCTCTTTTCCTTGTAGGACCGAGCTTGAATCAAATATTTGGGCTTAAAATACTAGTTAGGAACTCAATCTTGACAAGAAATATAAACCAATTGATGAGGATAGAAAGAAATCCTCCTTCTTCTTTGAGCTCCACATTCACTCAGGTGGGTATTGCCTTATCTGCACACTCAAGACACCTCATGACAAAACCAAAAGCCTGTAGATAGATTAATGTGGAATAGAAATCAATCTCCTATAGGTATCCTGTACCCCAATGATAGAAAATCTCATGTAATAGCCCTACTTGCATGGAATGAGATTGAAAGCCAAAAACCTATCCTAACAACATGAAAGGGAAAGGGTGGAATAGAAAGGAAATGATTTTAAAATGATTGAAAGGACCACTAAGATGCCCTGAGTCTCTGATCGACCAGTGCCTTATCCATTAGGCCACAGAGTCAAATACCCTACTGCAAGATATAGTTATGAAACAAGAACACAATATGCTCAATGTGTTGATGCCTGACATCAATCACACACCATGACCAAGCCTCAACTTAACACCCACCTGTGCATTCAAGCATGCTATTATCCATCAAAATATTTTGACCCTTCCCTTAGAAGAGACCTATGAAAGGACAATACATTAACCGGCATCCACTAGAAGACAAGCATGACCTATGCTTGATATCTCAGCTCATATAAGCATAAACACTAACCCTAAACTAGTTACCGCTATGAAGATAACTCCACTTGCAAACATGTAGGCAATGCAAATAGACAAATCAAACACCCTTGATGTATGATTAATGCATTCAAAATTCAAATGGAGATAGCTTGGTGACAGTAAGAATAAATTGAGTAGTCATACATAAAACAAATCTGTTGCAGCATGTATTATATTCTCTCAACCAGCAATGGAAATAGAACACCCTATATGTAGAGAGAAGGGGAAATCTATAGAACAGAGCCTTTCATGGAACCAAAAAGGAACTCTAAGCTGGAACCCTTTGAAAATTAGTAAAAACAACATATATACCCATGGTTACCTTGAAATCCCACACAAGTTAGGATGCAACAAGCTAAGGGTAACCATGGTTAGAGTTTTCCATCAATTAGGCATTTCAAAATCTGATACAATTTGGAGGGAAAACACTAAGTCCTGAATGCAATTAATCCTTGATCTTCAATCATGAAAGAATCTCTAAAAGGCACCGAAGATCAATCAAAATTCTACAAAATTCAAACTGGAAGCAACCCTGCAACTACTTTTGGTACATTTCATTTATTCCCCTATGACAAGACACTCCTCTCTTTAGTCATCACACACCCTGGAGCACACTGGAATGGTGGAGAAGTTCAATTTCACCAACTTTGGCCCCCTCTGTCATCAATTTTAGTCCTTACTAGTCACTGGAAACATGTCTAAGTTTCAAATTCAAACTCCAATGGCTACCTCATGGCGCTAGTAGCACATAGCGGTCTTGATTCGATTAGAGATCGGCAATAAGTCCTGACCGTTAGATCTCTCATCTTCCCCGGGCTTCAGATCCTCTAACTCATCAAATACCTTAGGTTTCATTCCATGAACTAGTGACAAGGCAATATCCCAGTCGCGGAATGAAAATCTTAACTCTAGTTATATCTCACGAACACATGACTGCACATGTTGAAATAGTACTTTAAGTCATTTGATGAACTGGCGACAAAGGAACTTTCACCAATTCATGAAAAACACCCTACCTCTACTAAAAACTCTAGCGACCCCGTGACCACTCATTCGCCAAGTCGCTAGACCAACTAGCGAACCACCAAATCATCTTACGAACCAATGACAAGAAGGAAATATATCGGCACTCCTAGACTTTATCCACTCTGCCAACCACTAGATCTCACCTTTAACTCCGCAACCATGATGCCTGATGCCACCTGTCACAACACCATTCACTGAATACCACCCCGTCACCAACACCAGACCCACGCGCCCTGTAAATAGAATCAATAGCAGGTGCATGATCACAAGGGGAAAGAATATTCCTTGCGATCACACACTGATCGTTGATCTCTTTTCTTATCGCTTGAAGAATTGAGATCACTAACAGCCAGGCATTCAGTGACTACATGACAAACTACCAGCAAAGTCACCAGATGCTAGCCGATAACCACCAGGAATAAAATGATCACGTGACTACATAGTCGCCAGGTCACGAGATGCCAACCGCTAGACCACTAGAATCAGGAGAGCAAAGATAACCGCTAGTCACCAGCTCACCAAATGAGAAGTAACTTCCATATAGTCTAACAAAGTAACAAGCTGGGACCACGCAAAGAGGTGGCAGGTGATCGCATGATTGCATATCAGAAAAGTCTAACATGTGGCCATGCGACAGCCAATCAAAAAGAGCATTTGAAAACTTGGGCCCACCTGTCATTGCACTTGCGCACTTAAGGAAAGTCGGTAGACAGGGAACTGGGAGGTCAAAAAAACACAAATTTTTTGACACAGCAGAAGACCAAAAACACATAGAGTTTTTGACGCCAAAGGATAAGCGCACAAAAGTAGGAAGTACAGGGTCAAAAACAATGAAGGCCGAAAACACACAGACTGAAAACATCTTGGATTTTTGAAAACACTCTGGGTTTTTGACACTTAGGCTGATTTTGAAATTTTGTTTCCCACAGACCTTAGATCTTTAATATATTTTTGGATCTTGTGAATTAGCACGTGTGACTTGGGACCAGAGAAAGGTGACAATAAGGAAAACATAGGGCAGGAGGCAAAAACAAAGCTTGCAGAGAAAATAGGCCATTTTCATAAGATTTTGCTATGACAAAAAATTAGCCTAATAGTTTCTCTGGTTGGGGACGATGGGTAACTTGTGCCCATGCGAGAATTCAAGATTTCTAGGAGACCATACCACCAAGAGGACAAAAAGGCAGGGACCTGAAAAAAAAATGCAGGGAACAGGAAAGCACACAACAGAAAGGGGAAAGATATTTACAAAATGTACATGATTTATAACTTTACTTGATGGCCCCAGGCCACCAAAATGAAATCAATGACTCCCCTGAATCAAAGGTCTGATTTTCATCCACATATGCAACCAACCTCCTAAAAATTTCATGACCACCTTGCTGCAAGCATATGTGAATAGCCATGGGGTGAAGAATGAAAATACAGTGATCATTACTCATGCTTTTCCAGTCATGACCATTGCATTTATGTTCAAACTCCAAGAAGTAGGGAACATCATCTACTTCTTGATGAATGGAAAAAGTAAAAAGCTCACCTTGCAATGCATTAGAAAATAAAACACATTGAGCATCATGCATTACATAAAAAATACCTGATTGAGAAGGACTAGGATCCTTAGATTCACCTTTATGCATTGCTTTAGCCACTAAGCAACCTGGTTCATCCATGGTGTCTTCACTAATTGCATCATGAACCAAGTGAAGGTCTTCTTCACTATCATATCTGGCAAAAGAAGGAAAATAACTTGAACAAAAGACTTGTTCATCACTACAATCTTGATGATAGGAAAACACACTATCATGTCCTTCTACCTCTTCTTTTGTAGGGTCATTACATGAGGGGATCTCTGATGAAAAAGGAGCATCAAAAATAGGAGCATCCTGGATGCTATCTAGTAATGTGGGGGCAGAAAAAGAATCAAAGGCACAAATGTCAAAGTCAAAACTTTTTGATTCATGCTCTCGATCAAAATCAATGTGTGCTAGATGTAGGAACTCAGAGCCATCACCCCCTGAATATCTGAGATACTCACAAGATAATAAATCTAAAATTTGTTCACTGTGAAGTGAACAGCTATCCACAAGAACACCCTCCTTTGACATACAATCATCAGCAACATATTCATCAATCCCATCCTCTTCTTCATCTAATTGACTACATAAACTCTCTGCCCCATATTTAGAAAAGGCATCGCTCTCATGACTGCAAGAAAGAGTGTCAACACCTAACACATCTCCTTCATAAATTTCATCACTCTCAATATCAGCATTTAAGGACATGACCCTGAGTGCATCCTCAAGCTCAAGGCTATCATCACTAAGTATCCAATCCCTGACACATATGTAATGCTCTTCCCACAAAGCATCTGACCAACTGGTTGACTCATGAAAATAGAGCTCTAAGAATAAACCAATGAACTCAGATTCAAGAAACTCAACATCCTCAGGAAGCTCATCATACACCTCACAAAATCTATCATAGAACAGAGATATGGATAGATCATGTCTGCATCCTACCTTCAACCTTACCAATTTTATATAATCTCTAAGGATGCCCTATTCTAATAATGCAATCTCATTATTCATCCTATCCATTACAACCAATGCAATACTTCCATAAAATTTTACCAAACTGCAGCTGAGGACTTGAAGTATGCTAACCTCTAATCACACCTTACTCCTTTCTTTGTGCTTGACCACTTAATAAGGAGATTTTTAAAACTTAAAAAATAATACCTAGGAATTTTGCAGCAAGAACCTTGCTTGTTGATTGGAAGGCAAGGCAGATCTAGAGCTCACCATTCAGCTCCATCAAGTTCTTTCTCTATAGAGTTGTCACCTCCTTGAAGAGGAAAGTATATTCTTTGTTTCTACTCCCAACCAACACAAAACTAGAGTAGGTAACATGCACTATCTATTAGGAAATACACTAATCAAATAGAAAACTCAGAGTCGCCACTCAACACTAGGTGAGAAAATATAGTCAATGCCTTTTGTTTATCTGACTCTGTTCTAGATTCTCCCCAGCAGAGTCACAATTTTGTTAGTGACTCGGATGGGCCAAACCAATCTAGTCAATAAAATTTTGATTACTTCAATATGACTATAACCAGAGCTCCTTAATAGGTTTTCCTTATGTTCTCCCCAACAGAGTCACCATTTTGTTGGCTCTTTCCTTGCAAGACCAAGCTTGAATCAAATAGTTGGGCTTAAAACACTAGTTAGGCACTCAAGCTTGACAAGAAAAAAAAACTAATTAATGAGGATAGAAAGAAATCCTACTTCTTTAAGCTCCACATTCACTCAGGTGGGTATTGCCTTATCTGCACACTAAAGACATCTCGTGACAAAACCAAAGGCCTGCAAATAGATTAATGTGGAATAGTCATTAATCTCCTATAGGTATCATGTACCTCAATGATAGAAAATCTCATGCAATAGCCCTACTTGCATGGAATGAGATTGAAAGCTAAAAACTTATCCTAACAACATGAAAGGGAAAGGGTGGAATAGAAAGGAGATGATTTGAAAATGATTGAAAGGACCACTAAGATGCCCTAAGTCTCTGATAGACCAGTGCCTTATCCATTGGGCCACAGAGTCAAATACCTTACTGCAAGAGATAGTTATGAAACAAGAACACAATATGCTCAATGTGTTGATGCATGACATCAATCACACACCATGACCAAGCCTCAACTTAACACCCACCTGTGCATTCGAGCATGCTATTATCCATCAAAGGATTTTGACCCTCCCCTTAGAAGAGACCTATGAAAGGAAAATACATTAACCGACATCCACTAGAAGACAAGCATGACCTATCCTTGATATCTCAGCTCATACGTGCATAAACACTAACCCTGAACTAGTTACCTCTACGAAGATAACTCCACTTGCAAACACGTAGGCAATGCAAATAGACAAATCAAACACCCTTGATGTATGATTAATGCATTCAGAATTGAAATGGAGATAGCTTGGTGACAGTAAGAATAAATTGAGTCCTCATACATAAAAACAAATCTGCTGCAGCATGTATTATATTCTCTCAACCAGCAATGGAAACAGAACACCCTATATGCAGAGAGAAGGGGAAATCGGTAGAACAGAACCTTTCATGGAACCAGAAAGGAACTCTAAGATGGACCCCTTTGAAAATCAGCAAAACAAACATATATACCCATGGTTACCTTGAAATCCCACACAAGTTAGGATGCAACAAGCTAAGGGTAACCATGGTTAGAGTTTTCCATCAATTAGGCATTTCAAAATCTGATACAATTCAGAGGGAAAACACTAAGTCTTGAATGCAATTAACACTTGATATTCAATCATGAAAGAATATTTGAAAGGCACCGAAGATCAATCAAAATTCTACAAAATTCAAATTGGAAGCGACCCTGCAACTACTTTTGGTACATTTCATTTATTCCCCTATGGCAAGACACTCCTCTCTACAGTCATCACACACCCTGGTGCACACTGGAACAGTGGAGAAGTTCAATTTCACCAACTCTGGCCACCTCTGCCATCAATTTTAGTCCTTACTGGTCGTTGGAAATGTCTGTAAGTTTCAAATTCAAACTCCAATGGCTACCTCATGGCACCAACAGCACATCGGCAGTCGTGATTCGATCGGAGATCGGTAATAAGTCCTGACCGTTAGATCTCTCATCTTCCCCGGGCTTCAGATCCTCGAACTCATCAAATACCTCAAGTTTCATTCTGTGAACTATTGACAAGGCAATATCCTAGTCGTGGAATGAAAATCTTAACTCCATCTATATCCCGCGAACACAAGACTGCACGTGTTGAAATAGAACTTTAAGTCATCTGGTGAACTGGCGACAAAGGAATTTTCACCAATTTGCAGAAAACACCTTGCCTCCGCTAAAAACTCTAGCGACCCCACAACCACTCATTCACCAAGTCACTAGACCAACTAGAAAACCGCCAAATCATCTTGTGAACTAGGGACAAGAAGGAAATATATCAGCACCACTAGACTTTATCCACTCTGCCAACCACTAGATCTCACCTTTAACTCCGCAATCGTGACGCCTGATGCCACCTGTCATAACACCATTCACTGAATACCACCCCGTCACCAACATCGGACCCATGCACCCTACAAACAAAATCAATGACAGGTAGATGATCACAAGGGGAAAGAATATTCCTTGCGATCACATGCTGATCGTTGATCTTCTTTCCTGCCGCTTGAAGAATCGAGCCCACTAACCGCTAGGCATTTAGTGACTATGCAACAAACCACTAGCGAAGTCGCTAGATGCTAGCTGATAACTGCCAGAAATGAAATGATCACGTGACTACATAGTCGCCAGGTCACGAGATGCTAGCTGCTAGACTGCCAGAATCAAGAGACCAAAGATAACCGCTAGTCGCCAGGTCACCAAATGAGATGTAACCGCCAGACAGCCGAACAAAGTAACAAGCTGGGACCATGCGGACAGGTGGCAGGTGGTCGCATGATCGCATGTCAGAAAACTCTGACATGCAGCCATGTGATAGCCAATTAGAAAGAGCATTTGAAAACGTGGGCCCACCTGTCATCGCACTTGCGCACTTAAGGAAAGTCGGCAGACAAGGAACTGGGAGATTGAAAACATACAAAGTTTTTGACACAGCGAAAGACTGAAAATACATAGAGTTTTTGACGCCAAAGGATAAGCACTCAAAAGCAGGAAGCACAGGGTCGAAAACAACAAAGGCTGAAAACACACAGACCGAAAACATCATAGATTTTTTAAAACACTATGGGTTTTTGACACTTACGCAGATTTTGAAATATTGTTTCCTGCAAACATTAGAACTTTAATATCTTTCTGGATCTTGTGAATTAGCACATGTGACTTTGGACCAGAGCAAGGTGACAACAAGGAGAACACATGGTAGGAGGCAAAAACAAAGCTTGCAGAGAAAATAGGCCATTTTCATAAGATTTTGCTATGACAGAAAATTGGCCCAACATGTCTAAAATTGGCTATGATAGAATTTCCTAAAACTAAATAAGAACCTTTCAAAATAGTCTTCTAAGCTCCCACCTTCCTTCTATGTCATGCTAAAATATCATCTCCATGCATATCAGTTCCTTTTCAATAATCCTTGTATTTTTCAAGGAACTTATCCTTCATGTAATCTCAACTCTCTTGATAGTATTAGCATCTAGACTCATAAACAATCTAAGAGCATGTTCTTTTATTCTGGTAGGACACAATTTATGTTTATGATCATAAATTTTATAGTCATAACTGCTACATTGGATATCAAATTCAAAACATAAGGTTCCTAGGTCTTCTATGAACAACTCATACAATTTAGGGAAGATTGAGTGAAGAATATTTTTAATATTGCTAATTTTATTATGGCGAGTGATCAAAAATGGAAAAGTTGGATGGTTATGTCAAGGGATTTTGAATTTAAAAAATGAAGTGTTCAAAAATATAACATGAATGAAATACACGAAATAAATCCTAATTGCATTCTACTACAAAGAAACTCTGTTGAAACTCATTCTAAAATGCTAATTCTTCTAATTAATAAGGATGACTATTATGTTATTCCTTGGCTCTAGGAACAATAATAGAGTTCTAATTTTTTGGTTTCAAGAATAGTCAAGTGATACAACTGCCAAAAAATAAATAAATAGATAAATAAACTATAAACTAAATGTATTAAAAAAATACATAGAACCCTCACTAAGTGAGCCCTCTTGGATGATTCTTATCAACTATTAACTATAATCTCAGATACTACACATTCATAATAACATCATTCATTCATGATAATAAAATATATCAAAAAACCTATTTCTTTATTTCAAATGCTTGAATAGTAAAGTAAAAGTTACATTATCTTCTTGAATAATAAACTCTCTAGGAAAGTGAGGGAGAATTCATAGAAGAAAAAGACTACAACTACTTAACCACTTCAACCACTCTGTTCGTCATTCCCTTTGATCTTCAACTTGTAGATTTATAGTTTGATGGATAATTTTAATAACACCTTGACTCTATCACCACTCCAAAGTCTACAAGGAAGAGGGCCAATTAACAAGGATCAAAAGAGATCCTCCTACACTTTGAGCTAAGATGCTCAGGCGGGTGTACCCTTGATTCACTTCTTGAAAGGAATCACTAAATGTTATACAAGTATACCCCCTACTAATTGATTGAAAATTTTTATCATTTAATTTATGTGTGTGTGATTGATGATGATGGACTGCCTCCAAAGAAAAGATCAGTTCCTTATCCCAGGAAAAATAGTCACTAAATAACATATATGAACCTAAAACCTTAACTCAAATACACATGAACTTAGAGTAAGTGCTTTTCCTATTACTCCCCTCACTCCCAAACATGATCATCAAATTCCAATCTAACAATGAACTCACTGAAATCACCCTAAAGGCTTTAATCCTAACTTTGTTAGGAACTCCAAGCTGATCCCACAATACTCTTTGTTTACCATATGCTAATCCACTTTGTGACCTTAACAGATATGAATCCACAATCAGAAAAAAGAAGACAATCAGAGATTTGAGATATGAATTCAAGTGTATTCTCATTAATTTTAAAAAATCAATACATTACCAAGCAACAAAATACCAAAGGAAAAAACCCAAAATCTAGTTTCTCCTTACTCACTGTAATACCATCAACAACAATCTAGGACCAAAAACAATGTTTTGGAACCCGCAATAAGTCAAAAATTCTAAAATATATACCCCCTAGTCATCTTGGAAACCCAAAACAGGTTACAACAAGCTACAGATGACTAGAGTTAGGGTTTCACCCACTAAACCCACCAAAAATGGTCACAAATTCATTACAAGGGAAGAAACCCAGGCAACCAGGAGAAAGAAAATCCCAGAATGAATCCAATTATGATAAATCTCACTAAGAAGGTACTGAGAATCATAAAAATGCCCAAAATGTCAACCTGTTTGGCCACCTGCAATAGGCCTCGAGCACAAAACCACATAGTACAAACCCCTGTAAATGATCATGGAACACCCTGGACCACACTGCAACAACAAGCGCCACCAAACAAATCAAATCCGGTAGTGAAAACATTTAATTCTAGTCCTTCCTGTCACTAAGAAACCCTCTGCAAATTTGAATTTGAAATCAAATAGTCATATCATGGTGCTAAGAAGAGAATCAATGGTCATCATTTAAACTTTGATCAACTTTAAAACATCACTGTCAGATCCTTTTACTTTTCCTGGGCTTCTTGTGCTTTGTATTTCTTTAAACAAAATCGATGGTCGTCGTTATACTACGATGGCTAAAGTTGAACATCATATCTCAGCTATATAACGACAACCACATGATCTTCACAGACCTACAGGAACTTTACATCCTTTGAGAACTGTGGCCCGACTAACAACATCCAGCTTGTCACCCTACCGACCAATCAAAAACCTTACATACTAGCACCTTGTGATGACTAGGTCCACTGAGCAGTCTCCACATTAGATTCCAAATCAACGGTCGTCGCATGATCACAAAGGGGAAGAATATTCCTCGCAATCATGCGACAGCCACAAGATCTTCAAGCGACTAACACATGACCCTACCTGGGCCCACTCGATGCCATCTGTGTCAACCAATGAAAAATCACCACCTAAGCCTACTTGGTAGTGGACCCGCCTGCTTTTCCCTTAAGAGAATCAATGATCGTCGTAAGATCGCATAGCTTTGACAAATCCCTTGCATCTTAGCGACAACTGTTGGATCAAAATGGTGTCAGAGCGACGCCTAGGAAAGAAATGAAGGCCAAAAACATAGGAAATATTAAACACCGGACTTAGGGAAAAATAAAGGCGAAGGACTTTAGGAAATATTTAAGGCCGTCGGGGTAAAACTTAGGAAGAATTTAAATGGGGCAGACCAAAATATAAAGCACGTGCATCCAAAGGTTTTTAAGTGGCCTAGAAAAGTAACTTGAAATTAGAACAAGGCCAGGGCATTACAAAGGGCTTTCAATACAATGACTAGTTTTTGAAAATTCTGCTTAGGGCTTTAGTCAGAGATGTGAAAAATGATACAGAGACCAGGGGAAAGATAATGAAGCCATAAAACTTTTTGCATGTGCTAACACACTCCACTACAAAAAACTAGGAGGAATGAAAGGATAATTATTCTTTAACAGATATGTGGAGTTTCCACATGGTTATAACAACTAGCTGGCTACTTGTAACAATTTTGATTCCTTTCCAATCTACTATCTTTGACCCCTTCATAGTTATATCACATCTTAGAGGCTGCATTACTCCATCATAGCAATATTAGACTTCAATTAGTTGTATCAGTCGAGGTTAGCATAGAAAGATTAGGTAACATATTCATAATTTCTTAAATACAAAATTTAGCACTATTTATCTATAAAAACTTAACATTATGGCTTTAAAATGGTATTAAACACAAGGTCCATGTCTTTAAAATCTGAAACAAGGTCTTAAAACAACATAAAATGTTTAAAATAATAGATCATAAGATGGGTCTCATAAATAGGCTCTCAATTTAAAAAAGGAAAACATGAAGCCTCTATGTGACTTAGGTCCTCATTGAATCTAAAACAAGGATAAAAGGAAGCAATAGTAAAAAATGAGAGAGAGAGAAGGAGACATGACCAACTATCCTAATAAGCTTTTGACTTATTATGGGTCATACAAAGAGAGAGAAAGATCAATGCAAAAGATGTAATCAATAGTATAGCAAGTTGTGTTATGCTAGTCAACACATCAAAAGGATAAACAAACAATGTATTGTCGACAAGGAAATCCATCATAAGAGGATTAGGCCTAAACAATGCATTAAAAATTAAAAATTAATTAATTTAATAATTATATTTAATGGGTTGGTTCAGTATATATTTATATATTTAAAAAAGTAATTTGGTCCTTAATATTCTTGGCCAAGTTATCTTCTCCCTGATGATATTGCATTCAATTTAGATGAATTTGTAGACCTAAGCTTTGGTGTCAAAGTGTAAAATGTAACAAAATTTATATTGACAAAAAAAAATTGACCAAAATTAGTAAAATGTAACAAAATTTATATTTGAAAAAAAAAACCCAAACTTTACAAAATCTACTCTGCAAGAAAGCCTAAAACCAAATAATTGCAATTTGAAATCTTCTTCCAATTTAACTTACAAATTACAGTGTAAGTTGCAATAAAACCCAAACCCTCAAATTTCCAAGTCCTAAATTACAGCTTGTAATTTAAAATGTAAATTGGAAAATACATCCCCAAACCCCAGATTAGCAAACTGAACATTAATTTGCAAATATACACCCCAAATGTGCATTCAATGGAAATCAAAACTATTAAATAGACTGTAGGAAGTAGTAATACAAATGCCACAGGATACATATTCAATAATAAGTGTACAAATCTAAAAACAAAACTAAAAGCACTTGCACTTGCAGCTGCCGAAATGGGCCTGGGTCTCGGAAGGTTGCGCTGCAAAGTTGGTGGCCAACCGCCGTGGCCACCAAGCCCTTCAAATCCCAGATTTCTTCCATATTATAAGCATGGATAAATTCCAACTTCGTAGCGCCATAAATAACAGGATCACTTCTCGTCCCAGGAATCCTTAAATAGATGAAAGATGAGGTTTAAAAATAGTTTATGGAATATAAGTTTATTGAATATAATTTTACAATTCAGAATAAATTAAACGTACGCTGCAAACAAGAAGTATTCAAAATAATTTAGGCTAGTGCAATAAATTCAGCAATCATTATAGAAGCGAAATCTATTCAAGGCATTTTGTTTCTTACAAAACCGACACTTTAATTACGCTGTTTGAAAGATCCTATTTTGGGAAGCCGTTAGGACGCGAGCTAAAATCTTATTCTGGTCCTTTCAAACCCTAAACTATTATCTGCAAATGGTTTTCGGACATGAGTTAACTTCTGATTACAAGCAACCCTAACCCTAATTTTATGATAATCTGGGGAAGCTTATGGCTAATTACTCTAATTGAATGATCGACCTAACTCGAACTGTAACTAAAGCATAACACTGCTATTATGATAACCATGATCGTAAGCCTAGTGTAATCAAAGCATAACATTTCTATTATCCTAACGATAATCTTAAGCTTTATTGAAGAATGCTAACCCTAACAGTAACAAGTACTCTAACCCTATCAATAATGTGAACCCTAATTGTAACATGAACACTGCTCGTGAACAATTGAATGTCAACTATGATTGAATTGACACTGTCAAATTCTCCTCTATTCATGTGCCTGAAGAGGCCCATCACAAACTCGAATTGGAGTGTTAAAAATAAACCAATGTGCAAGAAAGATGCACTCAAACCTTAAGGATAGAGACACAAGCTAATAATATAACATTTCTGTATTGTGGTGTTTTCTCAATCCTGACTTTTGAAGTCATAAAAACTAGAACTAAATGGAATCATTGATGTACCAATGTATGAATTTTCACATCTAAAACTCGTGAATCCTAATGAGAGCCATTTTTGCTAGAGCTTTGAGAAGATCTTAAAGCTTAAAATGAGGAATCCAGCTTCTAATTGATATTTGAAATTAATGTTTTATGATACGGCCAAATTAACAAACTTAAGTAGATATATCAATTGCACATCTTTTGTGTCAAGTATGTGAACAACCTGTCAACTCCGACAATTTTATTTTTCTCCATTTTTGCATGTAGAATTTAGGTTAAAAAATATATTAGGTACGTTCTATTGCCAAGCCTGCCAATGCCCATATAAATGCCGAGGGGCGGATCGGAGAATCTCTGTACCCACATCAATCGGGAACTAAACTATAGTCGAGGATCTAAACATCCGGAGCTGCCTTAAATGAAAGTAGGGCAAAGTTCAGTAAGTCTTGAGGCTACGAACAATGATTCGAGACTGCTTGCCCCTTATTCTATTATTGGCAGGGGCAGATGCGCTTTCCAATAGTAGGCTAGGCTAGAATCTAGAAAGGTCCCCTACCCCTACTATTTAAAGGGGAAGGGCCCGGGGAACGTAAGCAAATCTAAGCCGTAGGAGATTGCTGTCAGCGAGAATAGAAAGTGTATGCATACCAAATATATTAAAGAGAACATATACGTACAATATCAATAGTCTTATAGAATTGATGTATTTTCTTTAATGTCTATGAAGTTTTTATATTTTTAAGAATAAAGAAATATTCTAATTAAAACAAACAATATTTATGACTTTTCACCCAACTCTACCATTATATTTCTTATATTTGTGTTAGAACCCTGCCAACTCTTAAGTGATTGACTTCCTCAAGTCTCATAAATGATGAATGATTATGGTAGTGGATTCCAGATGCAAAAGATATTTAGCAATTATGAGTTCTCACTCAAAGAATTAATTGTTTGTATCTTTGAAAGTTATTAACAAAAGATCTAAACCAATTATATTTGTTTAACCCACAACAGAGTAATTAAAAATGTTATACGAAATCAGTTCAAAGCAGAAGTTTAAGAAAAACATAGAACATGCCATGGAAAGGCCAAACAGAAATCAACCATAAAAAGAAAGATAAAACAGAGAAAAAAGACAGGCACCAGGAAACATGTTAAGACAAACACCTAAGCATGACAAGAACTTTTATTTCTAGAGCTTCCATCAGTTCTGCAGCCTCTTTAACTTATTGGATATCTTGGGAGCCATGGGAGCCTTCCTTCTCCTTGCTTTGCTTAGTTCTGGCTCTGGTTCTTTTCCCTAGTCCTTCACTTGGCTTCTTCTTCACTTCCTCCATAGTCCTACTGTCGACCCTGCTTTCCATTTTTTCTTCCATTTTATTGATAAACAACTTTATGTGGTCATTGGACGCTTTAAGGATGTTAAAGTTTTGCTCTGCTGTACCCTTTAGGATATCCTCAAGGCTGGTAATTTTAGATTCCAAGACCTAAACCCTAACGTCCAGAATTTTCTTGCATTCAATGGTACTATCATCCTTGTCATTTGTTCTCTGTATTTTATCTTTGAGTTATTCAACTTCATGGAAGAGCCATTTGAAAGATCTATACTGATTCAGCATGTTGTTCTTTGTATTGTTGAGGAAATCTAAGTCCGATTCCCTAGCTTTATCACTTAGGACCACTAGAGCTGGATCAATTAGGTCCTCCTTGTGGACATTACCTTTAATATCCTTCAAAATTTCAGGGTAAACAACCTCCCTTATTACCCATTTTCACGGTATTGATGTTGAAGCTCCTCCAGACCTTTTTCCCTTTACTGATTTCTTGACTATGAATATCCCCTCTAGAGTTAGAGGTTTCAAACCTTAGAGGAGACCGAGTGGAAGGAAAACCCTATTCTTCTTTGGGGTCCTCAGATGCCAGGTCTTGGGTTTCCTGTTTGGTGCCTGGTGAGTGCTGGGGAGGAGGGGAGATATCATCACTGATTGTGAGGTCAACCGAGAGGCTACCCGTGAAATCCCTTGAGGTGTTGGGGTTATCCCCTTTGTCCTGATCTGATTTTTTTGTAACTTCCTTATTATGGTTTACCTCCTCAATCTTCAGTATCCATGTCTTACTCATTTTCTTTGCACTCGTCATCTGAATTTATCTCCTTCCTGTCCTATTTTTTAGGAGGTTTTTCGATTTTGACAGCACTTAGGGGTCTCTTCTTAGAAGGGGATCCCTTTTTTAAAACTTTTCTGCTCTTCTTCCTCGCTATCCACAGAGAGAATGCCCTCAAAGTTACCTGAAGGGATATAGTCCGACCCAGAGTCTTCGCTGATTTCTTTTTTTCTAAAATTTCCTTACCCAGAATTTGGGCTTTGAAGTAATCTTAAAGCAAGAGTAACAAGCCTTCATGTAGTGCAAGGTTAGCTATGTTCTTTTCTTTAAAGCCATTTATATTCTCATTCATAGAGGAGTAGAGATAAAACGGAATGGAAATCTTTTTTCCATGCCGAAAGTGAGCAGCAAGACAAAATTGTAGGTGTGAATTCTATCAAACCTATCAAACCTGGTGTCCAGAGTGATGTATGAAATGAGTGCCTTGAGAACAAACTGCCACTTCATCTTCAAACTTGCAAACTGGTAGTAAGTGCCCATAGTGATGCATGAAATGAGTGCCTTGAGAACAAATTGCCACTTCATCTTCAAACTTGCAGACTGGTAGTGAATGCCCATCTTGGCGATAGCCTTCTTCTCTTGCTCATCTCTTATACAAAAGAGTGATAAATAGTTTGATACACTTAGGTTTTTCAATAGATTTTTATAGTCTGATCATAAAAGTAATTTGTGCATTTTTTCAATTCTAGCATAGGTTGTTTTATAATTAATATGGGAAATATGGCTTCTCAATATCAAAATATGAAAGAGGGCAAATACTAGAGCAAGATAGTCAAACAATAAGTCAAATATATTGAGCTCAAGTGATCAATCATCATAACTTTTTTTTGCGTGTAACAACTCTAAATGTGGGGACGTGGGGATGGTGGTAGATAGTAGTGTGTGAGGCATTAATAATATGAAAATTAAGGTGAATTAAAATCTTTAAGCCAAAATCTACTATTTAATATTTGAAGTTAAAGATTGTAAATAGTATCTAATGGTATGTGTCATATAAGAGGTAATCAAGTAGCATCCTAGTGGAGGTTGTAATTTTATGGAGGATGTTTCTCCAAGTTCTCAAGTCTTATAAATGTTATGGGAGGCATTTTCCCAAATCCCCAACTCTCAAAAATGCCCCTGATAGAAAATATTGATTTTTTAGAGGACATGTCCCTCTAGAACAAGATCATAAACACAAATGTTGTTGAATGTTTAATGATGCAACTTATAAGATCCAAATTTAGATTTGACACAAACTCAGAAAATTGACCTACAAAAATATTTAAAAAACAAAAAACAAATAAGAAATGTTTGCTTTTATTACAATGTCTTTAAAATGAACCTACACAAAAATATATGTTCTAGTTATAACTATATGAATAAAATCTTATTAGTGACCAAAATTTGACAGTATTTCCACACAAGTTTTGCTAAAGTTTTTACCAGCTAAATTTTTTTTGGACAGTATTTAAGTTTATCCCAGCTTAAAAAAAATTGACAGTATTTCCGCAAAAGTTTTGCTGAAGTTTGTCCCAGCTAAAACTTGTGCTGAAGTTTATCCCAGCTAAATTTTTATGTTTGAAGATACAAGTGCATCGCTCAATTCCCTTGTATGTTCAAAATGTAAAATTCTGAGAAAATTACCAGATACAAAATGTGTGATATAAACAGATTGTTTTGAATTTAGTACAAATTTTTCATGTAAAAAAAAGAAATTCACAGCCAATATAAAAGAGAATACTTGGAAGGCTGTGTTTCGTACAACCATTTTATACACCTGCTATTTCCTTCCTCAAAACAAAGTAGAACAGGGCCTACCTCAAAACAAAGTAGAACAAGTCCTAGAGAGGTCATGGTAGGACGAAATTGTTAATTTTGTTTATCTGATAATGGCAGGCAAATGATCCATCTAAGGAAGTAAATTCATGAATGCAATTTCACAATTCTTCCTCACCCTCTTCTCATTGTTCACGCAGATGATTAGGATTGAACAATACCAAAGAGAAATATTTTTCTCTTAATAACATAGATAACTTAAATATTTCAACAAACATTAATATCAAACGTTCTTTAATTATTGAATTAACATCATGAAAATTTTAAAATCCTGTAAGAATATCAGAGGACTCATGTTCAATAAGTACTTAACATCAAATCATTGACATAAAAAAATGCGCAGCGTAAAGTATAATATTCGATAAGAATACTTTCCCGTACAAAATCCTATAAACAACGCAACATTCTCTAATCAGATACAAATGTGGAGTTCAAGTAAATAGTGAGATATTCAATGAATAATTGAATATCTCTTACACAAGAAAATAATTTCTCCACGCCTATCAAAATGTGGAGTAAAGAAGAATTGATTAAGGCATCAAAAGTCAGTGGCATCTACCGGAGAGAGCAGCCATGAGATCGGAACCATCGGAAATATTCGCCTCGGCTGTAGGAAGAATCGATGTGTGTAGGACACAGTATTCCAAAATTTCACAGAGTTGTCTCCTTTTGGGCTTCATTTTTAAAAAAAAATTTTATTACAATCAAAACTTATTTGTAGACAACTTTCTCGATGAGAAGTAACTTTGTTCCTCAGAAACAGTGTTCATTGTAAGGAGTTGATCTTCCTGCACACATAGATTCTCTTTGGTGCAAGTTCTCACGCCGCCCCCGCTTCATATGCGCACATTTAGAGGAAAATTCGCATTGTTGGTGCAATTCATGCGGTAAAGAGTTAGGGTTTAGTAGGCATAATGTTAATGTCGCACAATTTCTTTATTGTCATGAATGTGTCAAATCTCAGAAATTCCACACTTATCATTATTTCCTTCAAAAGTGGACAAATATATATTTCTCTAACCTTGTGCAGATTTTAAATTGGAAGGAAGCGATGGAGTAATTTTGAGAGCACATTAGGCTGTTCTGGTATGCTACAAACTCTAGCCATTTACAAACTCCAAATCTTTACTCTGTGAAATGTTATATTTATCGGTGACTTTTTGGCAGGCGGGGAAATCCAAAGTTTTCAAGGCAATGCTGAGGGCAGGAATGTCCGAGTCTGTTAGTGTTAAAGCGAAAATATCAGATATGAAAGCTGGAAAATTGTGTTCATTAATTATTTTTCTGTATACAAACAGAATAAAACAAAGAAGTTTGGAATGTCTGCCACTTTTGATGGCTATTTGTGAGTCTTTTCTTGAAAGAAACATATCTAATTACATTATTTTCAATAAAACACTCACAAATAACTGTCAAAAGTGATAGATCATACTTAACAGAAGCTCTATAAAGAGCAATGCGATGACATTCCAATTCCAAGCTTCTTTGATTTATTCCGCTTGTATATAATAAAAAATAATGGATGCAATTCTCAAGCTTTCAAATCTGATATTTTCACTTTGCAGCTAACAGACTTAGACATTCCTGGCGTCAGCACTGCGTTGAAAACTTTGGACTCCCTGCCTGCCAAAAAGTTATGAATAAATATAACATTTTACAGAGTAAAGATTAGGGATTCGTAAAATGCCTAGGGTTTGTAGTATACCAGAATGACCTTATGTGCTCTAAAAATTACTCCATCCCCACCTTCCAATTTAAATCCCCAAAAGGTTAAAGCAATATATATTTATCCCGATTTTGCAGGAAATCAGGATAAGAGTGGAATTTCTGAGCTTTGAAACATTCGTCACAGTAAAGAAATTGTGCGACATCAACATTACGCCTACTAAACCCTAACTCTTTACCGCATGAATTGCACAAAAGATGAGAATATGGGAGTAATATTTGTCTAGTGAGCCACTCTCTCTTCACTTCTGAAGCTCCCACATCTACCAGGCCCTGCAAATTCCAGATTTCTTAAATAGTTTCAAAACCCTTCCAAAACACCAGGCACACTTTTGGTGCGACTTAATTATGAAATCCCATCTATCTACAATTGAAAATAGTATGACATGACTTTTAATGTCCCTCAATGTTAAAAATATTTTATGGAATATAATTTTCACAAATCAAATAAATTCAGGTAAGTACAATAAATGAACAAATCATTATAGAAGCAAATTCTATTTGTGAATATTGTGAAAGATGTGAAAATATAATTATAATAATTGAAGCAATAGAGTGCAAAGTTTAAATTCACAATGTACACATACAAGAAATAAATCTATAATCTTTGTACACAGTCAAAACTTACAATCCACACAAATAGAAAACAAATTGAAGATCTATACATAAAATCAAATGATAAACAACGATATTTTTATCTAAACACAAAATGCAACAATAAACAATAATATCCTTACAAAGACATGAGACTCCATTGTTGCTTCAAACTTGGTTCGGAGATGCTCCACAATGATAGTACCTGGTTCCGAGATGCTCCACAATGATAGTACTGCTAGATGTAAAATAAGAGTGCTAAAAATAATATTTATACACTTTGCATACATTTGATCAATGGTAGGAATTAAGAGGCAAAATCAATGATTGAGAAATGTCTAGCAGGGATTAAGAGGCAAAATCAATGATTGAGAAATGTCTAGGGATTAAGAGGCAAAATCAACGATTGAGAAATGTCGAGGGATTAAGAGGCAAAACCAATGATTGAAAAATGTCCAAGGATGAAGAGACACAGTCATCCAAGATTGCTAAGATGGAGTGATAAGGTGACCTATAATGCATAGGAGAAATACATTATTAGATTTTATATAATTTTGAGGAAAACATAAATTTTATGGACATGGAATCTAATTGCACATGCATTGACAAGGTGGAAGGATAAGATTAGGTGTAAATGCATAGACAAGATAAGTAAAATATTAAATTTATATGTTCAAGCTTGAGAATTAATTAGGAGAAAGACTAAAATTTATTAAAATATTTAAACTAGTTATGGATAGAAAAATCTAATTAAAAATTATTTAATTATTAGAAGATAATTAGGTTAATTAAATAATTAAAAAATATTTAATTAATTAATATTGAGAATAATAATGCTAATGATCATATAGTAAAAATGCATTAGTCAATTTTAGATGTCTACATTAAACCCCTTTTTGAGGCAACACCTTTAACATCATTGTTTAAAAATAAAAAGATGTTCATAATATGCCTAGTGATAGGATTTTGATTGGTTGAGTTAACGGATAAACAACTAATCGATGCAAGTTCAAGCCTCGTTTGGTTCCAAGAAGGTTTACTTGCTAGACACATGGTCGGTCTCATGATGGATGTTGCACATCTTAGCAGAAATAGTCTAGGTCATCTCACCCCTTCATGACTCCAACTTGGTAGTAAGTGAGACCAAGGCAAGGTATGTTTGGTGTTGGGTTGGGTGGGGTGATATCCACTAAGATAACAAAAAAAAATCCTAGTGAAAGGATGGTCATACGATAAATACATCTTGAGAGGTTGACCAGAAAATACATTTGGATTGCATACTTAGCATAGATATTGCATTTTATATCATCATTTTATGAATATTGGGGTAAGTTCCTCATACTTGTTCTCAATCCTTCACTCATCAATCATAGTGGGATTTATTGTATTGTGTTAGGAGAGCACACACACAAAATATATACGAGAAAATTAAACAAGGTTGATTGGTGCCCTTGTTTTAGCTCATCTTAGGTAGTGGTGAGGATTTGTTGTGTTGTTGTATGTTTATTTGAAAATGTCTAGTTTAGGTTGAATCTTGATTTTTGCCTAATCTTGTATTTTTTTTTGCTTGCAACATATATGTTATATTTTTGCCGCATATATTTTGGCACACAAGAGACATGAGAAAGTTGTAGCCTATGAAACTTTTGGCTCAAATGGATTGCAAAGAAGGTCTAGATTTAATATGGACACCAATACATTGATAGTATGGTGTGTGGCTCATCTATCGAGAAAGCCTAGATTGGTGGATATCTGGGACACAGCAAAGGAAAGCCAGTTGATATGGAGGTTGCAGGATACCACTAGATCAAAGATAGCCAATCTCTTTCATCATCCATCCGTAATGAATAAGTCAATTGTTGAAGATTCAAAAACTAAGCTAGCCAGGACTTTTAGGGATTAAGTTGTAGTTAGAAATAAGTTTGAAGAAGATCTGAAGAAGCATTATGTCCTAGAGGAGATTGTAAAATAGCTAAAAGATGAAGTCACTACCCTCAGAAATTACTCCAGGGAAATCAAAGAACTCTCTGATGTTGGGCACCAGACTGAGCCAATAGAGGGAAAAGCTCTAGAAAGTACAACTAAGAAAGTAATAATGGACATTCATTAGCTTGTAGATACTAGAATTATTGAAAGAGAGACTTTGGAGAAAGTGCTATTGCACAGTCCATAAATATTTTATAGGGAAAGTCTCTGGCTATTCACAATACTTTCATTTCTTTATAGGGTGTAGAATATAATTGTTCTAATGTTTTATTAGTTTTAACTCCATTGTTTAATTCTTGAGGACCATAATTACAATTCTTTGATAGACTAATTTTTCTAATTGAAAAGAAGCTGGATCTACCAAATACAAATAACTTCAGGACTTGGATGTAGTTAGAGTAGAAACTTGGCCATCAAAGAGGGAAATTGTGGTTTGAGAGGACATAGGAGAGATTCAATCCTTGCCATATAGAAGTAGTTGAGATAGTTCTGGTAAAGATTATTGAAGCACCAATAGAGGGAGGTCATTTAATTCAAAAGGGTATCTTATCTTTATGGTTCACCTGCTATGCATACACCTTTTGTGCAAACCAAGACTGATTTCAAAAAATATGGGCTGCCAACTATCATTTTTGTAACTCCTTCTAAAGTTGTTTGTCAAAATTGTTCAATGTTGACAACTCCAACTTCTACCGTGTTTGAAGATTGTACAAATTTATTATTATAAATGGATTTCCAGGACTGGGAGAAGGGATCGAAAGATATTCATCTAGTTTTCATTTTTTGAGAATAGAAGTCTTTGTACTTGGTCAAGTATTACACAAGAGTCATTTTGTATATCAAGATTGTAGTAAAGCTTAATAATATATATGGTGTTCAAGTCATTTTTGTTGGAGATCTATTTGGGAAATGTGATATGAAGAGGGGGGGGGAGGGGGGGGGGTAAATTAGATATCACCTATTGAGCCATTTTAAAATTACTGAAAACTTGCATAGCATTATCATAAAATTCATCAATGTAATGAAACTAATAAACTAAACATCATTCATGAAAGTACTCATAAAAATTTGATTTTGGGTACCTAGAAACCCTTGAAAGGTAAAAATGGGGTGGGGATGACACCCACAAATCTTTACTACTACAGTATAAAGTTTTCCAGCTAGGGCTACAAATTTTGATCACAAAATATGATCTAACCTATGAGAGGTCTCCCCTATTAAGAGCTATAAGACTTATATAATCTACCTTGTAAAAGGATTTAGAACTTACAACTAAGTAAGCACTTAGTTAAGAGATTAACTAAGGTTGGTTAACCACTCTGTTAAGAGATTAGAATTGATACACCTGTTAGAATGTCTCAGTACTTGATCCTTTGGTCTGCACTGTATTTACTGATTATAGATCTTCTCCTTCCAGTATTAATTTGATCTTATCTATCAAGTATATCTCTATTCTTCTCTTCATTGCTTGACTCTATTCTACTCAGTCACTAAAATCTGTTAGAATACTTCACTGTTTCAAAGATATTCTCTTAGTTCTATATCCTTTAATTCATCATACTCTTCTCATACCTTGTTATATTTTAGGGTCCATATCTCATGTTATATAGATAATTGACTTACTCCAAGATTTAAGATCTACAATCTAGATTATCTCATTTTGCTAGTTAACCTTTCCCTAATTCTAATTGGTTACATACAATACATAGGGAGTAATGATTACTTTTACCCAAATATTCATATGCATTCAAATTTGGCTGAAAACCATACCCAGGCCTCTGTGTTTACCATGTCTACCATCTCTGAAATTTTCATGGACTTATCTCCTATTCTCTGGCCTCTAAAAATTTGTTATCTCCCTGGTCTATAGTTGAAAAGTTTAAAAAACTAGCCATTGGTATTCAGAAATCAAAAAAACCCTTTGGCCTTGTTATATTTTTGTGTTACCTTTTTCCCGATCACTTCAGTTCCCAATTTGCACGTGCCTTTAAAAATCCTTTAGTCACCAAGTCTCCAATTCCTAGCGGTTAACCCCTTAACACTTAGCGATTCCGGAAGCGGTTACCATTTAAGTTGGTGGTCTTGTTTCAAGTGGTGAGGTCAAGATTCTTTATCTGACGGTTGTTGCATGATATCATAGGGTCGGAAGATTCCTTGAGATCTTGCGATGATCGTCAATTTCTTCTGCTTGTAGAGTCCAATGTGTCAGTGGGACCAGTGCCACATCATCATATTTGGTAGCTCTTGATTCGTCAGCGGTGTCTGATTCAGCAAATGTGTTGTGGGACCATCTTATTTGGCGAGTTAAGTCCCGATTTAATCTCATGGCTATCATTATATTGGGGGCTCAAGATGCATGTGTTTTATCATGGTAGTATAGCGACAGCCATAGATCTTACTTTATCACTTGGCTTCTATCAGTGGGGTCAGAGACAAATGCTATGTGGATCCATTTTGATAGCCTGTGATTGGCTGAGGTTGAGTATAGGTGGAAATATGTCAGTAGGGCTGGGCCCTTTTAGTGGTCAGGAGGCTCTAACATTTGTAGAGGATCGATGACCACCGTATCTTTGCAAGGGTTTGTGTTAGGGCTTGTGATCTTATGATAGCCACCAATCTTGGTTTGTGTCAGAGCTTCCTTCAGTGGGTCCTTATTTGCTGACTTTCTTGAATTTGGTTGGTCTGTGTGGTGATGATTGGATTTGTTGTGGGTCCGTTGTCAGAAGGGTCTCAGAAAGGTAAGGATCTATGGCTGGCATAAAAGCGTAAAGAATATTTTGGGGCTATGAGATCATATGCCCACCGTTAGATTGATATCTCAAGCAGTAGGTCTGATGCTAGAAATTTTTTGTGTATTTGAAATGGCACAGTTTGATTGGTTGTTTTGATGTGCAATGTGGCCAATGTCAGTGGGCCCATGGGGTCAGGTGTTTCTAAAGGGGTTAAAATGTGATCAGATCTCGTGGCTGTCGTTATACTAGAGAACCAAAAGTGCTTGATCATTATTGCAGTGGTATAGCGACAACCGTCTGATGGTGTTCTTAGGGATGTGGGTCTAGTGACTCATCAAAGATGTTGATTTGCTCATTTTCTATTGGTTGCTGACTGCCACGATGGTGGTTGACTTGTTACAAAAGGTTTTAAAGTGTTTTTCTAGGTGCATTTGGGCTATTCATCTACTGGGAAAGATATCAATCGACAGTTGCATTTTAAAATTGACCAAGCTAGCTGTTAATATTCAAATTTAAATATTTCTCTGTGAAGGTTTTGGCTAGGGTTTGCATTTTGCGGCCACGCACGACAGTTTGGGTAGCTAGAATTGAATTCCTCAGGATAGTGAAGGTTGAGAAGATGATAACAGAGGATCTGATCATTAGCACCATTGATTTTATGAAGTACCATGTCATGTTAAAACTTTAATGAGCTTGGCACCACCTTTGTAGGGTTAATCATTTTAAACCTGGATATCAAACTAGGATCAAATTGGATGCATTCATGGGAAGGCTGAGTTGTAGGAGGGTAGATGGATCAAGGTTGATGTGTCTGGAGGAGGGCTCAGTACGAGATCAGCATGTAAAGAGAAAGATCTGATCTAATGACCGATTCTCAGAGATTTTCATGATGTGTAATCAGTGTACCTTTACAGTTTGAATATTTTATGTAAAATCTTGTAACCCTAGTTAGTTTTTTTTACTCTTGCCTCCGTACAAGAGTATGTATATATTGTTTTGGAGGCTTTAGTGCTCAAGAGTTGGACAATTTGTAGAAGAAAATTCACCTTTTCTTAAAGGCCATCTGTGGTATCAATTGTACCCTTTGGCTCATATAGTTGTATTTATCCCATTGATGATTCAAGTATTGCAAAGGTATTTTGTGACAATCCTTCATGTCCCTATGCTTCCTCATTTGGATTATCTCTTATTGGATCAAAGTATGTGCATGTTTTCAATGTTATTTTAGGGTTCCTGATCCCTCTTGCTTTCTACAATTTTATGTGTTATTGTGTTTGATCTAACTTAGATGTTCTTGTGGGTATACCTCAGCCCCCTTAACAGTCTTGTCTCAATCCTACACCGAGTTGTAGAAGTGAATGTCTATTTACAAGTCATAAGTTGTGTCTTATTCTCAGGCCCTCCTATGAAATACTTATGCAAGCCTATTCAGTAAGTTGTGACCTACTAGACCTGAGATTTTCATTGGTTTCATTCCTACATACTAAGATCCAAACCCTAGTTTCAGTGGATCACCTAGTAGGTAGTTTTCCTTCAAGTCATTTCCCTTACAAGCATTCCTTCTATCCCTTTCCCTCCAAAAGTTTTACTTTCATGTCTAAAAGCAAATCAGGGTGATTATCCAAGAGGAACCAGCGTAGAACCTAGAGGTTTCATCTCAGTTAGCAAAGGTCCCACAACCTGGAGATGATTCCCATGTTATACTGAGTTATCAAGACCAAGAGAGCTTGAGACAAAGGTGCAAACTCAGTGTATAACAATTCTGGCATGCCCGGTGGAACAAAACAAAAAGTTTATTGTTTGAAAGATATGCTATCTCTGATATGCAGATTGTATAATACATACCTTTAGAGGTTGTTCTACCAAGTATATTTGGTGACTCCATTGATTTCAAAGATCCAGGCTACCTTGTTCAAAGTTTTATGAGAAAGATTGAGACTAGAAGCTCAAAGCCTACCTAGTATTTAGAGTTTCCCTCAAAGAGAAGTCATAAAGGTAGGTCAACTCAAAGAACATCTCCTGCAAGAAGAGTTCAATCAACACATCCTGATACATCAGAAAGGAGACCTTTTCCCTTTCATTCTAGAAGAAGAGGGAGATATCTAACCAAAGATCTAGAAGAAGATTCAAATCTAGCAACAAATACAGCTCATATAGTTGTTAATCTTCATATCCCAACTCCTACAATGGCCAGGCCATTTGCCTTTGCACTTTTCAACCAAAGCATTCCATTGGCCTTTGCTCAACATCATGATGTGCCTTTGGTGGCACTTAAGAGTATACCTCATTTCACAAGTGAAGGGCAGACAACTACTTTTGAACACATAAGGGATGTGACCACCATCTATAGCATACACAATATTACTCAAGAAGATGTGGCCACCAAATTATTAGGAGCTTCTTTAAAAGGTAAGGCTCTAGAATGGTTTAGAACTCTAACTATTGGTTCTATTACTTCTTGGGATGAGTTAGGGGATGCATTAAGTAAAAATTTTGAGGATAAATCAGATAATTTGTCTCTAATTAAGTAGTTAACAACTATTAAGAGAGACCATCAAGAACAAATGATAGATTACAATAGTAGATTCCTCAAAACATGGAATAGAATCCTAGTCTCAGTGAGACCATTAGCTGACCATGCTTTCCTTTATTATTTACAAACTTTGAATGGTCAAATTTCTATCATGATCTAGTCTATGGGTGGTACTTCCTTACCTTAGGCCTTTCACATAGCTGTAAAGGATGAAAATTGTTTAATCCAAGTAGGCATGATTGCTAGAAGGCCTCCAATGCCCATTTTTCCTAGCCTTCAACACATTGCACCTGCACAAGTACCCCCATTTACCCCTATTCCCACCATATTGGCACCCCAAGCTAGTACTAGTGGTCAAGAGCTAACAGCTAGCTTCTCTCAAGAGTTGCAAGAGATAAAGAATAACCAACAAAGTAGTCAGCAAGAAATGACAAACTTGTTGTAGACCTTGACTAAAGAGGTCATAAATTTGAAGAAACAAGGTCAAGGAATCAGACCACCATTCCAGACACAAGGCCAAGGTCCTAATCAATAATATCATAATCAAGGATAGCCTTATCAACAAAATAGGCCACCATACCAAGGAGGTTATCAAGGACAAAGATAAAGTTTCAACCAAAGACCATTCCAACCATATAACCCTGCACCTCTAAATTCTCCAAATCTAGTGAGGGATATGGTTCCTAGTCAAAATAATGTGGCTATGGAGAATGAATGGTGCTTTCCTTGTAATCAGCCTCATAATCAAGCTACATGTTCAAATGGATGGATGAACCAAGCTCTAATGGTTCAAAATGCCTCACAAGCTCAATTAGAGGTTTCATCCAATGGATCAGTTCCTCAACAAGAATCACAAGAGAATGAGACTACCCTTTTCAATTGGGAGCAACCAGACTTCAATGCAGTCAATGATGAGGTTGCTTTTGTCACCTATACAAGAGCAAAAAGAAGAGCTCAAGACATGGAGAGAGTAGATTCCAATGCTAAAGCCACTACATCTACGGAGCCACTGTAGCAAACTACTCCCATCACACCTAAGGAGACTCTTATCATTGCAAGAAAAGAAGGCCAACATTCCAAAGAGGTGGAACCCATCATGCCAAAGATACAAAAAAGAGTACACACTTTGACACCATTTAATATTGTAGATAACATGAAGAAGGTGAATGACACCATGTCCATGTGGGACTCTTTGGCTCTTCCAAGATAGCCTAAAATTTTGAAGAAGGCCATGACAAAGGTAGAAATTCCTCAACCTGCAAAAGAAGCTGCAAAGCCAGTGTTGGTCAACACTGATCAAGAAAAGGAGGCTCCAAGTAGCAACTTCAAGGCCAATACCACACAAGGTAGGAACTCAAAGCCACCTCCCTTTTATGTATCTTTAATCATTGGAAAATTTTTAGTACATAATTGTATGGTAGATAGTGGAGCTACTAGCACTATAATGCCCAAGAAAGTAGCTGACTAGTTAGGACTAAAATATGAGCCCTTCCAAAAGAAGGTTACCCAACTTGATGGATCCTCAGTCAATACTATAGGTGTGGCTAAGGATACCAGTCTAATCCTACATGCTAGTCCTAATTTCTCCATCCTCCTTGATATATATCATAAATGTCCCTGCATTATTTGCTATATGTCTTTCAAGGGAGTTTACAGCCAAGATAGGAGGCTATCTATCTTCTGATTGGTCTCACATGTTATTTCATACAAGGTATTGGACCAAGGTCACCATTAAGTTAGAACCATTAGTAGCACACCATATAGAACCATATGTATCCAACACCATCAATGTGAACTACCATATATTTGATAGAAGTGACTTCCAAATCATTAATGAAGCAAGCACAAAGATAGAAAGTATCTCTGATATTTTTCTAGATGAAAGAGCTTTAGAGGCCCAAGAAAATCTTATTTGGGATTTTGGTTTCGGAAGTTATTTGATACAAGAGAGTGGAGCCATAGACCCAAGCCTTCTCAAAGAGGACACTGATCTAGAAGATCAGAGCAGTCAGGTTTGGGAACTATTTTTTGATGGAGCTAGAAGTAGACATGGTTCTGGTGGTGGTGCTATGCTAGTGTCCCCAAAAGGAGAAAGGTATTATACTACCTCTAGATTTAGTTTCTCCTGCACTAGCAATACTGCAAAATATGAAAGTCTAGTCAATGGACTGGAGTGGGCTAGAAAAAGAGGGCTTAAGGCCTTAAAAGTTTATGGTGACATTGAGTTAGTTGTCAGCCAAGTAAGAGGGATAAGTGCAACCAAAAATAACACCATGAAAGCATACAAGCATAGAGTTTGGGATGCAATTGAATATTTCTATGCTTTCAATATTGTTGCTATCCCTAGGAAATTAAATCAAAATGCAGATAGGTTAGCTACTGTTGGATCCCAGTATGATATTCCAAATAGCATTTCAAAAGAAATGGATCAACAGCATATCAAAGTGATTGTCAGACCATCTATTCCTGATAATGATGTCAATTGGCAAGTGTTTGACAATGATGAACAAATTTTTCAATTCTTGTTTGAAGAGGATGTTTTTTTAGAACACAATCAAGATAGGCTATCACAAAACTATGGTGATCAAGTGATACAACTCAAGTCTAATAAGATGCCTAGAGGTCTTGCTACCTTAAAGACTATCTTCAACAAGGATGATGAAGTCAAGAAAAGAAAAGCTGGCCTGGTAATTCAATAAGAACATTGTGTTGAATTAGAGTTGGAACTAGGTAAGAGCTTACAATTTGGAAAAGTGAACACTGAATTGGGAAAGAAAGCTTATACCCAATTATTCAAAGAATTCAGTGATGTTTTTGCATGGCAATATGAGGACCTTAGAGGTTTTGATCCTGCCCTTGCTTAGCACACTATTGAATTAGAACCAAATGCCAAACCAGTGAGGCAAAAGCAAAGGCCTGTTAATCCCAAGCTTGAGCCACTTATGCATAAAGAAGTGCTCAAATTAATAGAAAGTGGTATCATCGACCCCATTAAGAAAACTAGTTGGATTTCCAACCTTGTTCCTGTCAGGAAGAAGAATGGGGAGCTAAGGTTATGTGTTGACTTCAGGGATCTTAATAGGGCCTTATTAAAAGACTGCCATCCACTACCCTCTATGGAACAAATCTTACAATGTGTCTATGGATCCCAGAGATTTTCATTGTTGGATGGCTATTCAGGATATAATCAAATCTTAGTGAATGAAAAGGATCAATATAAGACTACATTTACAACCAAGTGGGGAACCATGGCTTCTCAAAAGATGCCCTTTGGTTTGTCAAATGTAGGTGCTACATTTCAAAAGGCAATGGATATGGCCTTTAAGAGCCTAATGTACAAGTTTGTGTTGGTCTACTTGGATGATATAACTGTCTATTCAAAGCATGTAGTAGATCATATCAAACATTTGAGAAAGATTTTTGAAAGGTGTAGAGAATTTGGGATATCTCTTAATCCAAAGAAATGTGTCTTTGGAGTTCATGAAGGAAAATTATTGGGATATGTAGTATGTAGAGAAGGAATCACAGTAGATCCTGAGAGAATTGCAACTATCCTAGAGTTACCCCTACCACATCACAAGAAAAGTCTACAATCTTTTATAGGAAAGATTAATTTTGTTAGGAGATTCTTGCCTAACATTGTAGATTTACTCAAGCCCTTCATAGCCATGTTGAAGAGGAGTTCAGCTTTTAGTTGGACCAAAGGAGGAAAAGTCAATTTCCAAGCTATCAAAAAGGCCCTAATAGAAGCCCCTGCTCTCTTAAACCCAAATTTTAGTAAAGATTTTATCCTTTATGTTTATGGAGGTCATGATGCCATATCTGCAATGTTGACTCAAGAAAATTTAGATGGATTAGAGCAACCTATTTCTTTCTTTAGCGAAGGTTTAGAGGAGTATGAATAGAGATACTCTTTTGTAGAGAAACATGTACTTGTTGTGGTGAAGAGCCCTAAAAATTTAAGATATCTATTGACTCATAAAAAGGTACATTTAAAGGTTACTCATCCAAGTGTCAAAGAATTTTGGCTTTCCAAGGACCTAAATGAGAAAAGAGCTGGTTGGATCACCAAGGTGATGGAATATGACATAGATGTTCAAACTACCAAGCTGGTTAGAGGAAGAGGTCTTTGTGAGCATTTGGTAGAGGATGAAAGTTCAAAGAGATCAGAGAAAATGGATGCATCTCTGGTGGTGCATGATACAGAAGAACAAGACAAGGCAACAAGTTGGTTGCCTAATATGATCAATTACTTGAAGATAGGACGATGTCCTGCAGGCCTAGATTCAGCAAGAAGGAGGTATTATAGATTACAATATATTCCTTTTGTGCTTATAGATGATGTTATTTTTAGAAAGGATCATAGTGGTGTCCTTTTGAGATGCATAGATTCAGAAAAGGTAGCAGACATCCTATTTGAGTTTCATGATGGACCTTCTGGAGGTCACTTTTCTCCTAGAACTACTGCTTTTAAAATCATGAGGGTTGGATACTATTGGCCATCTATCTTTAAGGATAGTCATGATTATGTTAGAAAATGCATCAAGTGTGCCATGTTTTCAGGAAAAGAGAGGCTTGCAGCCTTACCCCTATAGCCAGTCAGAATAGACTAGCCCTTCATGAAGTGGGGTATAGACTTCATTAGTATGATCAATCCTCCATCTAGTGCAAGACATAAATGGATAATTACTGCAACAGATTACTTCACCAGACGGATAGAAGCAATTGTATTAAAGGAGGCCAATGAGAGTGCTATCCTAAGCTTTTATGATGATATAATTCACAGATTTGGCACTCCAGATTCCATAATTTTAGATAATACATTGACATTTACAGGCCTAAAAGTCTCAAAATGGGTAGTCAAGAATGACATTTATCTGAATACCAGTTCCAATTATTACCCTCAGGGTAATGGCTGAGTAGAATCAATAAATAAGAACTTGATTAGGATAATCAAGAAGACCCTGTAGGATAATCAAAGAGATTGGCATACTAAGTTGAGGTATGCATTGTGGTTAGATAGAATTACCCCAAAGAAGATCATTGGCAATTCTCCTTATGTGCTAGTGTATGGCAGAGAGGCTAGGTTGTCCATTTCAATTGAATTACTAGCTTTGGACTCAGCTACTCAGTATGCTCTATTTGATGAAGAAGATCCCTTATAGATCATATATGCTCAATTGATAGAATTGGAAGAACTCAGAGGAAAGTCAATGCAAGATATGGAATTCCATCAGATACAGACACATAAGAACTTTGATAGAAGAGCCAGAGTTAGAGACTTCAAGGTTGGAGACATAGTTCTCAAGTGGGATGAGTGTAGGTCTAGACCTAGCAGGAAAACAAAATTTGACTCTTTCTGGGGTGGACCATTTGTTATAATAGAGTGCAAGGAGCCCAATACTTTTCATCTTTCAACTTGTTGCCCAAAATTTCATGTCATTCAATTTTGGCCACAATCTTGTTTTCATTGTGCGAAGTCGATCCACAAGGTTTCATGCTTTGCACCCTTAACCTTATGTTCTTCAATTTTTTGTCAAGCCCCAGTCCAGATTACACACCCTAATTCACAAAACTCAGGAAGATTTTCAAGTTTGAATGGTTGCAGGAATTGCTTAGGTCGGAAGGTTCCAAAAAGTATTTAGTGTCAAAAAATCTTTGTGTTTTCAACCTTCGTGTCAAAAACTCTCTATGTTTTCAACCTTCGGTGTGAAAACCCTTTGTTTTTTCGACCTTCAAGCGTGCAACTCCGACCAGGTGGGTCCTAGTTGATGTTTTCAAAGAGCTGCATGCGCTTGTCACATGATCGCATAGTCCTTTCTTAGGCTATGTGAACATGCGACTAGCTGTTATCCATGCTGCTATGACCGGTGGATGGTGGGCTGGAGGTATAACATGGCCCCCCATAGATTCAAGATCTATGGTGGTCACATGTTCGCATGGGATCTTCCAATCCCATGCGATCATGCGACCACCGTTAGATTGTCCTGATGCTTCCAGGCGGTGTTGCTATGCATCCGACTGATGTGGTCGGCTCTTGTTGGGCCATGTGGTAAAGCTTGGACTAAGGTGGTAGATCTTGTGGGCCAAGCATCTTGTGTGGCAAAGATTGGCTGATCTTAGTGGCTGGTTGTATGATCGCATGCGACCTTTTGGGCTCATGCAATCATGTGACCAATGCTTTTTGGAAGCAGTTTGAACTTTTGACGGGTCCAAGGTGTCTTGTATGGCAAGATGGAAGATTCAATGAGGCTTGTCACATGATTGCATGAAGGATTTTGAGCTCATGCGATCATGCAACCAGTGATATTTTCAAACTAGTGCGGCTAGTTTTGGTAGGTTTTCTTTTGCATTGATGTTTACAAGTGTGGGTAGCTAGAGATTTATGATTTTGGGGGCAGTTGTAGCTGAAGAATTTGTAGAGATTTAGATAGCCATCTTTTGGTCCTTTCCAGTATCTGATCAGATTGTGAGCTTTGATGGCTTAGTGAACTTACAAGGAGGTAGATGGATCATGGCAGCCTAATTTTTATAGACTCAGTATAGGGATGGGCACACAACTGAATATCTAATTGGTTGAGATATTTTCAAGATGCATTTATGATCAGAAGTGATTGGTTTAGGGTTGGATTATTTTATGAAGATTTATGTAACCCTGGTTAGATTTTTGACTCCTTCCTGTGTGTAGTGAGTGTTGTATATATTGTTTTTTGGAGCTTTAGAAGCTCAGAGTTCACATTTTGTAAAAAGGAAAGTTTACTTCCTAGAAAGCTATCTGAGACACTTTTCCATCCTCTAGCTTTCTACTCTTTGTAATCTCCCATTGATAATTCAGATATGGCAAAGCATTTTGTGACACTCTTGTTGTCCTCATGCCTTATTATGTGAGTTATCTCTTATTGGATTGAAGTTTATGAATGTTGTCAATAGAAACTGGGGTTCCTGGTCCTTCTCACTTTCTATGATTTTGTGTGTTACTATGTCTAATCTGATTTAGATGTTTTGTGGGTATGCTACATCCCCTAGCAGTCTTGTCTCATTCCTACACCTAGTTGTAGAGGAGGATGTTTGTTTGCAGGTCATAGGTTGAGCTTTCTATTCAGGCCTTCCTACGAAATACTTCTGTAAGCCTATCTAGTGAGTGGTGACTTATTAGACCTGATTCCTCCATTGATCTCATTCCTCTATACTGAGATCCAAACCCTAGTTTCAGTGCATCACCTAGTAGGTAGATTTGCTTTCTATTATTTCCCTTTCCAAGAATTCCTTCTATCCCTTTCCCTCAAAAGAATTTACTTTTCATGTTAAGAAGCAAATCAGGGTGATAATCCAAGAGGAAGCAGCCTAGAACCTAGAGGTTTCATCTCAGTTACCATAGGTCCCACAACCTAAAGATGATTCCCAAGTTATACTGAGTTATCAAGACTATGAGAGCTTGAGATAGAGGTGCAAACTTAGTGTATAAAATTTCTAGCATGCCTAGTGGGACCAACAAAAGAAGTCAATTCCAAAGATTATGCAATCTCTCATATACTGATTGCATAATACAGACCTTTCAGAGGTTAATATTCAAGAATATTTGGTGACTCAGCTTTGGTCACCATGATGAGCCAAAGCAAGGAAGATGACAATAACCCTTCAAAGGATAATTTTTATCGCATCATAGAGGATTTTTGTGCAATGCTTGATGCTATTGAAAGAGTTGTTCCCGTGAGCCTTCCTCAGGCTGATAGCTTAGATGAGCTATTAGCTTTTCAAACTGAAGAAGAAAATGATCCTCTAACTGCAAAAGAAGAGGTGGTATGGAAAAACACCATGGAGGGTGATGACAAAGGCCCATTCCTTGGAGACCAGAAGCCCATTCAATTTTTTTAGCCTCACTGGGAGAATGTCAGCTGTGATCTGGACTACAAATTTCAAAGGTTGATATACTAGGTAGTTCAGTGTATTTTTTATGTTCCATATCCTCCTTGTCAGCATCAAATGTCCAAAGTATAATACCCTAAGGAGGATGGGGAATTATTTCAACATAATAGTGAATGGTTTTGTTTAACCAAGTTTCTACACTGGTTAGTTTAGGATAGGTTAGTTTTTCCTACTTTCTTCTAGTTTTCTAGGTTAGTTTTTCCTGTTTTCCAAGAAGTGCTTGAGCACAATTTTTTGTCTCCCTATTGAATTTTTTTGTTCCTAAGATGACTCCATGCCCAATGGATTTCTTCAAAGGCCATTGGTATAATGTCTAGCAGGCTGACATCCTGCAGAAGTCACCAAAATGTTGCCCAAAATTTCATGTCATTCAATTTTGGCCACAATCCTATTTTCATTGTGTGAAGTCGATCCACAAGGTTTCATGCTTTGCACCCTTAACCTTATGTTCTTCAATGTGTTGTCAAGCCCTTGTCCAGATCGCACACCCTAATTCACAAAAATTAGGAAGATTTTCAAGTTTGAATGGTTGCAGGAATTGCTCAGGTTGTAAGGTTCCAAAAAGTATTCAGTGTCAAAAAATCTCTATGTTTTCGACCTTTGTGGCAAAAAATCTCTATGTTTTCAACCTTTGGTGTGAAAACCCTCTATGTTTTGGACCTTCAAGTGTACAACTCTGACCAAGTGGGTCCCAATTGATGTTTTCAAAGAGTTGCATGTGCTTGTTGCATGATCACATAGCCCTTTCTTAGGCTATGTGAACATGCAACTAGCCGTTATCCGCACTGCTGTGACCGGTGGATGGTGGGTCAAAGATATAACATGGGCCCCCAAAGATTCAAGATCTATGGTGGTTGCATGTTCACATGGGATCTTCCGATCCCATGCGATCATGTGACTGCCATTAGATTCTCCTGATGCTTCTAGGCGGTGTTGTTGTGGGTCCAACCGATGTGGTCAACTCCTGTTGGGCCACATGGTAAAGGTTGGACTGAGGTGGTAGATCTTGTGGGCCAAGCATCTTGTGTGGCAAAGAGTAGCTAATCTTAGTGGTGGGTTGTATGATCACATGTGGCCTTTTGGGCTCATGCAATCATGCGACCAACACTTTTTGGAAGTAGTTTGAACTTTTGATGGGCCCGAGGTGTCTTGCATGGCAAGATGGAAGATTCAATGAGGCTTGTTGCATGATCACATGAAGCCTTTTGAGCTCATGCGATCATGTGACTAGTAATATTTTCAAAGTGGTGCAGCTAGTTTTGGTGGGTTTTCTTCTGCATTGATGTTTACAAGTGTGGGTAGCTGGAGATTTATGATTTTGGGGGCGGTTACAGTTGAAGAATTTGTAGAGATTTAGACAACTATCTTTTGGTCCTTTCCAATATCTAATCAGATTGTGAGCTTTGATGGCTCGGTGAACTTTTAGGGAGGTAGATGGATCATGGTGGCCTAATTTTTATAGACTCAGTACAGGGATGGGCACGCAACTGAATATTTGATTAGTTGAGATATTTTCAAGATGCATTTATGATCAGAAGTGACTAGTTTAGGGTTGGATTATTTTATGAAGATTTATGTAACCCTGGTTAGAGTTTTGACTCCTACATGTGTGAAGTGAGTGTTGTATATATTGTTTTTTGGAGCTTTTGAAGCTCAGAGTTCACATTTTGTAAAAATGAAAGTTTATTTGCTAGAAAGCTATCTGAGACACTTTTTTGTCCTCTGGTTTTCTAATCATTGTAATCTCCCATTGATAATTCAAATATGGCAAAGCATTTTGTGACACTCTTGTTGTCCTCATGCCTTCTTATGTGAGTTATCTCTTATTGGATTGAAGTTTATGAATGTTGTCAATAGAAATTGGGGTTCCTGGTCCCTCTCACTTTCTATGATTTTGTCTGTTACTATGTCTAATTTGATTTAGATGTTTTGTGGGTATGCTACAGCCCCTAGCAGTCTTGTCTCATTCCTACACCTAGTTGTAGAGGAGGATGTTTGTTTGCAGGTCATAGGTTGAGCTTTCTATTCAAGCCTTCCTATGAAATAATTATGCAAGCCTATCTAGTGAGTGGTGACTTATTAGACCTAATTACTCCATTGATCTCATTCCTCTATACTGAGATCTGAACCCTAGTTTCAGTGCATCACCTAGTAGGTAGATTTGTTTTATGTTATTTCCCTTTCCAAGGATTCCTTCTATCCCTTTCCCTCAAAAGAATTTACTTTTCATGTTAAGAAGAAAATCAAGGTGATAATCCAAGAGGAACCAACCTAGAACCTAGAGGTTTCATCCAATTTAGCATAAGTCCCACAACCTAGAGATGATTCCCAAGTTATACTGAGTTATCGAGACTATGAGAGCTTGAGATAGAGGCACAAACTTAGTGTATAGCACAACTATGGAAGGAGTTTCCCTGCCTATCTCAGTAAATGGTTTCGACTTGAAATCCTACTTTGAGGTTAATCCCTCTCTGTAATCTTTTGTATATAAGTTTGCCTATTTTCTTTCCCTACTTTCTAGGTTAATTTCCTTCTTTTCAAGAAGTGCTCTGAGCATAGTTCCAGTTCTGTCTCCCTATGAGAATTTTGAAATTTTGTTAACCCCATTCCTAATGGATTGTCAAGGTCACTGGTTTCCTATGTCTAGCAGGCTAACATCCAGTAGAAATTGCCAAAATGTTACCGAAATATTCATATGCATTCAAATTAGGCTAAAAACCATACCCAGACCTTTGTTTTTACCATGTCTACCATCCGTGAAATTTTCATGGAATTATCTCCTATTCTCTGGCCTCTACAAATTTGTTATCTCCCTGGTCTGCAGTTGAAAAGTTTAAAAAACTAGCTGTTGGTATTCAAAAATCCAAAAAACCCTTTGGCCTTGCTATATTTTCATGTTACCTTTTTCCCGATAACTTAAGTTCCCAATTTGCACCTACCTTTAAAAATCCTTCAATTGCCAAGTCTCTAATTCTTGGTGGTTAACCGCTTAACACTCAGTGATTTTGTGAGTGGTTACCGTTTAAGTTAGCAGTCCTGTTTCAAGTAGCTAGGTCAAGATTCTTAATCTAATAGTTGTCACATGATCTCATAGGGTTGGAAGATTCCTTGAGATCTTGTGATGATCGTTGATTTCTTCTGCCTATAGAGTCCAATGTGTTAGTGGGACAGGTGCCACCTTATCATATTTGGCAGCTCTTGAGTCATCGGCAGTGTCTAATTTGGCAAATGTGTTGTGGGACCATCTTCTTTGGTGGGTTAAGTCCTGATTTAATCTCATGGCTATCGTTATACCGGGGGCTCAAGATGCACGTGTTTTATCATGGTGGTATAGCGACAATTGTAGATCTTACTTTATCACCTGGCTTCTATCAGTGAGTCTTATGTCAGAGACAAATGCTACATGGATCCATTTTGATGGCCTATGATTGGCTGAGGTTGAGTATAGGTGGAAATATGTCAGTAGGGCCAGGCCCTTTCAGCGGTCAGGAGGCTCTGACATCTGTAGAGGATCGACGACTGGCATATCTTTGCAAGGGTTTGTGTCAAGGCTCATGATCTTACGAAAGCCAGCGATCTTGGTTTGTGTCAGAGCTTCCTTCAGTGGGTCCTTATGTGCTGACTTGCTTGAATTTGGTTGGTCCACATGGTGATGACTGGATTTGTCATGGGTTCGTTGTCAGAAGGGTCTCAGAAAGGTAAGGATCTATGGCTAGTGTAAAAGTGTAAATAATATTCTGGGGCTATGAGATCATATGCCCACCATTAGATCGGTATCTCAAGCAGTGGGTCTGATGTCAGAAAGTTGCTACGTGTATCTAAAATGGCACAGTTTGACTAGTTGTTTGATGTGCAATGTGGCCGATGTAAGTGGGCCCGTGGGGTCAGGGGTTTCTAAAGGGGTTAAAAAATGATCAAATCTTGCGGATGTCATTATACCAGAGATCCAAATGTGCTCGATCATTATCGCAATGGTATAGTGACAATTGTCTCATGGTGTTCTTAGGGATGTGGATCCAGTGACTTGGTAGAGATGTTGATTTGCTCATTTTCTATTGGTTGGTGACTACCGCGGTGGTGGTTGACTTGTTAGAAAAGGTTTTAAAGTGTTTTTCTAGTTGCATCTGGGTCATTCATCTACTAGGAAAGGTTTGAATCGATGGTTGAGTTTTAAAATTGACCAGGCTAGTTGTTAATATTCAAATTTAAATATTTCTCTGCAAAGGTTTTGGCTAGGGTTTGCATTTTGTGGCCACGCACGATAGTTTGGGTAGCTGGAATTGAATTCCTTAGGATAGTGAAGGTTGAGAAGATAATAACAAAGGATCTGATAATCGGCGCCATAGATTTTATGAAGTCCCATGTCATGTTAAAACTTTAATGAGCTTGGTGCCACCTTTGCAATGTTAATCATTTTAAACCTAGATATCAGACCAGGATCAAATTGGATGCATTCATGAGAAGGCCAAGTTACAGGAGGGTAGATGGATCAAGGTTTATGTGTCTGCAGGAGGGCTCAGTATGAGATTAGCATGTAAAGAGAAAGATCTAATCTAATGACTGGTTCTCAGAGATTTTCATCATGAGTAATCAGTATACCTTTAGGGTTTGAATATTTTATGTAAAATCTTGTAACCCTAGTTAGGTTTTTTGACTCTTGCCTACTTACAAGAGTATGTATATATTGTTTTGGAGCCTTTAGTGCTCAAGAGTTGGACAATTTGTAGAAGAAAATTCACTTTTTCTTAAAGGCCATATATGGTATCAGTTCTACCCTCTAGCTCATATAGTTGTATTTCTCCCATTGATGATTCAAATATTGCAAAGGTATTTTGTGACAATCCTTCATGCCCCTATGCTTCCTTGTTTAGATTATCTCTTATTGGATCAAAGTATGTGCATGTTTTCAATGTTATTTTAGGGTTCCTTATTCCTCTCGCTTTCTGCAATTTTGTGTGTTACTATGTTTGATTTGATTTAAATGTTCTTGTGGGTATACCTCAGCCCCCTTAACAGTCTTGTCTCAATCCTACACCAAGTTGTAGAAGTGAATGTCTGTTTGCAGGTCATAAGTTGTGTCTTATTCTCAGGCCCTCTTATGAAATACTTATGGAAGCCTATTCAGTAAGTTGTGACCTACTAGACCTGAGATTTTCATTGATTTCATTCCTACATACTGAGATCCAAACCCTAGTTTCAGTGCATCACCTAGTAGGTAGTTTTCTTTCAAGTCATTTCCCTTACAAGAATTCCTTCTATCCCTTTCCCTCCAAAAGTTTTACTTTCATGTCTAAAAGAAAATTAGGGTGATTATCCAAGAGGAACCAGCCTAGAACCTAGAGGTTTCATCTCAGTTAGAAAAGGTCCCACAACCTAGACATGATTCCCATGTTATACTGAGTTATCAAGACCAAGAGAGCTTGAGACAAAGGTGCAAACTCAGTGTATAACAATTACAAAATAGAAGCATAATCACCTCTGTGATTTCCTCAATAAATAGTAAACAAAATTTAGATGGAACCCAAAATGGTTTACCTAAGTATTTGTTCCATAACAAACACATCTGTCAATTCTAGCTTGCTCAGTATTGGATATCTCTGGCCCTTGGCATTTACTATTCTCTATACTCTAGCACTCGGTATAGTCTTCTTTACTTAACTTGGCAAAAATTTACCCATGTAATAGAAAAGTACTTGGTGACCACTGGTTTAATCGGCAGTGACTACTGCTCAGTAAATGTACAATACATGACATGGCCTATACATGATGACTCGACCGCAATGATGACCGACCAACATTTCTTAGAAAATGACTAAGTATAAGACACTAATAGACAACAAACCTATAGGTATCAACAATCTCCCCCTTTGACATTAGTGGCAAAAACACTTTTTCATGACATTTACATTACATTTACAAGAGTACTTTAGTACTAATAGAAGTATAAAAAATACTCCCCCTAAAACTTAACTCCCTCTTACGAAACAATTTTTTTTACATTTGTACATATAAGAATTCTTTACATGACATACACTCTAATACATATACATATACAAAATTCAATATGTCATACCATTCGGTTCTACTTCTACTCTCTGATTCTATTGCCTCCCTTTGTGACTTAACATGTCATTTTATTATTTCCCCCTTGTTTTTGTCACTTTAAGTTATTCCTTGGTAGGGAGCTTGTAATATTTCTCCAGAAGTGGTTTGCGAAGCATCATAACCATGTGCAATGCAGAGTCCCAACTAGATGTGGCAATCTTCAAAGCTTCTGATTTTAATTCTAGCTCGACAACTAGATCAACTAAGCTCTTAGCAGTAGAAAGATGAGGATATTTATGTACTAATTCCTTTTCCTTAGCTAACTCTCTTTGTATGGCCTCTATTTGAGGTGTCAAAATTGTTTGAATGGAGAGTAAGCGATCTCTTATCTTGCCATCATTAGTGATTAACTTGGCTATCCTTCCTTGTGCACATAGAAGCTTGGTATACTATATAGAGCTACAACTTGCATCCAAACTCAATGAATGACCAGTAGATTTTATATCTAAATGTAGCTTGTCTACCAACTAATTATTATCCTTTGTAAACAATTCTACATCACACAATTTCTTGTATAAAGATTGTGCATTGAGTACAACTTCTTCTGAATCAGATATTATGCTAGAAAATTCTACATTCTTTACTGCTATCTCGGTAGAGACCTTATTTAGTACCTTTGTCTAAAATTTTCTTTTTAACCACTACAACAACTTATTATTTTCTTCACTTTCATCATCTATCACTTTATTGACTATGTGGACAAGTTGTTCCAGTATGGGGTCAGAGTCATTAACATCAGTCATGTCAAAAGCATCGATGATTATACCTTTTATCTCATGAAGAACTTGCTTTTGCTGATGTTCCCTTCTCAATTCTTCTTGTTTTCTTTTCTTCTTCAATAAATCTTGTAATATTTGCATCTGTTCGTATGATAAGTTATATGTGTCCCATTTCAGAATCACAATAACTTCTTCTATTGTCACCTCAGGTGTATTAGTTTTCACCTTCCTTTTTTGTGCTTTCTTCTCCAGTGCAGTGGCACTCGACATCTGTACAAGAGATTTTATTGCCTCTTGTTCCTTAGGTTCTTGAACACTAATTTCTTTTTCTATCTCCTTCTCTTCTTTTCTCTTATCCTCCACCTGAGGATTTACAATCACTAGTGCAAATTGATATGCTTTCTCTTTCTGTGTCTCCTCGGTAGATGTAGACTGAAGTGCAATTGTCGACTGGTCCTATTCCTTGGTAGTGCGAATAGTGGCTAGCATGTCAACTGTAACAACTTTAGGATTGGAAATGGTAGTGTTTATAGTTGACATGTTCTCAATTTGTGGATAGTCCATGACTTGTAATAGCACAATGTTACTGCCCAACAAGGATGTATTCTTTGCTGCCTCGACTTGTATTTCCTCCTTAGTCAAAACTTGAGTCTTCACTAGGGTATTCTCAATGATGTCAATAATAGTTATTGCATCTAACATCTTTCATTTCTCTTCATTGGGAGTGTTGGTAGTTCCCTTTGATCTTTCAACTTGTAGATTTATACTTTGATGGATAACTTTAATATAACTTTGACTCTATCACCACTCCAAAGTCTACAAGGAAGAGGGCCAATTAACAAGGATCAAAAGAGATCCTCCTACACTTTGTGCCTTAATGCTCAGGTCAGTGTACCCTTGACTCACTTCTTCAAAGGAGTCTCAAAACAATATACAACTATACCCCTTACTAATTGATTGAAAGATTTTATCATTTAAATGTGTGTGATTGATGATTACAGGGGAAGAAACCCAAGAAACCAGGAGAAAGAAAATCTCGGAGTGATTCCAATCATGACAAATTCTCTAAGAAAGTACTGAGAACCACAAAAATGCCTAAAATTTCAACCTTTTCAGCCACCTACAACATGCCTCGAGCACAAAAAAACACAATACAAACCCCATCAAATGATCATGGAACACCCTGGACCACACTGCAATAGCAAGTGCCACCAAACAAATCAAATCCAGCCATGAAAGCATTCAATTCTAGTCCTTTTTGTCACTAGAAACCCTTCAAAAATTCAAATTTCAATCTCAACGATCACATTCATGGTGCTTGCAACATATCAGCGGTCAATATTCAAATCTGGGCCAACTTTAAGTCCTAACCATTAGATCTTTCTTTTTCATGATCTTTATGTCTTTAACTCAACTGCCAGCCTCAGGTTAACTCCTAGCGAACATGCGACAAGGTATTTCTTATTCATGAAGTAAAATATTAACTCACCACTTAACCCTGCGAACTAGCAACCAAAGGAAATTAACTCATCCCAGCTACATTTGGCAAACTAGCGACTGAAGGTTTCTGCCAGTTTGTGAAATAGTTTATCTTTTCGCTAGAAAGTTTAGGGATTATGTGAATGCTTGTTCACTAAACTGCTAAAACATTTAGAGAACTACCATCTTACTTTGTGAATGAGTGATCCCATTGAAATCTATTAGAACTGCTAAACACTTTTGTCTGGACTACTAAGACCTTAGACCCCACTTGGGCCCACTTTGTGCCACTTATCATTACATCATTCACTGCTCATGCCCGGTCACACTAACATAGGACCCACTCTCTATAAGCCTTATAATTGGATGATGGGTGTAATATCTCATGGCTCTGATAAAACTCATGAGAACTTACACTGACCATAGATTATGTCCCCATCACTGATCCTTATGACAACGACCCCATCATGCTACTTCATCACATTGACCAATAAGATTTGAACAACTTTGCACCACTTGGAAAATGGCCCCACTGAGAACATTATACCACCTGGAAGATCAAATAGCTGGCATAAGATCTAAAGGGCTTTGAAGATTCTACACACTCTTACGCCAACCGTCAATCTTGAATCCTCTAATTGAGATACTGGGCCCACCTGACAACACATCTAGCTCACACAACATGGACCAGTTAGAGAGAAAAAAATTAGCATACCTGGTAGATGGACCCGCTAAAAGAAAAGGTTATGTCTTACAAAAGGATCAATGGTTGTCTCAAAATATCATATGTCTGACACATCCCTTGCGAAGATATGCCCACTGTCGATTCACTGCAAGTGTCAGGACCCTCTAACATGCTGGCAACCCAGGACCCACTGACAACTACTAAATCATAAATAGGTAGACCAATGATTGACTACTAATTGTGCACACCTATCAGAAGGTCCCACTTCTTTAAAACATTGTGTCATCAAGAAAGATCAACGACTAGTGTAAGATCTCAAGCCTCTAACAAAGTCAATAAGAACTTATGCCAACCCTTAGATTGAGATGTTGTCAGAAGACCAGGCCAAGGAAATATTAAGTCAAAAGATAGGAAATATTAAAAGGCATGACTTAGGAAAATATTAATGCTGGGACTTAGGCTTTAAGGAAAAATTAAGCGCAGAGGACTTAGGAAAATTAAAGGCCGCCGGGGGTATAAAACCTTTTGTCGCAAGATCGCGTAACATGAAAAAAGTTCATGCGATCATGTGACAAAGGGGATAATGATTAAGCACATGTGAATTAGGACCCTTAAGTGACCCAAAAATTAACATGAAATTAGAATAGGGCCAGGGCAATACAAAGGGTTTTAAATGTAACGGCTAATTTTTTTGAATATTCTGCTTAGGGTATTAGCTAGAGACATGAAAATAACTACAGAGACCAGGGGAGAGATTATGAGGCCATGAAATTTTTCACATGTGCTAATAGTGGCTCTATCTAGGGATGTATGCCTCCTGTAAGCATAGCAAGGATCTAGAATCACTAGTTTAAAGTAGACCATCCCACTGGAAAACTGACAACAGTGAGCAACAAAACAAAAAGAACCTACAGACCAGGACAAAATAGGGCAGGGGAAAGCAACTTATTTATAGGATTTACAACATGTATAGACCTAACTACTATTCATGGAAATAAAATACCTTTAATTGAAGTATTTCTTCAAGAATTGTCCATGAACTGGCAATTCCTGAACATCACCATTTAATTCCTTGACAATGTATGAATCTTGGCCCCATTTTTCATGAATTAGATATGGCCCTAGCTAGATTGGATCAAATTTTCCATGTTTTCCCTTATCCTCTAGTCTGGCAATCCAAATTAACACCAAACCATCAGGCTCAAACCTCCTTTCAACAGTCTTCTTATCATACAAATTCTTAACCTGCAGCTGCAACCTGGCATTTCTTGCAACTGATTATCTCCTAGTCTCATCCAACGTAATGAGGTCTTCAATTCTCAATTGCATCTCATCATTAATGTCATCATCATATATTTTCACAAACTTGTACATTTCTAGTAGATTATTTTGAGGCATTCTTGCATGTATTCCATATACTAAGTCAAATGGTGCACAACCAATTGCCCTCTTCATAGTTACCCTATCAGACCATAGAGCTAATGGCAGCTTTGAATTTCATGCCGTCTTATTCTTTTCAACAATCCTCTTGATAATCTTAATCAAACTCTTATTAGTAGATTCTGCTTGACCATTTCCTTGTGGATGATAAGGTGACGAAATAGAAATCTGAATTCCTAAACCTTTGCAAAAGTCCTTGTATTCAGCAGACCTAAAGCACATTGCATTGTCACTTACTATCCTCTCAGGGCACCCAAACCTTGTAACAATATTATTCAATAGAAAATCAGTTACCACCTTACTAGTTGCATTTCTTGTAGGTATAGCTTCTACCCACTTTGTAAAGTAATCAGTGGCAACTAGGATCCATGAGTGTCCTCCACTAGACTTGTTTGGTATCTCCCCTATGAAATCAATTCCCCACTATTGGGAAGGAGCCTGCACCTCTACTGGCTTTAATGGCATATTGCCTGAAAATTTAAGGTTACCAGAGAACCTCTGACAAGCATCACACCTCCTTACCAATTGTTCTACATTCTTGAAGATTGTGGGCCACCAGAATCCTGCTCTCAAGATTTTATGAGCAGTTGTTTTACCCATGTAATGTCCACCATAAAATCCCTCATGCATTTCTTTCAACAACTTATTAGCCTGATCCTCATCAACACATTTCAAAAGTATGCAATCTAAATTCTTTATATACAATTTACATCTCACAATTACATACTTGAGGGCTTCTAATTTTAATGTTCTCTTCTTATTGTCATCCATGTTATTTGGACACCTGATATTTCTTAGATAATATATAATATCTTGATACCAAACATAATCTTCCATATCACATGTATAATCAATTTCAGAATGATTTACCTGATTTGTATCAAGATTGGATTGAGCCATCAATTTTGCCAATCCTTGTCCTCTAACCAACTTGGTAATCTAGACATCAACATTGAATTCTTGGATCCTATTGATCCATCTACATCTTCTTCCAGACACCTCTTGCTGTGAGAAAATATCCTTCATAGCTACACTTGGTACAAAAGCAATCACAACTGCCCCTATCAGATAACACCTAAAAGCCTTGACTGCCTTCACAAGTGCATAAGCTTGTTTCTCATTTATGTCATACTTCAATTTAGCAACCTACAAATATTTACCAAAAAATGCAACAGGCTGCTCAAAACCATCCTTATTCTTTTGTAACAAAACTAGGTTCCTTAAGCACTGGTGCATCTTTGATAGCCTACTTGATATTTTTGAAAGCCTCATTAGGCTCACCATCCCAATTGATTGTAGATCCCTTCTTCAACATCTTAGAAATAGGTCTAGTAACCTCTGCAAAATTTGTTACAAACCTTCTCAAGAAATTGACCTGACCAAAGAAAGACTAAATCCCTTTAATATTCTTTGGCCTCTGAATTTTATCAATAGCTACTACCCTCTTAGGGTCAATTCTCACTCCTTGCTTCCCAACTAAGTGGCCAAGCAACTTACCTTCAGTGACACCAAAATCACATTTCCTTGGGTTTAATGAAATGCCATATTCCAAAGCCATCATAAATATTTTATCTAAATGAGTACAGTGATCTTCTTCTTTCTTGGAATAGGGAGCTAAATCATCTTGATAAACAACAAGGATATCATTAATAAAATCTAAAAAAGCAACATCCATTGCCCTCTGAAAAGTAGCACCAGCATTTGTGAGACCAAAAGGCATTCTCACATAAACATATGTCCCCCAAGGTGTTGTGAAAGTTGTTTTGAATTATTTTGATTCTTTGACAATTACCTGATTGTAACCAGAGAAACCATCCATCATAGACATCAATTCTGATCCGGTCACTCTTTGCAGCATAGCTTCCATATTGGGCAGACAATAGTTATCCTTCAATGAGCTGATGTTCAAATTCTTGAAGTCCACACAAAGCCTAATATCACCATTCTTCTTTCTCACAAGAACAAGGTTTGAAACCCAAGAAGAGTGCCTTATAGGCTTGATAATTCTAGCATCTCTTAGTTTCATTAACTCTTCTTGCATCTTGGGTGCCAAAGTGGGATTAATGGGGCTTTGTTTTTTTTGAAAAGGTTTAGCATCTTCTTTCAATGGAGTAATATGCTGAAATAAGTCCTCTCTATAAACCTTTAGGTCATCATATGACCATGCAAAAACATGCCTAAATTTTCTTAGTAATTCAATCAAATATTTTCTAACATTGTGAGACATGTCCCTACCAATGTATGCCTTTTTAGGTGCCTCATGTGCTCCAAGATTTATCTCCTCTAGATCAGCATGATCTTCTCCTTTGATATTCTTTTCAACTCTATCTTGGTTATCAAAGATAGTTTCCAAGACAACAAGCCCCTTGGGCACCTTGTTAGTTCTAAGCTGAATAACTTCATTGCCAAAGACAACCTCCCTTCCTTCTATTGACTCAACCAAGGTTGAACAATCAAATTCTTGACCATGATACTAATCTTCACAATTCATAAACTTCAAGATATCATTATCATCATCAAAAACTTGCCAATTCTCAGTATTGTCTGGTACACTAGGCCTAGCCTAAATTTCAACTTTAGAGATACCAGAAAATGTACTATCACTGGGATTGATTTCTATATTGGCTAACAAGTCAGCCATCTTATTATTACTCCTATCCTTCCACTCAATATTGAAGGTATCAAAATGTTCAATCAAATCCCAAACTACATTCCTATATTGTTTCAACCTGTTATTCTTGGAAGCATATACTGACCTGACTTGGGACACCACCAACTCATAATCACCAACAACACTTATTCATCTAATACCATGCTTTTGTGCCAACCTCAATCCTAACAATAATGCCTCATATTCTGCTATATTGTTGGTACAAAAGAAATTCAATGTGAAAGAAAATTTGTAGGTGTTTCCATTAGGAGAAATAAGTAAAATACATGCTCCTGCTCCATCTTTGCAATTTGCACCATCAAAGTACATTACCCACAAATCACCCTTCACAAAATTAGCACTTACCTCAACAGAGATAGGTGAAAAAATAGGTTCATTCTCAAGTACAGGGATCACTACCCTAAAATCATTAATATCAGTATCCACAAAACATTTAGTCTCATTGTCAATATTCCTCTCAATCATGTGGCATACTAATTGTTCTCGCTCAATCTTGACAAATTGATCATCAATCTTGAAAGTGGCATAGGATTGATCACACTATAAACTTCCACCCATGGTAGAACTGCATCTTCTAGATAGCAGCATCCCATAATGAGGAGGGATGTCCACTACCAAAACACTCATCATCAACTCTTTCTTTGGATATCCTGCCAGCCTATATGGCATTGCATTGATAGTCCCAATGACTGGTACCTCCCTCTGATCCATTGCACAACATCTGCCTTGAATTGTATCCACTTTAAGGCCCAACTTCTCCATGATTTTGAAAGGCATGATAGTATTAGAGGCATCACTATCAATCATACAATTTCTTAACTTCATTCCATTCACAAGAACACTTAAAAAGAATGGATCAATGTTTTCAAGGCTAGCATTAATAGAACTATCCAAGTATATAGGAGGAATTTGGGATACAATTCCCTGAGTGACAACACCTTTCAAAGCTTTATCCTAAGATCCATTGGATGTAACATCATTGTTATGAAAATTATCTACCCATGCAATAGCTTTGTCTTTGTGTTCATGGATCCTCAACAATTCTGAAAATGGAACCTTGACTACAATTTGGGACAATACAGATAACATATCAATAGGAACAAAGGAAGGAATCTCAATCTGCATTAACTTAGTATCCTTTTTCTTATCTGATACATTAGGTGTATTGACCACCCTCATTTTCTCAATCTTAGCCATTGTGTTAACTATCTTCTCAATCTCATTAGAAAATTTTTCAACTCCAACTCCCCTAGGCTCAATGTTCTTACCTTTTACATTTATGAATTTCACCATGTGATCACCTTTTGATTTTTTCTCATTAGGTTCTCTACAGTTGGTACTCATTATAAACATTCCTATAGCTTTCTCATTTGTATTCCTTGCCACCATGCCTCTAGTTTGCACCTAGGCAATCATTTCTGTAGTAATCCTATCCATCTCTTCTCTAGATGGTCTTCTTGAATTTACTGGCTCAGAAGAAGAGTTCATGTTACATGTCTTCTTATCAATGTCTTCACCATCAAAAAAATACCTCTTGATGAAAAAGGGCCTAATTGTGTCTCTTTGCATTTAAATCTACTTCTTCATCAAAATCAGAATCATCTTCATATCCTAGATATGAAGTAGCCATGTTGCATCCAACATCATGTTGATCTTCTTCTTGATCTATCTCCTCATTGCCACAATCTTGATTTGCAGCCATAGAATGTGCAACCACACAATGCTGTACAAAATGAGGGGACTGGCATGCAACACACCAATGTATGTCCACTATGACATTTATTGAAGCTTTTTGTAGAGGGTCAGGGACACCTCTATCATTGTTTCCTCTTGCAGCAAGGACAATAGGCTTGTCATCCTTCCATTGGGTGTTGTAGGGGTAGTTCTACAATCTATTCTGCTTATTGAAATTGTTGTTGAACTGAGGCCTCTCATTGGTAGGAGCACTGATGTTCCTATTTGCAGGTGCCTTCAAATCCTTCAATGCATTGAGCACCTTATCCAATTTATCTTCCTCTTGTCTCCTAGTTCCAACATTTCTATCATTATCTTTTTTATACTTCTTGTCCCCAAAAAACCTAGGGTCATCTCTCTTCCCACCCAACTTCCCTGATATTTTCATATTTTTCTCAATATTAATAGCAATCCTAAAAGCATCTCTAAGAGTTCTTGGTTCTTTGTCCCTCAACAAGTATCCCATCTTTCCATCAAATGCATTGAAGTATGTAGTTAGACAAACATTGTCATCTAACCACATAACTTAGAACAACTTATGCATACCCTTCTGAAATCTCATATTGAATTCAGCTGCAGTCTCATTCTGATTTTTCCTTATGGTATTGAATTCATTCAACATGAAACTAGCATTAGGCCTATCACCATATTTCTCCTTAAAACATCTCTCAAAGGAATCCCAAGTATCAATACATTTATCAGGAAGTCTCTTAAACCAATCTCTAGCATCCTCCATTAGAGATTGAAAAAACAATTTCATGACTACATCCTCATGCTCTACCTCATAATCATTAATCATATCAACAAATAGCCTAAGATTCTCCTCACAACTAATAGCATTATTACCAGCAAACTTAGGTACCTTATCTCTTATATCATTTGGAAAAGCATTCAGATAGCCAGGAATTCCATCAAAACTAATTTGCCTATAGCCTTCTAATTGCATAGGTCTTCTTTGAAAACTTGAACTAGTGTTAACCCTAGGATCAACATTTGCATTTAAATTTCCATCTACTTGTGCATTTGACTGCTACCTAGGATCAGAACCTATCCTGGCAGATGAAGAAGGAATTGAACTAGTAGTAGCATTACTAAGTGGAATAGTAGTAGTCATAGATGGCATACCTAGTTCAGTAGCAGATGGGCCAATAGCATTAGCTGATGAAGCCTTCAAGAACTGGATCTTTCTCTACAATAGAGGCTTCAATTTCATCCCTTTCTAGTTCTCTTGTAAGGTCCTCTTCTTTTCTTTTTCTTTCTATCTCTGTGTCCTTATTTGAATTGGGTGGTGGGACCCCTCGTATTATCAATTATCTACTTGTTTGATGTCCCACCATCTTTTTCTTTCCTTTCTCACTAGTGGAAATAGCAGGCCTAGTGATCTCATGCCCATCTTTATCTTTAGGGAGGGAAGCATAACTTTGAACTTGTCTAGCCACAGGGCCCTCCTTATCAAATTAATGATCTTGTAGTAAGTGCTCTTGCTCACTTCTCAAACCTTCAAGGTCACCAAAGACATCATGTTGCAAAGTTTTAGGAGTAGAAGCAAGCATCTTATTTCTCTCCTTTATTTCATTAATCTTTCTAAGGAGAGACTGTCTTTCTATTAGAGGATTCACCTTTTCAACCTCTCTCTCCTTTTGTAACCTCTTATGTATGGCATCCTACTCTACCAACTATAACCTTAGTGAGTTCAAATCATCTGGGTCTATCATAATGTCATCAAAACCTGATGACACATCCATATCAGTGAGATTTTGATATGGGAAGTGCACTTGCCTTGGTCTCATGGGTTCTCTTCTGTAATTATCTTCATCAAGATCTAAATCAATCTCCAAACCCATCTCACTAGCTTGTTCATCCTGACTTGCAGGCAATGAACCCTTATCTTGAAATATAGCCTCTGGGGTATCATAAAATCTATATTCAGAGCGACCACCATTTGATCTAGAAACTTTGTCTTGTGAACCTTCCTCACTTGAGGAAACATGTGGTGCTCTTCCTCTAGTATTTCTTTATTCTCTTATGGGAGCACTAGTAGACTCACCATTCCTTTTGATCAAACTCTTCTTCTCCTGTCTAGGCAATTGTTCCAGAGTGACCTCTAGATTTATTCTGACAAAGGACCTAGTATTCCTTCTCTTGTCCATGATTTACAATATGACACATGTTCTTATCTCTTGAGTTTCCACCTACCCAAATGGGAAAACCTTTGAACTAAAAACAATAGGAAAACAAGAGTGCACTTTGAAAACTTTATCTCTAGACTCTCCCCCATAGAGTCACCATTTTGTTGGTAGTTCCCTTTGATCTTTCAACTTGTAGATTTATAATTTGATGGATAACTTTAATATAACTTTGACTCTATCACCATTCCAAAGTCTACAAGGAAGAGGGCCAATTAACAAGGATCAAAAGAGATCCTCCTACACTTTGAGCCTTAATGCTTAGGCGGGTGTACCCTTGACTCACTTCTTCAAAGGATTCTCAAAACTATATACAACTATACCACTTACTAATTGATTGAAATATTTTATCATTTAAATGTGTGTGTGATTGATGATGATGGACTGCATCTAGAGAAAGGATCAGTGCCTTAATTAGGGCATAGAGTCACCTAATAGCATACATCAACCGAAGACCCTAACTCAAACACAATTGAATTTAGGATAAGTGCTTTGCATATTATCCCTCTCACTCACATACCAGGACATCAAATTCTTATCAAGCCATGAACTCACTGAAACTACCTGAAAGACTTTAATCCTAACTTTGTTAGGAACTCAAAGATAATTTCAAAATACTCTTTGTTTACCATATGATAACCCACTTTGTGAAATTAACATATATGAGCTCAAGAACAAAACAAAAAGACATACACCACTATGAGATTGGAATTCAACTATATTCTCATTAAGACTTGCAGAATCCATACATTATCAAACAATAGAATGCCAAAGAAAAAGATCCAAAATCCAGGCTCTCCTTGCTCAGTATAATACCATCAACAACCAGGGACCAAAGGAAAGTTTTGGAACCTGCACTAAGTCAAAAATTCTACAATATATACCACCACTAGTCACCTTGGAATCCTCAAAGAGGATGCATCAAGCATTAGGTGACTAGGGTTAGGGTTTCACCTACCAGACCCACTAGAAACGGTCACAAATTTATTACAGGGGAAGAAACCTAGGAAACCAAGAGAAAGAAAATCCTGGAGTGATTCCAATCATGACAAATTCTCTAAGAAAGTACTGAGAACCACAAAAATGCCTAAAATGTCAACCTTTTCAGCCACCTGCACCATGCCTCAAGCACAAAAAACATAGTACAAACCCCTACAGACAATCATGGAACACCCTGGACCACACTCCAATAGCAAGCACCACCAAACAAATCAAATCCGCCCATGAAAGCATTTAATTCTGGTCCTTTCTGTCACTAGAAACCCTTCAAAAATTCAAATTTGAATCTCAACGATCACATTCATGCCGCCTGCAACCTATCAGCGGTCTATATTTAAATCTGGGCCAACTTTAAAACCTAACCGTTAGATCTTTATTTTCCATGGTCTTTATGTCTTTAACTCAACTGCCAACCTTAGGTTAACTCCTAGCAAACATGCAACAAGGTATTTCTTATTTGTGAAGTGAAATATTAACTCACCACTTAACCCTGCAAATTGGAAACCAAAGGAAATTAACTCATCCTAGCTACATCTGGAAAACTGGCGACTGAAGGTTTGCACCAGTTCGTGAAACACTTTATCTTTCCACCAGAAATTTTAGCGATTACACAAACACTTGTTCACTAAATGGCTAAAACATTTAGAGAACTACCATCTTACTTTATGAATGAGTGAACCCATTGGAATCTATTAGAACCACTAAACACTTTTGTCCAAACTGCTAAGACCTTAGACCCCACCTGGGCCCGCTTTGTGTCACTTTTCATTACATCATTTGCTACTCATGCCTGGTCACACTAATACAGGACCCACTCTTTGTAAGCCTTACAATCGAAGGGTAGGCATAAGATCTCATAGCTCTGATAAAACTCATGAGAACTTATGCCAACTGTAGATTATGTCCCCATCATTGATCCTTCTGACAATGACCCCACCATGTTGATTCATTGTGTCGACCAATAAGATTTGAACAACTTTGCACCACTTGGCAAATGGCCCCACTAAGAACATTATACTACCTAGAAGATCAGATGGCTGGTGCAAGATCTGAAGGGCTTTGAAGATTCTATGCTCTCTTACACCAATCATCGATCTTGAATCCTCTGATTGAGATATCGAGCCCACCTGAAAACACATCCAGCTCACACAACATGGACCAATTAGAGAGCAACAAATCAGCATACCTGGTAGATGGACCTGCCAAAAGAAAATGTTACATCATATAAAAGGATCAATGGCTGTCTCAAAATCTCATACATCTGACACATCCCTTGTGAAGATACGCCCACCATCGATTCACTGCAAGTGTCAGGACCCTCTGACACGTCGGCAACCCAGGACCCACTGACAACTACCAAATCATAAATAGATGGACCAATGAGTGACTTCCAATCATGCACACCTGTCGGAAGGTTCCACTTCTTTGAAATGCTGCATCATCAAGAAAGATCAATGACTGGGATAAGATCTCAAGCCTCTAACAAAGTCAATGAGAACTTACGCCAACCATCAGATTGAGATGTTGTCAGAAGACCGGGCCCAGAAAATATTAAGTTAAAACATAGGAAATATTAAAAGGTGTGACTTAGGAAAATATTAATGCTAGGACTTAGGCTTTAAGGAAAAATTAGGCTCAGAGGACTTAGGAAAATTAAAGGCAGCCGGGGGTATAAAACCTTTTGTCACAAGATCGCGTAACATGAAAAAAGTTCACGCGATCATGTGACAAAGGGGATAATAATTAAGCACATGCAAATTAGGACCCTTAAGTGACCCAAAAATTAACATGAAATTAGAATAGGGCTAGGGCAATACAAAGGGTTTTAAATTTAATGGCTAGTTTTTTTGAATATTCTGCTTAGGGCATTAGCCAGAGACATGAAAATAACTACAGAGACTAGGGGAGAGATTATGGAGCCATGTAATTTTTCACACATGCTAACAAGGAGCTTCTTACTCCATAATATATGGTTTATTCACATCATCTTTATCATCTAACTCAACACCCTTAGATGTGCTAGGTTCTCGTGGTGCACTCTTGTCAATTAATAGACCAAAAAAAATCTTCCAAGCCTAAGACTTTTCTTAACAACATCCTCAACCTTGTCTTGAAGGATAGAATATACCTTGAGCTTAGGATTGAATCTATTCTTTTACTTCTCTATAGCTTCTTGAATTGTAGCAAGGCAAAGGTCTAGTGAAACTTGAGCTAATGTGCTTTCCCTTATCTTCTTCTCCGTATAAGTGCATAATCCTACTTTTGTGAAATCCTTTGATATAGCTCATTGGGAATCAAGTTATCTATTTTTAGTGGTACCATTTTGAATGTACAGAGCATTTCCAGTATTGCTCCTTCAACTTTCTCCTTATCTACTATACTTATCTTATCAAAACCTATCTGTTCGAGTCCGACTAGAATAGCAGAGGTCTTGATGTTGTGGCATATTTCATCCACAATCAATGTTTTTCTCTATACTGGTGACTTCTTCTTTATTTCTTTGTCACTCTCTATTTCCTCATCATCTTTCTCCAAAATTAGTTTCCTCCTAGGCTTCTTCCTTATCTAGCTTGGCACTATCCTAGGCTAAACAATTTTTGTTTTCCCAGATGCAAGGGTTTTCTTTTTTGGCTCGAAAGCTACAGTTGTAGAGGCTACCCTTTTTCTTGGCCTAAGAATAGGTGATGAAATAGCCTTAGGTTTTTTCATTTTCTTGTTCACACATTCGACAATTACTACCTTCTTGCCTTTCTTCTCCACTTCTTTCTCCTCTTCTTTACTCTCATTGGATTCACTTGATTTATCTTCCCTTAGACCTTATGTCAATGCAAGAGGTGCATCTACCTCTCTCTCTCCTTTCATTTTCTCTAGGTTCTTTACTATCTTTTTCCTCCTTTCCATGGTAGTAGATTTCAATCCCATGGTTATTTTAGCCTTAGCCTCCTCATAAGTTCAAAAATAGGTATCCTTTTTATCAACTTCCTCAGCTAACAAGGATATGATTTCTACTATGGTCTCATCAATATTAACCTCATAAGGTAATGGCATTAGCCATGATACCCTCAGTATAATAGCTTGAGCATATGTGAAGATGATATCTAATAAGAAACAAATGTCTTGTTTATATTTCTCAACTAGGGATATAGGAATCCTACTTCTCTTCCTTATTTTCTTCTTGAATTATACAAATTAGTTTTCTATTACACCCTTGAAATTATCTCCCATCTGACTAATAAACTCATTAATTTGAACTATGATTGCCCTATTCTTATCCTAGAGTACTCCACCAATAGTAGGAAAACACTTTTGAATATAGAAGGATAGACAAACTAGTAATGAATTGAACTTATACATAGAATTCTCTGCTTTCCATATAGAAGTAAGGTTCTTAGGAAGTTGAGCCAGTTTGATCTTGACAAGGTCATAGGTATGATTCTTCTTGATGATTTTCCAAGCCCGGTCCACTACCATGCATGGGAAGCTATCTAGATGACTAGACTGATAATATTTTTGAGTAGTTACCCTCACTGCAAACTCAATCTCTGGATTAGTGATAGTAGAGATTGTCATTCCATGCTTATTCCATATTGCCTGAGTGGTTTCTTGAATCTCCTCCTTGCTTTGACATCTCATTGTTTTCTTATCGGGGAGTTTAGGGTATCTAGTTACCTAGAGAATAATATCTTTTGTGATTTTCATTGGTCCATCCTCTAGCCAAATTTTCATATTGTGTACCCTACTTAGTACAATTTTAATCCAGTCCACCTTGAAAGTTTGCGGAAAGTCAAGAGCATGAACTAACCCTTGCTCAAAAACCTTCTGGTGTTCTAGCTTCAATACCCTATTACTGCATAGTTTGTCATTTATCCAATTTTACACATATAGCATGATCAAATGTCATTTATCATCAAAAATTTCTTAGGGGTTGTTGACAAGGATCCACTAAGATCTCCATTGATTGTGCTCTCTAGGATGACTTGAAACTTATGTGGCCTACACACCTCATTTCTTACCAACTAAATATTGAATACCTCATTTCCTTGTTTCTTTATTGAAATTGATTTCCTTGATGCCATTTATCTCAACTAAAAATTCTTGCAAAAATATTTTACTTGGTAAAGTACCTTTTCACATGTGTTCTTCAGATGATTTGCTAACGACATGGTGTGAAGATTTCTAAAATCACTCTTAAGCTCTTAATCACACTAGTTACATGCACTTTGAATCACTCAAAGAAATTTTCAATTCATTGGTGAAGTGAAATGAGTGGTAACTTCCCGCTTTATAGACTTTAAACGATCGGATTAGGCCTTCTTAAATGTTTTGTACACATTTTAGGTGTGATACAGTTGTCTAGGCAATCTCATGTTAAGCTCGGCTAACACAAGCTCAGTCAACACAACCATTCTTTTACAGCTCTGTGTACATCACATCTTGGCTATCATAGGTTCTCAACATACATTGACAAATTGGTTATTTCAAACTAAAAAATTGATGCTTGACATCAAATATGGATTGTTCCACTTAGCTCAAATCTATCCTAATGCATCTTTATCCATGCAAATATGGAATTTTTCACAACATATGTCAAGAATTGATATAAGATAAAACATTGTAAAACTCAGTTCCATACATACCTTCTTTTCTTAGTTTAAAGTAGTGTGATCACCTGATCCATCAGATTGGTTGACCTCAAGTGTAGCTTCACTAGTGCTTCCCTCTTCTTCTTCCATGTTTTGTTCATCTGATTTCTCATTTTCTCAATGATTTCTTCATTCTTGTTTAGATCACTACTCGGTATGGGTGATCTAAAATCTTTCTTCAAATGTCCAATCTTATTGCATTTGTAGTACACCATAATTCCATTCATCCAGCTCTTGGATTTTCCTTTGAAGTGAATCTTTAGACAATTTGCTCCAATGTACACATATTTTCCACACTAATGAAAACTATACCAAATATTGTAATACCAGTTGTATGTTTTACCCTTCTTTGGTGACTTCTTCTATTGATTTGATCTACATTCAAATGCTCTATGTCCATACTTTTGATAGTTGAAACTGTATACTTAAAATTTTGGTGAGATAGGTGAATTATTGACCTTTGTCCTGTATTCTTGTGCTCGATGTCCATGTTTCTTGTAGTTAAAGAATAATCCATTAAGTTTAGGTTTATGTTTAGACTTACCATGTTTTCTTCTATAGACATTAGATGTGTCCTAGCTTTCCACAATGATGACATGTGGGCTTGTTTTACTTTATTTTCGCATTCCTTTGCTCTCCACTTTTTGATGATTCTCCTTCTTTAGTGGATGATGATTGCTCATTATGACCAAGTCTAGATGTATCACTAGATCTTCTAGGTGACCTTAACATCTCTTTAAAATATCTTGTAGCTTCATTAGGCTTGTTCATCCTTTCATTGACTTCCTTTTTACTTCTCAGTTTATTCTTCAGTTGATTATTTTCAGATCTCAAATTGGTGATTTCCATTTCTTTCCTCCTTAATTCCTAATTAACCAGTAACAATTGATTTACCATGTCTAGATGATTTTTAGTCATCCTTTGTGTGTCATTTGTCTTTTCATTAAGTCTCATTGATATTTGTCTTTTATCTTCTTCTACCATTGTCTTGTCTTCTTCAGCTTTGTTTTTCTGATCAACTATTTCACTGAGTCTCACAAATTGAATTTCTTATTCTCTCTTTAGATCTTTGATGTTTCCATCAAGTATGTTATTTTCTCCAGTAGTCCTTTTATGGCTTTGTCACTTCCTGTAGAGTTCCCACTATCAAATAGTACAGTAGTATCTTCTTCTTGATATAGTGTTTCATTCTATTGAATCGGAATTTCTCTTCTCCTACTTAAAGATTTCTTTAGTTCTCCTCTAGCTGCTTCAATTTGTTTTAATGCAAGATTAATGTTGATCTTCTGATTCTCTATGATTTTTCTTAGCTTATAAACCTCCATCTCAAGATCTTTACCTCACAAGTGGTTAGACTTCTATAGGAGACCTATGCTTTGATACCTATTGTTGGAAATATATTTTGGAAATGTGATATGAGAGGGGGGGGGGTATTAGATATCACCTATTGACCTATTTTAACATTACTAAGAACTTGCATAGCATTATCATAAACTTCATCAATGTAATAAAACTATTAAACTAAACATCATTCATGAAAGTAATCATAACACTTTGATTTTAGTTACCCAGAAACCCTTGAAAGGTAAAACTGGGGTGGGGATGACAGCCACAAATCTTTACTACTACAGTATAAACTTTGCCTGTTAGGGTTAAAAAGTTTGATCAAAAAATATGATCTACCCTGTGAGAGGTCTTCCCTGTTAAAAGCTATAAGATTTATACAATCTACCTTGCAAAAGGATTTAGAACTTACAACCAAGTAAGTAATTGGTTAAGAGATTAAAATTGATACACCTATTACAATGTCTCAGTACCTAATCCTTTGGTCTGTACTATATTTTTTGATTACATATCTTCTCCTTCTAGTATTGATTTGATCTTATTGATCGAGTATATCTCTAATATGTTCTTCACTACTCGACTTTGTTTAGCTCGGTCACTAAAGTGTATTATAGAATACTTCACTAGTTCAAAGATTTTATCTCAGTTCTATATCCTTCTATTCATCATACTCTTCTCATATCTTGTTATGTTTTAGGGTCCAAATCTCATCTTATATGGACAATTGACTTCCTCTAATATTTAAGATTTATGATCTAGATTGTCTCATTAGTTACTGTATATGGATATATGACCATAATTTATGATCAGAAGTTAAAACCCTAGATGCGTATTTCTTTTAGATCATGCTTTCTTCCCTCAATCAATATGATTTACACCAAAAATTTCATTGGGGATTGGCAAAGAGAAATCTAGTCCATTGAGATAAATCATGTAATTCCAATGGTAGGTCATTGTCCATAGTCCTGCCAATGATTTCATCAAGAATTAGTACACATATTTAGAGATACACTAATGAGATGAGAAGTGGGAGCTAGTTATTAGTAAGAGATATACTAAGAGCCTCGTCAGGCATCAAACTAACATTTATAGTTAGTTTCGATAATATGTATTATCCTAATGGTGTCATCTAGATAGCTTTGACATTGAATAAGTCATCAGGGAAGGACACCAAACTAGTAAAATGCATGTTAATTTATGAAAAGTTATGATGTCTAGAACGTAGTATATCAATTGCATCCTATCAAAGTGATAAGTGGTATCAGCCAGTGGGATCATGAGTTATATCAATACCCAATGAGTGAGAGGAATCAGTATCGAAGAAAGCCTTCCTGATCAAATTCTATCAAGTTTTCATGAAGGATTGGCATGATGTGGAAAGTACATTATGAAATTTTTTATTAACATATAGAAAACATATGCAATTTTTTATTAACATAAAATGAGTTATGCCAATGGTGCCAATTTTAAAATTGATTTTGGAAAACCTTTTTCCTACATGCAACTATTTTCACATCAGTTAAAATGCTAAACGGTCAAATAGTAAAGGTGATATTAATGCTCAAAGAAAATAAAATAAATCATCGTGTATGGAAAATTTACTGAAAATCCCATTGCAGAAATCAAACCCATTTTGCATGCTTTATAAGTAAAAAAATGAATGACAATTATTCAAAATTTTAGACATTTATCAGTGCCATCTAGTTGCTAGGATAGGACTTCCAGTAATCATTGACCCTGAGGATGAAGAGCCTAGACCTACTCAGCATCCTGGTCTAAGTGGGATGGAAGAAGATCAACTTGATATTGTAAATAGTCTTCTAAATGTTGCCTTAGACCTAAAGATGAACCATGTTGCCTATCATAGTGACATACTAGAACTAGAAGAAGAGTTGGACAGAGAAGAGTTGCATGAGCTTCTCTGTGAGGTACTAGAAAATAATGATGGGTGGGTTCCAAACAATTTCCACAATGAGTTGATGGATTTAATTGGTTTAGTACCTATTAATGGTGCTCCTTTTGTCCAGTGATATGTGTAATTAGGTTTTGGTGTTAATATTTTATAAAATTATGTTTGTAACGGTCTAAAGCTAAACATTGCATCCCTTTATAGTTTATAAGAATGGATACCAAGAATGAAAAAAAGGATGATATATAGAAAAATACACATAGACAATGTCAATTCATATTTTGTATTATGAATATGTGAAATGATAATAAAAATCTACTGATATCATCAACTCGTAACCTTATTTTATCTTAATATAATGATCAAATGGTCTTAGCATTTCTCTGATTAGTTCAATCTCTTCAGTTAATTGACTAGTTCCTTTGACAAATCTTTTAGATTTTTTTAATGTGCATTTCATATAATATTATTATGTGATTCTAATCTTCAGTTTGATCATCAATTAGAAAGATTGATTATCAAAGTTCTTTCTATTTTACTGGTCTCTCAAAGCAAGGGTTAAACTCAGTAAAACTAACTGCATATTTTTTTCAAATTGTATTTTATATTGAGAGCCTTTGAAGTCATATGTTTATTTCAAAAGAATAAGTTTTAAAATCTCTATCAGAGGTTATACATAGGATCTTTTAATTGAACTGATAGAGAACTAATGAGTAAGAAAGACACTAGTCTAATTATTATTTCAAAATAAGGAATCAGATATTTTCATAGAATTTATAATAGATATGTCATACATATGATTTGCAAGGATTTTTTTAATTCAAAAATATTACATATTAACAATATTTACTAAACAATCTATTTAAAAAATTTCACAACTTTTAGATACCAAATTGTTGTGGACTCACAATTTGATCATTCTCAAGAGTTTCAATTACCATCTTGAGGGATCACCTAAGTTTTTATACATTATATTATCTTCTATAAAAACCTCCAACCAACATATAAAGGTTGAAGGACAAGCCTACAAGCCTTGGTCTTGAAGAGCCAAAATTGCAGAAGTTTCAACCTTTCCTTTGGTTGAAAATTGTTAGTTGGCTAAGTCACTTGGATTTCCCAGAATTGGATTGGAAAGTCCATAGTAAATCCAATATCTTGATTCGAGCACCAAAACTACCTAGGGTTTATGGTTTTTTGTTTTTTTTCTACCTAGGGTTTATGTTTTTGTTTTTTTCCTACCTAAAGTTTACAATTTTTTTTCTACCCAGGGTTTTAAGTTTTAGCTATTTTTATTTTTTGTATTTTCTATAATTTTTTTTGAGGTAAACAAAAAAATTTAAAAAAAATTTTAAACACAATTAATTTTTTCACTATAGAAAAATATATTTGGAATAACCTTTATTGTTTAATAATTTAAAAATAATAATAAACTATATTTAAAACAAAAAATGAAAGAAATTATTAAAAAATAAAGATAGATTCATGGAATAATAATAAAAATGGCTGAGGGGATTGATAGTGAAGCGAAAATCGAGCAATCATCTCTCTAGAAATCACTAACCCATTTTCTAACTAGTGAAAATGATATGAAATCATGTAAAGAAAACATTTACAAAATAGGCACCCGATTTTTAAGAAATGGGCTTCCATTTTCCTTTGGTTGCTCGATGCTAAATGGACACTCAATTTTTTTATGATTTGGTCACTTGAAGCTAAATTGGTGCCCATTTCTAGTGGAATATTTGTTTTCCCCGTGGACTTCCATAGAATTGGCACCAAACTTTGTGCAATTACCCGCTAAACAAATGACTAAATTAATGGCTAAATATATGACTAAATCAATGACTAAATTAATGACTAAATTAATAACTAGACCAATGACAAAAATAATGACTAAAATAGTTTAGTCATAAATTTGGTTGCATTATAAATGATTGGCAATAAACTAATAATAGTCACATGACTCAGTTTAGCATTTATATGCAATTTTTTGTAGTTTATTTAGTCACATATTGTTATTTTAGTACTAGTAAAAAGCTTCACATTCAAACACCTATTACCTCTAAACTATTAGAAATTTTAGGATGATATAAATATTTGGTATTGTTGAGCATGTTAGAGATTTTTTATTAGACATTGTTTATGTGTGCTGACATTAGTGTTTTGTCATTGATGTCAACATAATATTGTTGTTGAAGTCACCATGTTTAGTTTGTTAAGAGATGATGTATTAAGTATTTCTAGTATTGTTAGTATTAGAGAAGATGTGTTTAGTTTGTTAACAAAGTTTGATGTTCAGTATTGCTAGTATTAAGTATAGAGAAGAATTTGGATTTTGAGTTTGAGTTTGACTTGATGCAAAGGTTGGAGCTATTCTTTCTTCTTGCTAGTATTCTTGGATCATGTTATGACCATGTTGATGGTTTGCATTAATCATGGTGATCACATTCAATGATTTGATAGCATGTTCAAATTTTTTCATTTAGATCCTAGCTGACTTTGTGAAGTAACATGTTGCAATTCTTGGTGCGGATTTGGAAAAGTTGTTGTGTGTTCGAGGATGAATTTTTGGGTCCTATATAATTCTTGGATGAATTTATATGGATCATGTTTTAGTTTGAGTATAATATTTGTATCATTTCTTCTTATAGGTCTTAGTTGAACTTGTTGAGGACTATTAGTTGTAACATGTATAAATTAGAAATAATTTGTAATTGCAAAGAGTGTGTGAGTAGTAGAAAAGAAGAAGGATATTTGTAATCTATAATTGAGGTAGATATTGTACTTCATCAAAATTGTATTGGCATTGCAAATGCAATGAGTTAGTTTAGCCATATTGGATAGTTGTCCACCCTTGTGAATTATAATCAGAAATTGATCATTAAAGCTGACTAAGAGCCAGATCATTGTATTGTGAGCAATGATCTCTAGGAAGTGGTCTTGTAAGCGCATGTAGATTCCTTTTTTTTCATTTTCTCTTAACTAGGTAGTACTTTTAATAGTGTACATTTATCTAGATGGTTTGACTCCCACTGGGGGTTTCCCTTAACCGGGTTTCCTCAAGAATTTTTTTGTGTGTTCAATGTTATGTGTTGTAGATCTTGTATTACTATTTATCTTTTAGATTATTAATTGATTTAGTGGTTTTTAAAGTTTTAATTTATATTGCACAATTAATTCACTCCCCCTCTTGGTTATTCTTTCCTTCTTTTGGGCCTAATAATTGGTATTAGAGATAATTCCTTTTAAAAAATCTTAATCATTTGAAGGAGATCCAGCATGGAAAACATAAAAAAATAAATCCCTAAGTTTGATAGATCTAACTGTCTAATATGGAAGGATCAAATAAATAATCTAATATGCATGGGAGATGAATATTGGGATATCACAGAGAAGCCTTAAAGTTCATATCTAATGACTTGTCTCAAGATATTGCTAATGAAATGAAAAAAATTAAGGAGAATATGTTAGCAAGGCAAGATTTGATCAGTGACTTTTTAGATACAAAATATTATCACATCTATGGATTGAGGATAGTGCATGAGGTATGGAATAAATTAGAAACTATATATTAGGGTGATAAGTATGCTCAGAAAGATAAGTTGTAGGGTGTTAAAGGGAAGTATGAAGATGAGTGAAAATGAAACCATATCATCTTATATACAGAGAGTAAATGATCTAGTTTTTTTAATCAGATGTGTTGGTGGTACCTTGAATGATAATAATTTTTTAAGAAAAACTATGACATATTTTTCCATGTGTTATAGTGAGAAATTTGTAGCTATTGAAGAATTGAGAACTATAAGAGATATTTCAAAAAAAGCTTTGGGCGGTAGACTTTGTTCCTATGAAATGAATACTCCTACTACGAAACATCGAAATGTTGAAACAAGTTTCAAATTAAGTGTGACTAAGTATGATAGGGGATATATTTCTTCTAAAGACAACTTCAACCACTATGCTAAGAAATGGGAAGAGCTCATGGAAGAGGAAAGGAAGATCTGTGAACTTGAAACCATAATTCAAAAAAGACCACCTAAGGGTTCTGATAAGCATGAAGTAAAGTTATCTTTGAAATACTTTAACTATAATAATACTAGTCACATTACATCTTGTTAGGAATAGTCCCAAGAGATAACTGAGAGGAGTTAGAACCTGTTAAGGGTTAGAAATTGTTAGGAGTCTTTTACAATTTTTCCTGTTAGGGGAGAGGATGCACTATCTGAGAGCTCATTTCTCAAATGGGCGAAGGCTACAAACTTCTGAATAACAGATACACACTATATCTAGATCTTGATGAACTATGCTTTAACCTACTGTCTGGAACAGTTCCAATGAATATCACACATACTCTACTTGGTCACATAGACCTTGTTTTGATGGTTCAACTCTTCACACACTCTGCTTTGTTCTGCTTGATCAACCATGAACCACATTTCAACAAGCATAAATGACTGCCTATAACTATCTTTCCTCCAAATGATATAATCAATTTGACCTATTAGAACCACCTTGAAATAATATTAGAGAAAACATAATAAACTCCAAAAAACATTCTATTAGCTCTATATTATGGGCGCAACACATCCTGGCACTTGTTCATATAATATAATTGTAGATGCATGCTACACACTATCATCTCTACCAAAACAACTCTAACTTTCCGCTCAAGATGAATTAAATTATACGCTCTTAACCAAACATCAAGAACACTTATCCAAGCTTAACTCCAAGGGTGCATATCCTCAAGATAGGTACAACTCAAGAAACAATAAAATCTTTGTCAGCTCTGCTGAACAAACATAGGAAACTGCTACTGGCAAATAGTGACTGGATAACTTCACTTGTATTCATCCTCAGACCATGCGTCCATGAAATTAACATCACTAACATGTCTAAAACATATATCCTAGGGCACATTCCCATAAGACAACTGTACGAACAACCATACATAGAACACTGCCTGTAACTCTGTCAGGAACACTACTGACACAAGCTACTATATAACTGTTTGTACTTACAATTAACCTTTGCACCCATGATATCATGCTGATATCATGTCCATGCATCATATACTAAATTTTTACTACATAATACTTCCATGCATGCTACTTTCCATATGTTTTCATCAATGACAAACATACAGTCCGTACTGGCCTGCTAGCAAATCTCCAACAATCTCCCCCTTTGGCATTGATGGCAACATGTGGAATGAAAAACCACCATCAACCAAAATGAAAATTTCTTTTATAACATTCTCCATTTCTTCTTCAAAACTTCCCCAAAGATGAATCCTCCATCTTCTGCAATATTTTCTAATATTCTCCATTTCCTCAACTGTACTGCTATCATAATTGAATGTTGCTCCCCCTTATTATATTACTCATCTTTTTAAATTTTTTTTCCATGACTCTATATATATACTCCCCCTTTAAAATCAATGGAAAAGGGTGCCACTCATTTTAAGCATCGGTACTACTCTTGAGGTAGAGTAGTCAACCTTCTATCAGTCCCTGAGGACTGATGCCATTCCTGCTTCCTTCTAAGCAGAATCAGGGAAGGGAACTACTCCCAACTTCCCCCTGAATAATCAAAAGTATCCTTAGGCAAGGAATTTGTGAATATATCTTCCAAATGTTCTTTAGTACTCACATAGTCCAAGTTGACTTCTTTCTCTTCCATTTTCTCTCTTAGGAAGTGATACTTGATCTCAATGTGTTTTTTCTTTGCATGAATCATAGATTTTTTTGACATATTGATAGTGCTAGTGTTATCACAGTGAATAAAAATAGGATAATCAATTTGAATTCCAAAATATTTTATCATCCACTTGATCTAAACAATTATAGAACAATTTAAGGCTACTACAACATACTCTTCTTCTGTTGTTGACTAAGAAATATAGTTTTGTTTCTTGCTTGTCCAAGTGATAAATCTATCACCAAGAAACACTTCTCCACCTGAAGTACTTTTCCTACCATCAATACATCCTACCCAATCTGCATCCATGTACACATGAATCTCAACATTTTCTAAATTATGATACCATAGAAAATCATCTAATGTTCTCTCTTCATCATCATCATCAAAATTACTAGAAGTGTTTGTAGAATTCTTATCATTGATTATTGCTTTGAAAGTTGTGTCACTCTTTGGTTTTGTCTTCAATCTTGAAATCTAAAAAGATGAGATTTTGCTGATCAAGGTCTCTCTCTTGAAATTTGATGTCAGTTGCATGGTCTCATCAAGGATATTGATCTTTCTCTCATATTCTAGAGTAAGAGTAGTGATCAACTTATCCATTATGTCTTCCTCAGAAATCTCTCCACCATTATTCCCAATTCCAGCAACTGCTTCATTAATCCTCTAATTATAAGCTCTAATATTTTCTTTTGGCAGCATCTCTAATGCATTGTATCTTTTATTCCATGTCTTTCTGTGCACATCCTTTGCTTGTTTGTCTCCTTCAAAATTGTCTTCAAGGTGCTTCCAAATTTTATGGGTTGTATCTATCTTTTTTACTTCTAAAAATTCACCATTAGATAGGGTGCTGATAAGGGCTTCTTTAGCAATACCATTTTGATGAAACAATTCCTTTTGAGCATCAGTAACATCATCTTTTGCAAGGTCTTCTAATGTAGGAATCTTGGCTACTTGGATGGTTACATTAAAAACTTCAAAAGAAATGCACTGCAAATGGGTCACCATCTTGTTCTTCCAGTCAAGATAATTCTCTCCATCAAACTTAGGACTTTCTTTCCTGAATTATGCCATCTGATCAACCTCAAACTATTAAAATTTCTCTCCAAGGCACCTGGCTTTGATACCAATTGTTAGGAATAGTCCCAAGAGATAACTAAGGGGGGGGTGAATCAGTTATCTACAAGTTTCAATTCTTTATCCAATTAAGTATACTTAAACATAAAGAATAGACATAATGAAAGAAAACTTGAACACAACACCAATATTTGTTTACGGGGAAACCCAAATAGGTAAAAACCCCGGTGGGACTTGATACCCACTAATATTCTGTACTAGTGTATGATGATCCTTGCTAGAAGATCCTTTACCCTGTTAGGAGTAGCTTTAAAAATATTAAGTATAGTAGACCTAGTTAAGGGTTGTACCCTGTTAGGAGTCTTTTACAATTTTCCCTATTAGGGGAGAGGACGCACTGTCTGATAGCTCATTGCTCAAATGGGCAAAGGCTACAACCTTCTAAATAACAAATACACACTATATCTGGATCTTGGTGAACTGCACTTTGACCTGCTATCTAGATCAGTTCCAATGAATAGCACACATACTTTACTTGGTCACATAGACCTTCTTCTGATGGTTCAACTCTTCACACACTCTGCTCTGCTCTTCTTGATCAACAATGAACCACATTTCAGCAATCACAAATGACCGCCTATAAATATCTTTCCTCCCAATGATATAATCAAGTCATCCTGTTAGAACCACCTTGAAATCATATTATAAAAACCATAATAAACTCTAACAAACATTCTATCAGCTCTATTATGGGCGCAACACATCCTGGGACCTGTTCATATAATATAATTGTAGAAGCACGCTACACACTGTCAGCTCTACCAGAACAACTCTAACTTTCTCCTCATGCTGAATTAACTTATGCACTCTTAACCAAACATCAATAACACTTCTCCAAGCTTAACTCCAAGGGTGCATATACTCAAGATAGGTGCAACTCAAGAAACAATAAAATCTATGTCAGCTTTGTTGAACAAACATAGGAAACTGCTAGTTGTGAATAGCAACTGCATTACTTCACTTCTGTTCATCCTCAGACCATGTGTCCATGAACTTAACATCATTAATATGTCTAAAACATATATGCTAGGGTGCATACCCATAAGATAACTATACAGGCAACCATACATAGAACACTACCTATAACTCTGTCAGGAACACTGCTGACACAAGCTTCTATATAAATGTCTGTACTTATAGTTAACCTCTGTTCCCATGATATCATGTCCATGAATCATATACTAAAGGCTTAATGCATAAGACTTCCACACATGCTACTTTCCATATGTTGTCATTAATGACAAACATACAGTCAGTACTAGTCTGCTGACAAATCTCCAACACATCTATATCTCCTAATAAATTTTTTAAGGAGCCTAAGATCAGATATAAGAGATTTCACCTTAAGGGTCATTAAAGTTATTATGCTGAAGATGGTGTGACTGATGATGAATCTAGTTCTAGTGAAGAAGATAGTGGTGATTCACGTCACATGAATTGTGACACAAATAAGTTTGTGAAGCCTGAAGATTATGATGGTGGTGTTGTTAGATTCAATAATAATAGTCCTTATTTGATTAAGGGAAAATGATGTATCAATATTGATGGTAAGAATAGTAATAATGATGTCATTTATGTTGAAGGTTTAAGACATAACTTGTTAAGTTTTGGACAACTACTAGATAAGGGAAATTGATTAGAATTTATGGAAGGAATGTGAAAGATCATTGGAAGCAATAGAAATATAATTACACTTGATACAAAGACTACAAGTAATGTATTTAATTTAAAAATTGTTGAGAATAAGTGACTAGTTGCTAAGATTGATGATATTTGGTTGTGGCATAAAATATTTTGTTATGTGAACTTTGATAATATGGTAAAGGTTATAACTACTAATGTTGTAAGAGATTTTAATAAGCCGATGAAGCCTAACAATATGTGCAAACAATATTAATTAGGTAAGCTGGATAGATTTACTTTTAAGAATAAAACATATACTTCAAATGAATTGCTAGATATGGTACATACTAATTTGTGTGGTCACACTAAGACAAGAAGCATATATGGTTATAGATACTTTATGCTATTTATTGATGACTATTCCAGGATGACGTGGCTTACATTTTTTAAAGAGAAATGAAAAGTGTTTCAAAAATTTTAGATATTCAAGGTGATGGTTGAGACAAAATATGGATATAGATTGAAATATTTAAGATTGGATAGAGGTGGAGAATTGAAATCCAGTGGTTTCCATACTTTTTATAAAGAACATGGGATAAAGAAGAAGACTTATACTCTGTGAAGTCCACAAAAAAATGGTGTTGGAAAGTAAATGAATAGAACTATTCTAGATGTAGCTAGAACCATTATAATTGAAGGAAAGGTTCCATGGTTTTACTAGAGAGAAGCAATAAGCACTATAATATACACTTTGAACTAAACGTAGATAAAGAAAAGAATTGGTAAGACTCCTTATGAACTTTGGTATGGCCATCTTTTTGTTTCCTTATTTTTGAAAGTGAAAATGTTAGAGTTGATGAGAATGTGCAAAGATCCAAGAGAACTTGTAGGAATGACATAACTTAAGAGGATAAATAGATTATGGAAATGTAGAATCAGAAATAAAATGATTTGGAAGAAAAAGATGAATGTGTGGCAAATGAGGAGAATATTGATACTGAAGGGTTTGCTACAAATCTTACTTTGAAAACTCCATGGTATGTAAGAATTAATCATTCTAAAGATGTTATTATTGATGATAATAATATAGGTGTTCAAACTAGAGGAAGGGTTGGTAGAGAAGAAACATGTTTGATATCTGAATTTGAGCCTAAAGATGTAAATGAAGCATGTAAAGATGAAAGTTGGGTGAAAGTGATGAAAGAAGATCCTAATAAGATTGATGAAAATAAGACTAGGATTCTTGTTCTAACACCCATGAATAAGAATGTGATCAGAATTAAATGGGTACTTAAAAATAAGTTGAATAATGATGGTGTTGTGATTCAAAACAAGGAAAGATTGGTATGAAAAGGAGATTCCCAAATGGAAGGTATTGATTTTATAGAGATCCTTACCCCTATAGCTAGACCTAAAGTTGTTAGATTACTTCTTGCATATGTATATTACATCAAATTTAAAGTATATCAGATGGATGTTAAGTATGCATCTTGGAATAGTGAGTTATAGGAATATGTTTACATTGAGAAACCTAATGGATTTCTACTAACCGAGGAAGGACATATGGTTTTCAAATTGAAGAAAGAATTATATGGATTAAAGTAAGCTCCTAGATCTTAGTATGCCACATTGGACAGATACTTAACAAATATTAGATTGAATAAAGGTAGTACTAGTAGTAACTTATATTTTAAAATAGTTGATGATAATATCTTGATTGTTGAAGTGTTTTTTGATGATGTCATGTACTTAGTAGAAACTTGGTATTGAAGATTTAAAACTGGTACTGACTATTAGATAACTGAGAGGGGGGGTGAATTAGTTAAATCAGTTATCCTACAGTCCCAAACTCCCAGATGTACTTTTTCAAACTTTTAAACAAATCAATCAACTCAGTAAGATGTTAATCAATAATTGTCTGTTCATTTACCAATTACTATTAATTTCCAAAAACTGTGTTTATCGATTAATCAAATATGAAATATGTAAAGTATGATAGAAAAACAATCATAAAAATTAACACATAAAAAAAAAATTTAACATGGAAACCTTGCCAAGGAAAAAACTACCAGGGACCGGTAACCCAAAATATTTCACTCTTCAGAAGTGAGCTCAGTTAGGAGCCAAACCTGTTAAAGGTTGCAAAACACATTGTAAGGTGTGACCTTGTTGGAGGAATTATCACTAAAAGTTATCCTTCAGCCAACATTCACTATGGGTCAACAAGAAAACAATTAACATTCCTTGAATATCATATTGAAATACAAAAGGACTATTAAGTCCATTCAGTTAAGAGATTTGGCTATAAGATTGGTTAAATTGATATAGTAGTGATCTGAATCAAATACAACTCAATCTAAAAGTATTTAGATCTATGCTAATCTCAATAAAAATCTTCTGATCAATATTCAATTATGCTCAGTTATGCCTACAGTTCTAATTAGTTCTTTCTGTAATCTATTTGATCAATAGTGCATGAAAATTGTCTTCATGTGACTCTTCCTGCAGTCTCTATTCATCTGACATGATTCAATGTAATGAATATTATGTCTCTTAAATAGACGTGTAAGCCATTTTCATCTTAGCCATTAGATTTTGCCTCTTTATCTCCATCATCCATTTTTCTACCTCAAGCATCCTCAAAAATTGTATCCATAACACCTTTCAATCTCTTCCCTTCAATCATCTTGAATTTTGTCAACTATTTGATCTTCCTAATAAACTCTCTCTTACCTCAAAATCATAAGCATATGCCAGCTTATACATTTTAGTCAGCTCTTATAATCATTTATTTCTCCTTTACATGGTCAATAAAGAGTGCGTTGGTGAATACTAACTTGGTAAATACTATCACTTGCTATACAGAAGACTGACTGAGTGTATATAGAAATATTCAATTACTGACCACATTAACTTGTTCAATTTTGATCTTTTCTTCATAATAGAATAATGTAACATGCTCAAATCAATAATATAATTCTATAGACTCATCAATAAGTAACCCAATGTATACCATATCCATCTGTCAAATCCATTTTTGTCCTTATGTAGATATCTCATTTCTTCACCATATATTCCATCTATAGATGTTCAGATGTTTGTAACTATCATGATAAGTATAGTCAAACCTAGTTGACATCAATGACAATATATTAACTTATTTAATCATCTTAAATATCACTTTAACATCTCAGTGACCTCCTAAATCTTCATTAAGATATTCAATTAGTTGTAGGTTAACAATCTCTCCCTTTGGCATTGATGGCAACATAAACAATATAAAATATGCCATAGAATACCATGCTTCTATTCTACAACTATATAGACTAATGCTATAGCTCAGTAAGCTCTCCTCTAGCTTGATATTTTAATATGTTTAATCACTACAACAATATTTCACGTAGACTCTCCCTACGAATCTTAATCTTTTCAGTTCATTGAATGTTTCTCTCCCTTTAGTGGATAGATGTTTCATTTGTAATTCTCTCTCCTAAAATCTCTCTTTCCCTTTTCATGTTCTTTCCAATAGATATTTCATTGAAATCTCTCTCCCTTTGAAAACAATGCAAAAAGAAAAATATACAATCATCTCTTCAGTAGCCAAATATTTCTCTGTTGTTTGGTCCAGATCAAATACCTTCATGTACTGATATATAAATCTCTACTACAACTTCTACAATCTTCACAACTTTCTCAACATTCACAACCTTAGGAATCCTAAAGTGTGAGCTACATGCATCAACGTCATTAGTTTTCTGATAAAGTATAGGTTGATTCAACCTCCTGATCACCTTAGTGACTAATAGACATGGGATGGACCCCTAGTATAGTCCTCAAGTACTAAAATGTATCATTTGGTAAGGGTTTAGTAAATATGTCTGTAAATTGCTCTTTAGACTTCACAAATTCTAGTTTCACTTACTTTTATTGTACTTTTTCCCTCAAATAGTGATACATAGATATGTGATTTGTATTAGAATGCATCACCACATTGTTTGAAATATTTATGGAACTCGTGTTATCATAATACATAATCACTAGATCAATGATCTTCTCATTCATTCTTTTCAAAAACTATTTTATCCATGCAATATTTGAACAATTAGTAGCAACAACCACATTTTCTACTTCAATAGTTGATTGAGAAATATATGCTTGTTTCTTTCTTATGCATGTAACAAGTCTTTCTCCTAAAAAGAATGCTCCACTAGTAGTACTCTTCTGATCATCTATATTTCCATCCCAATATGCATCAATATAAACTTGTAGTTCAAAGTTTCCTTCCTTTTTGTACCATAACACATAATACTCAGTATTCTTCAAATATCTCAAAACTCTTTTAACAACAATCATATGTGATTCCTTAGGATTGGCAGAAAATCTTTCCACAATCCCAACTGTGTTTTCTACATTAGGTCTAATGTGTATAATATACATCAATTTTTCAATCATTGATCTATACAATATTTTATTTACCTCAGTTGATTTATCATCTTTAGTAAATTTGAATTCGATAACCATAGGTGTTCCAAATGGCTTAGAATCTTCCATTCCAAATGTCTTCAATATTTCCTTGATGTATTTTGATTTTGTGATGAATATAGCTTCACTCTCTTGTAGTATTTGCAATCCAAGATATAATTTAATCTCTCCAAACATTGACATCGCAAAATCTTTTCTCATTTCAACAAAAAATGATTTGTAAAGGTTATCATAACCTCCAAATATTATATCATCAACAAAAATTTAAGCAATAAGTATATTATCATCGGTTCCATCTTTCAAATATAAATTGCTATTGTAACTTGTTCTCATAAAACCAATACTAATAAGATATCAATGCAATCTTTCATACCATGCTCTCAATGCTTTTTTTATTCCATATAGTGCTTTGTGCAATTTGTAGACTTTGTTCTTATTCTAATCAATAAAACCTTCAGGTTGTTCTATGTAGACTTCTTCCTCGAGAATTCCATTCAAAAATGAAGATTTCACATCCATTTGATAAAATTTAAATCCTTTATAAGAATTGTATACAAGCAATATTCTAACTCCTTCAAGTCTTTCTAGTGGTGCAAAATTTTCACCATAGTCAATTCCTTCTTGCACATATCCCTTACATACAAGTTTTGCTTTGTTTCTAGTCACTTCACCATTCTCATTCATCTTGTTTCTAAATATCCATTTAGTACCAACTATATTTTCATCACTCGATCTAGGTACCAATGTCCATGTTTTTTTTCTCTATCTATTTAATTTCTTCATTCGTTTCTTTAATCCATTCATCATTCTCAAGTGCATCTTTAAATTTTTATGCTCAAATTCACAAACTAAGCATGTGTTTTGTCTTAACTTACTTCGTGTCATCATGCTAGCTTGCTTGTCTCCAATAATCTAGTTCTATGGATGGTGTCTCTTTACAAATCTCACAAATACTTTTTCTCTTCTTTCTTCATCACTTAGTTCTAGTTCAATTTCCTCTTCGATAATATCTTCCTGATTCTTGGTTTGCAATTGCTAACGCTTTGTAGGATTTTCCCGTCACTCGGTATACTTAGCCCATGGCTTGGATAGATAGTGAGAATGCTAAATGTATGTAAATCTACCATAGTCTTTCAGCTCCTTCACACTTTCTACATCATTTTTCTCAGAAAACTCATCAACTTTCACATTATCCTTCTCAATCATTTTGTTAGTAACTTTGTTCAAAAATTTATATGCTTTTCTCTTAGTAGAATATCTTAGAAATATTCCTTCATCACCTTTAGTATCAAATTTAATATTTCTATCATCTTTCAAAATGTAACATCTGCTTCAAAAAATTTAGAAATACTTCACATTAGGTGTGTAGCCAAACCATTCCTCATAAGTTGTCTTATTTGTGTCTTTCTTCAGTTGAACTTGATTCAAGGTGTATACAACAGTGCTAACAAATTCTCTCTAGTACATTTGTCCAACATCTTTTTCAATCATCAATTTTTTGGCATAGTCAACTATAGATCTATTCCTTCTTTCTACAATACCATTTTGTTGTGGTGTCCTCGATGTAGAAAGCAATCTCTTAATTCCATGCTCATTGCAAAGGTTAGTGAATTAATCAAAAATAAACTCACCTCCACTATCTAATCTCAAGCATTTTAAATCCTTTCTAGTTTCCTTTTCTACTTCATCTTTATACCACTTAAACATTTTGAAAGCTTTAGATTTATCCTTCAAAGATATAACTATCATCATCCTAGACTAATCATCAACAAATAAAATGAAATATTTTTGACCATAATAACTCTGAGTTCTCATAGGAACTCATAAGTCAATATGAACCAACTCCAAAAAACCTTTAGAATAACTATTCTTGCTCTTAAAACTATATTTAGTCATTTTCCCTTTTGATATTGATTACACATGACATGATCAGGTTTAGTTAGACTCGGTAAACCTCTAACTCTTCTCTTCTTACTAATCTTAACCATGTTATCAAAACTATCATGACATAGTCTCTTATGCCACAACCACACATCTTTATTTCTAGCCAAAAAATAAGAAGTTTCAACATTATCAAGATAAAATAGATTACCTTTGTATTGTTCACCATTACTGACCAACTTTCTGGCTTCATCATAGATCTTCACCTTTCTTCTTTCAAATGCAACTTAGTGGCCTGAATTATTCAATTGTACAACACTCAACAGATTATAGTTAAGTCCTTTCACCCAATATGCATTCTCACATCTAATCTTATTGTTCAACAAGATAGATCCTTTTTCCTTTTCACTAGAAAAGCTGTATCATTTTCCATTTTAATAGATCCTCCATTGTAGTGTTCAAGATATTTAAATTTGTCCTCATCACCAATCATATGATGTGTACAACCACTATCAATAATCCATGTATCATTCTTGCTAACTTTAGATATAAGTATTATTTTGATATACCTTTCTTATTCGTCTGAATCATTTTTCATTACAACAAATACCACTTTAATGTTTTCATCAGTGTCAGTGTCAGTATCAACATCATCATCTCCAACTAGATAACAAGCCTTCTTTTCTTTATCTTTGTAGTCTCGGTTGTTTCTCATATCATATCTTCAGTCTCCTTTGTGTTCTCGGTGATATCTCCTATCAAAATTTCTTTCACCAGATTGGTCATTATCTTTATCATCATCTTTCCTTTTTCATTGTCTTTAAAAAATGCTAAAGGTAACTTTCCTTTATGCCTTCCTTTACCTTTTTGAAGTCTCCTAGCCATAAGTTCTTCAAGTTCATCAAGTTCATCTTCACTGTTACTGTCACTTTCATTTCTTATGTTATGTTTACTGCTATACTTACTAATCTTCAAGGATGACATAAATGCAGACTCAACACTGGTACAATACTATTATCAAAGTTATTCTGCTCAAAAGTAGTCAATTTACTTAGTTTTATTTTTAATCTCTTTTAGAAACTAGTTTTAAACTAAAAATAATATTTTTAAAGAGTGGCATTCACTTGGTACTACATATTTTTTTCTAAACTAGATAACTATATGATTTTTTAAAATTACTATTTTTAACACTAATATATAGTGATTGCAATTAGTTGACTATGTTGAATATTTTGTATTTTATTAAGTTTTGAAGTGATTTTAAGTATAATTTAGACATAGGCTCATTTTTTACTCTATTACTTATTACATATGTTTCAAAAGTCAATTATTTTTTATTTCCTAGAAAGAGGGCATCAAGAGCTATTGAGAAAATAGTTTTTAGATTTTTTTACTTAGTTTACTATTTTTTCATAAGCATTGAACATATAACTTGATATATAGTGAAAACCCTATTTTTAGTAAAACAAAAAATATAAATTCATGATAAACTCAATATATATTAAAATCATAATCATTGGAAAGATCCATTTGAGTACTACACTATATTGCATCTAGTTTGGTTGAGTGAATACATTTGATCCCCCAAAAGCTAATGTCAAATTGATTCTTTGGTAGCATTTTGATAGGTGCAAATAAGACTCCCTTCAAAGTATTAATGAGGAGTAGAGATGTTATATCGAAGAGAGTTTGATCTAAGATACCTTGATCTAACCATCTTTAATTAATTTCTTTAAATAAGACCTCTCAAGGCTCAAGTCATCATATTTTCTTAAAAATGTATGATTTTAATAAAAATAAGGATGTTAAAAAAAGTGTAACTCACTATTATGGGGTCATTTTAGTGTCATTAGAATAGACTTACTATTGTTGTTTCTTATTATGTATATTAGTTTTTAGGCTGAGATTGTAATTGTGTAGGTCTTGGTACATTAATATTTTATTTGTAGAAGACATTATTGCTAGTTGATTAGGTTATTTTTCTATTTACCTCAACTCCATTAGGGTGATTGTTTCCTTAAAGTGTCTACCATGTAGGTGGACTATTTTGATAATTTAGCCAATAATTTTGTGGATTATTTTAAGCCCATGGTTGTCTTTGTGTAATGTAAAAAATTATCCCTTATCATCTTCAATTGGTCTAAACTCTAGTACTTTCTTTCTATCCATATTGTCTTCTAATTTTTATCTACAATCTATTTTATTCTATCTACAATAGGGAGAAAATTATACGATCATTATGTTTACCTCATCATGTTTCTTCTTTGCCTAAAGTATGTCAAACTATGTAGTGATGTTATTGATGATGTCTTACTTGAAGTCCTTGAACAAGTGAGTAATCTCAATCCTCATAATTCAAGAGGCTATTTATTTATGCCAAGTTTGTATCCTCTAGCCTTCTTCATACAACCCTAGATTAATTTTAGAAAATATTTCTTATCTCATCCTACGTCAATTGGGTGATATCTCCTTTTCTGATTTGGTCCAATGCATACATACATTCATTAAGAACTTTTATCTTTTGATATTCTTCACTAAATTTATTATACTTGGATTTCCTAAAACTAAATAAGAACCTTTCAACACAGTCTTCTAAGCTCCCACCTTCCTTCTATGTCATGCTAAAATATCATCTCCATGCATATCAGTTCCTTTTCAATAGTCCTTGTATTTTTCAAGGAACTTATCCTTCATGTAATCTCAACTCTCTTGATAGTATTAGCATCTAGAATCATAAAGAATCTAAGAGCATATTCTTTTATTCTGGTAGGACACAATTTATGTTTATGATCATAAATTTTATAGTCATACCTCCTACATTGGATATCAAATTCAAAACATAAGGTTCTTAGGTCTTCTATGAACAACTCATACAATTTAGGGAAGATTGAGCAAAGAATATTTTTAATATTGTTAATTTTATTATGGCGAGTGATCAAAAATGGAAAAGTTGGATGGTTATGTCAAGGGATTTTGACTTTAAAAAATAAACTGTTCAAAATATAACATGAAGGAAATACACCAAATAAATCCTAATTGCATTCTACTACAAAGAAACTCAGTTGAAACTCATTCTAAAATGCTAATTCTTCTAAATAATAAGGATGACTACTATGTTATTCCTTGGCTCTAGGAACAATAACAGAGTTCTAATTTTTTGGTTTCAAGAATAGTCAAGTGCTACAACTACCAAAAAATAAATAAATAAATAAACTATAAACTAAATGTATTAAAAAAATACATAGAACCCTCACTAAGTGAGTCCTCTTGGATGATTCTTATCAACTATTAACTATAATCTCAGATACTACACATTGATAATAACATCATTCATTCATGATAATAAAATATATTGAAAAACTTAGTTCTTTATTTCAAATGCTTGAATAGTAAAGTAAAAGTTACATTATCTTCTTGAATAATAAACTTTCTAGGAAAGTGAGGGAGAATTCATAGAAGAAAAAGACTACAACTACTTAACCACTTCAACCACTCCACTACAAAAAACTAGGAGGAATGAAAGGATAATTATTCTTTAACAAATATGTGGAGTTTCCATATGAATATAACAACTAGCTGGCTACTTGTAACAATTTTGATTCCTTCCCAATCTACTATCTTTGACCCCTTCATAGTTATATCACATCTTAGAGGTTGCATTACTCCATCTTAGCAATATTAGACTTCAATTAGTTGTATCAGTTGAGGTTAGCATAGAAAGATCAGGTAACATATTCATAATTTCTTAAATACAAAATTTAGCACTATTTATATATAAAAAATTAACATTATGGCTTTAAAATGGTATTAAACACAAGGTCCATGTCTTTAAAATATGAAACAAGGTCTTAAAACAACATAAAATGTTTAAAATAATAGATCATAAGATGGGTCTCATAAATAGGCTCTCAATTTAAAAAAGGAAAACATGAAGCCTCTATGTGACTTAGGTCCTCATCGAATCTAAAACAAGGATAAAAGGAAGCAACACTAACTATCCTAATAAGCTTTTGACTTATTATGGGTCATACAAAGAGAGAGAAAGATCAATGCAAAAGATGTAATCAATAGTCTAGCAAGTTGTGTTATGCTAGTCAACACATCAAAAGGATAAACAAACAAAGTATTGTCCATAAGGAAATCCATCATAAGACGATTAGACCTAAACAATGCATTAAAAATTTAAAATTAATTAATTTAATAATTATATTGAATGGGTTGGTTTAGTATATATTTATATATTTAAAGAAGTAATTTGGTCCTTAATATTCTTGGCCAAGTTATCTTCTCCCTGATGATATTGCATTCAATTTAGATGAATTTGTAGACCTAAGCTTTGGTGTCAATGTGTAAAATATAACAAAATTTATATTGACAAAAAAAAATTGACCAAAATTAGTAAAATGTAACAAAATATATAGTTGAAAAAAAATACCCAAACTTTACAAAATCTTCTCTGCAAGAAAGCCTAAAACCAAATAATTGCAATTTGAAATCTTCTTCCAATTTTTTAACTTACAAATTGCATTGTAAGTTGCAATAAAACCCAAACCCTCAAATTTCAAAGTCCTAAATTACAGCTTGTAATTTAAAATGTAAATTGGAAAATACACCCCCAAACCCCAGATTAACAAACTGAACATTAATTTGCAAATATACACCCCAAATGTGCATTCAAGGGAAATCAAAACTATGAAATAGACTGTAGGAACTAGTAATACAAATGCCACAGGATACATATTCAATAATAAGTGTACAAATCTAAAAACAAAACTAAAAGCACTTGCACTTGCAGCTGCCGAAATGGGCCTGGGTCTCGGAAGGTTGCGCTGCAAAGTTGGTGGCCAACCGCCGTGGCCACCGAGCCCTTCAAATCCCAGATTTCTTCCATATTATAAGCATGGATAAATTCCAACTTCGTAGCGCCCTAAATAACAGGATCACTTCTCGTCCCAGGAATCCTTAAATAGATGAAAGATGAGGTTTAAAAATAGTTTATGGAATATAAGTTAATTGAATATAATTTTACAATTCAGATTAAATTAAACGCACGCTGCAAACAAGAAGTATTCAAAATAATTTAGGCTAGTGCAATAAATCCAGCAATCATTATAGAAGCGAAATCTATTCAAGGCATTTTGTTTTTTACAAAACCGACACTTTAATTACGCTGTTTGAAAGATCCTATTTTGGGAAGCCGTTAGGACGCGAGCTAAAATCTTATTCTGGTCCTTTCAAACCCTAAACTATTATCTGCAAATGGTTTTCGGACATGAGTTAACTTCCGATTACAAGCAACCCTAACCCTAATTTTATGATAATCTGGGGAAGCTTATGGCTATTTTTTTTTTTGATCGATGAAGGGTTAAAGTCGGGATTTATATATATATAAATATAAACATAAATTAACAAAGTATTTATCATCAGTTCAAGCCCACTGTTGCAGGGCCTAATGTTTAGAATGAAATCATTTCAGCTTTCAACAATAGTAATCGGCTGATACCGATATTTACTTCTAATTTCTTCAGTACAGAACACCAGGGATAGCCATGAAAACTAGTACAAATCACCACCTGCAAAAAGCTTCTTGAGCTCAAAAACCTACTCCAGCAGATACAAAACATCGTTGCAAACGGTCACTGAGCCCCTTGGATCAGTCGGCAATAACTGTGCCCCCAAACCAGTTGAAAACCGCTGCTAAAGCCATCAATTCTGATACTTCTTGTCCCGAAAATCCTCTACAAATTTGAACTTGAAATGCAATGGTCATCCTTCGAGCGCCAACAGTCTATTACTCTAATTGAATGATCAACCTAACTCAACTGTAACTAAAGCATAACACTGCTATTATGATAACAATGATCGTAAGCCTAGTGTAATCAAAGCATAACATTTCTATTATCCTAACAATAATCTTAAGCTTTATTGAAGAATGCTAACCTTAACAGTAACAATTACTCTAACCCTATCAATAATGTGAACCCTAATTGTAACATGAACACTACTCATGTGAACAATTGAATGTCAACTATGATTGAATTGACACTAACAAATTCTCCTCTATTCATGTCCCTGAAGAGGCCCATCACAAACTCGAATTGGAGTGTTAAAAATAAACCAATGTGCAAGAAAGATGCACTCAAACCTTAAGGATAGAGACACAAGGTAATAATATAACACTTCTGTATTGTGGTGTTTTCTCAATCCTGACTTTTGAAGTCATAAAAACTAGGACTAAATGGAATCATTGATGTACCAATGTATGAATTTTCGCATCTAAAACTAGTGAATTCTAATGAGAGCCATTTTTGCTAGAGCTTTGAGAAGATCTTAAAGTTTAAAATGAGGAATCCAACTTCTAATTGATATTTGAAATTAATGTTTTATGATATGGCCAAATTAACAAACTTAAGTAGATATATCAATTGCACATCTTTTGTGTCAAGTATGTGAACAACCTGTGAACTCCAACAATTTTTTTTTTCTCCATTTCTACATGTAGAATTTAGGTTAAAAAATATATTAGGTAGGTGTATGCATACCAAATATATTAAAGAGAACATATACGTACAATGTCAATAGTCTTACAGAATTGATGTATCTTATTTCTTTAATGTTTATGAAGTTTTTATATTTTTAAGAATAAAAAAAAATTCTAATTAAAACAAACAATATTTATGACTTTTTAGCCAACTCTACCATTATATGTGTTAGAACCCTACCAACTCTTAAGTGATTGACTTCCTCAAATTTTGTAAATGATGAATGATTATGGTAGTGGATTCAAGATGCAAAAGATATTTAGCAATTATGAGTTCTCACTCAAATGAGTGAGTTAATTGTTTATATCTTTGAAAGTTATTAACAAAAAATCTAAACCAATTATATTTGTTTTTTATTAAGTCAAACAGGTTTTACAGGTTCCTGAAACCCACAACAGAATAATTAAAAATGTTATACGAAATCAGTTCAAAGCAAAAGTTTAAGCAAAACATAGAACATGCCACAGAAAGGCGAAATAGAAATCAACCATAAAAAGAAAGATAAAATAGAGAAAAAAGACAAGCACTAGGAAACACGTTAAGCCAAACACCTAAGCATGACAACAACTTTTATTTCTAGAGCTTCCATCAGTTCTGCAACCTCTTTAACTTATTGGATATCTTGGGAGCCATCAAGCCTTCCTTCTCCTTTCTTTGCTTAGTTCTGGCTCTGGTTGTTTTCCCTAGTCCTTCACTTGGCTTCTTCTTCACTTCCTCCATAGTCCTACTGTCGACCCTACTTTCCATTTTTTCTTCCATTTTGTTGATAAACAACTTTATGTGGTCATTGGACGCTTTAAGAATGTTAAAGTTTTGCTCTGCTATACCCTTTAGGGTATCCTCAAGGTTGGTAATTTTAGATTCCAAGACCTAAACCCTAACGTCCAGAATTTTCTTCCATTCAGTGGTATTATCATCATTGTCATTTGTTCTCTCTATTTTATCTTTGAGTTCTTCAACTTCATGGAAGAGCCATTTGAAAGATCAATTAGGTCCTCCTTGTGGACATTACCTTCAATATCCTTCAGAATTTCAGAGTAAACAACCTCCCTTATTATCCCATTTTCACGGTGTTGATGTTGAAGCTCCTCTAGACCTTTTTCCCTTTACCGATTTCTTGACTATGAATATCCCCTCTAGAGTCAGAGGTTTCAAACCTTAGAGGAGACCGAGTGGAAGGAAAACCCTATTATTCTTTGGGGTCCTCAGATGCCAGGTCTTGGGTTTCCTATTTGGTGCCTGGTGAGTGCTGGGGAGGAGGGGAGATATCATCACTGATCATGAGGTCAACCGAGAGGCGACCCGTGAAATCCCTTGAGGTGTTGGGGTTATCCCCTTTGTCTTGATCTATTTTTTTGTAACTTCCTTATTATGGTTTCCCTCCTCAATCTTCAGTATCCATGTCTTACTCATTTTCTTTGTACTCGTCATCTGAATTTATCTCCTTTCTGTCCTATTTTTTAGGAGGTTTTTCAATTTTGACAGCATTTAGGGGTCTCTTCTTAGAAGGGGATCCCTTTTTTAAAACTTTTCTACTCTTCTTCCTCGCTATCCATAGATAGAATGCCCTCAAAGTTACCTGAAGGGATATAGTCCGACCGAGAGTCTTCACTGATTTCTTTTTTCCAAAATTTCTTTACCCAGAATTTGGGCTTTGAAGTAATCTTAAAGCAAGAGTAACAAGCCTTCATGTAGTGCAAGGTTAGCTATGTTCTTTTCTTTAAAGCCATTTATATTCTCATTCATAAAGGAGTAGAGATAAAACGGAATGGAAATCTTTTTTCTGTGCCGAAAGTGAGCAGCAAGACAAAATGGTAGGTGTGAATTCTATCAAATCTGGTGTCCAGAGTGATGTTTGAAATGAGTGCCTTGAGAACAAACTGCCACTTCATCTTCAAACTTGCAGACTGGTAGTAAGTGCCCATAGTGATGTAAGAAATGAGTGCCTTGAGAACAAACTACCACTTCATCTTCAAACTTGTAGACTGGTAGTAAGTGCCCATCTTGGTGATAGCCTTCTTCTCTTGCTTGTCTCTTATACAAAAGAGTGATAAATAGCTTGATACATTTAGGTTTTTCAATAGATTTTTATAGTCTGATCATAAAAGTAATTTGTGCATTTTTTCAATTCTAGCATAGGTTGTTTTATAATTAATATGGGAAATATGATTTCTCAATATCAAAATATGAAAGAGGGCAAATACTAGAGCAAGATAGTCAAACAATAAGTCAAATATATTGAGCTCAAGTGATCAATCATCATAACTCTTTTTTGCGTGTAACAACTCTAAATGTGGGGACGTGGGGATGGTGGTAGATAGTGGTGTTTGAGGCATTAATAATATGAAAATTAAGGTGAATTAAAATCTTTAAGCCAAAATCTACTAGTTAATATCTGAAGTTAAAGATTGTAAATAGTATCTAATGGTATGTGTCATATAACAAGTAATCAAGTAGCATCCTAGTGGAGGTAGTAATTTTATGGAGGATGTTTCTCCAAGTTCTCAAGTCTTATAAATGCTATGGGAGGCATTTTCCCAAGTACCCAACTCTCAAAAATGCCCCTGATAAAAAATATTGATGTTTTAGGGGACATGTCCCTCTAGAACAAGATCATAAACACAAATGTTGTTGAATGTTTAATGATGCAACTTATAAGATCCAAATTTAGATTTGACACAAACTCAGAAAATTGACCTACAAAAATATTTAAAAAACAAAAACAAATAAGAAATGTTTGCTTTTATTACAATGTCTTTAAAATGAACCTACACAAAAATATATGTTCAGTTATAACTATATGAATACAATCTTATTAGTGACCAAACTTTGACAGTATTTCCACACAAGTTTTGCTAAAGTTTATCCCAGCTAAAATTTTTTTTGACAGTATTTAAGTTTATCCCAGCTTTGAAAAAATTGACAGTATTTTCAAACAAGTTTTGCTGAAGTTTATCCCAGCTAAAACTTGTGCTGAAGTTTATCCCAGCTAAATTTTTATGTTTGAAGATACAAGTGCATCGTTCACTTCCCTTGCATGTTCAAAATGTAAAATTCTGAGAAAATTACCAGATACAAAATGTGTGATATAAACAGATTGTTTTGAATTCAGTACAAATTTTTCATGTAAAAAAAAGAAATTCACAGCCAATATAAAAGAGAATACTTGGAAGGCTGTGTTTCGTACAACCATTTTATACACCTGTTATTTCCTTCCTCAAAACAAAGTAGAACAAGGCCTACCTCAAAACAAAGTAGAACAAGGCCTAGAGAGATCATGGTAGGACGAAATTGTTAATTTTGTTTATCTGATAATGGCAGGCAAATGATCCATCTAAGGAAGTAAATTCATGAATGCAATTTCACAATTCTTCCTCACCCTCTTCTCATTGTTCACGCAGATGATTAGGATTGAACAATACCAAAGAGAAATATTAATAACATAGATAACTTAAATATTTCAACAAACATTAATATCAAACGTTAGTTAATTATTGAATTAACATCATGAAAATTTTAAAATCCTGTAAGAATATCAGAGGACTCATGTTCAATAAGTACTTAACATCAAATCGTTGACATAAAAAAATGCGCAGCGTAAAGTATAATATTCGATAAGAATACTTTCCCGTACAAAATCCTATAAACAACGCAACATTCTCTAATCAGATACAAATGTGGAGTTCAAGTAAATAGTGAGATATTCAATGAATAATTGAATATCTCTTATACAAGAAAATAATTTCTCCACGCCTATCAAAATGTGGAGTAAAGAAGAATTGATTAAGGCATCAAAAGTCAGTGGCATCCACCGGAGAAAGCAGCCATGAGATCGGAACCATCGGAAATATTCGCCTCGGCTGTAGGAAGAATCGATGTGTGTAGGACACAGTACTCCTTGTGGGCTTCATTTAAATTTTTTTTTTTTATTACAATCAAAACTTATTTGTAGATAACTTTCTCGATGAGAAGTAACTTTGTTCCTCAGAAACAGTGTTCATTGTAAGGAGTTGATCTTCCTGCACACATAGATTCTCTTTGGTGCAAGTTCTCACGCCGCCCCCGCTTCATATGCGCACATTTAGAGGAAAATTAGTATTGTTGATGCAATTCATGCGGTAAAGAGTTAGGGTTTAGTAGGCATAATGTTAATGTCGCACAATTTCTTTATTGTGATGAATGTGTCAAATCTCAGAAATTCCACACTTATCATGATTTCCTGCAAAAGTGGACAAATATATATTTCTCTAACCTTGTGCAGATTTTAAATTGGAAGGAAGCGATGGAGTAATTTTGAGAGCACATTAGGCTGTTCTGGTATGGTACAAACTCTAGCCATTTACAAACTCCAAATCTTTACTCTGTGAAATGTTATATTTATCGGTGACTTTTTGGCAGGCGGGGAAATCCAAAGTTTTCAAGACAATGCTGAGGGAGGAATGTCCGAGTCTGTTAGTGTTAAAGCGAAAATATCAGATATGAAAGCTGGGAAATTGTGTTCATTAATTATTTTTCTGTATACAAACAGAGTAAAACAAAGAAGTTTGGAATGTCTGCCACTTTTGACGGCTATTTGTGAGTCTTTTCTTGAAAGAAACATATCTAATTACATTATTTTCAAGAAAACGCTCACAAATAGCTGTCAAAAGTGATAGATCATACTTAACAGAATCTCTATAAAGAGCAATGCGATGACATTCCAATTCCAAGCTTCTTTGATTTATTCCGCTTGTATATAATAAAAAATAATGGATGCAATTCTCAAGCTTTCAAATCTGATATTTTCACTTTGCAGCTAACAGACTTAGACATTCCTGGCGTCAGCACTGCCTTGAAAACTTTGGACTCCCTGCCTGCCAAAAAGTTATCAATAAATATAACATTTTACAGAGTAAAGAGTAGGGATTCGTAAAATGCCTAGGATTTGTAGTATACCAGAGTGACCTTATGTGCTCTCAAAATTACTCCATCCCCACCTGCCAATTTAAATCCCCAAAAGGTTAAAGCAATATATATTTGTCCCGATTTTGCAGGAAATCAGGATAAGAGTGGAATTTCTGAGCTTTGAAACATTCGTCACAGTAAAGAAATTGTGCGACATCAACATTACGCCTACTAAACCCTAACTCTTTACCGCATGAATTGCACAAAAGATGCGAATATGGGAGTACCATTTGTCCAGTGAGCCACTCTCTCTTCACCTCTGAAGCTGCCACATCTACCAGGCCCTGCAAATTCCAGATTTCTTAAGTAGTTTCAAAACCCTTCCAAAACACCAGGCACACTTTTGGTGCGACTTAATTATGAAATCCCATCTATCTACAATTGAAAATAGTATGACATGACTTTTAATGTGCCTCAATGTTAAAAATATTTTATGGAATATAATTTTCACAAATCAAATAAATTCAGGTAAGTACAATAAATGAACAAATCATTATAGAAGCAAATTCTATTTGTGAATATTGTGAAAGATGTGAAAATATAATTATAATAATTGAAGCAATAGAGTGCAAAGTTTAAATTCACAATGTACACATACAAGAAATAAATCTATAATCTTTGTACACAGTCAAAACTTACAATCCACACAAATAGAAAACAAATTGAAGATCTATACATAAAATCAAATGATAAACAATGATATTTTTATCTAAACACAAAATGCAACAATAAACAATAAGATCATTACAAAGACATGAGACTCCATTGTTGCTCCAAACTTGGTTCGGAGATGCTCCACAATGATAGTACTGCTAGATGGAAAAATAAGATCGCTAAAAATAATATTTATACACTTTGCATACATTTGATCAATGGTAGGAATTAAGAGGCAAAATCAATGATTGAGAAATGTCTAGGGATTAAGAGGCAAAATCAATGATTGAGAAATGTCTAGAGATTAAGAGGCAAAATCAACGATTGAGAAATGTCCAGGGATTAAGAGGCAAAACCAATGATTGAAAAATGTCCAAGGATGAAGAGACACAATCATCCTAGATTGCTAAGACGGTGTGATAAGGTGACCTATAACGCATAGGAGAAATACATTATTAGATTTTATCTAATTTTGAGGAAAACATAAATTTTATGGACATGGAATCTAATTGCACATGCATTGACAAGGTGGAAGGATAAAATTAGGTGTAAATGCATAGACAAGATAAGTAAAATATTAAATTTATATGTTCAAGCTTGAGAATTAATTAGGAGAAAGAGTAAAATTTATTAAAATATTTAAACTAGTTATGGATAGAAAAATCTAATTAAAAATTATTTAATTATTAGACAATAATTAGGTTAATTACATAATTAAAAAATATTTAATTAATTAATATTGAGAATAATAATGCTAATGATCATATAGTAAAAATGTATTAGTCAATTTTAGATGTCTACATTAAACCCCTTTTTGAGGCAACACCTTTAACATCATTGTTTAAAAATAAAAAGATGTTCATAATATGCCTAGTGATAGGATTTTGATTGGTTGAGTTAATGGATAAACAACTAATCGATGCAATTTCAAGCCTCGTTTGGTTCCAAGAAGGTTTACCTTGCTAGACACATGATCGGTCTCATGACGGATGTTGCACATCTTAGCAGAAATAGTCTAGGTCATCACACCCATTCATGACTCCAACTTGGTAGTAAGTAAGACCAAGGCAAGGTAGGTTTGGTGTTGGGTTGGGTGGGGTGATATCCACTAAGATTAAAAAAAAAAATCCTAGTGAAAGGATGGTCATATGATAAATACATCTTGAGAGATTGACCAGAAAATACATTTGGATTGCATATTTAGCATAGATATTGCATTTTATATCATCATTTTGTGAAGATTGGGGTAAGTTCCTCATACTTGTTCTCAATCCTTCATTCATCAATCATAGTGGGATTTATTGTATTGTGTTAGGAGAGCACACACATAAAATATCTACGAGAAAATTAAACAAGGTTGATTGGTGCCCTTGTTTTAGCTCATCTTAGGTTGTGGTGAGGATTTGTTGTGTTGTTGTATGTTTATTTTTAAAATGTCTAGTTTAGGTTGAATCTTGATTTTTGCCTAATCTTGTATTTTTTTTTGCTTGCAACATACATGTTATATTTTCACCGCATATATTTTGGCATAGAAGAGACATGATAAAGTTGTAGCCTATGAGACTTTTGGCTCAAATGGACTGCAAAGAAGGTCTAGATTTAATATGGACACCAATACATTGATAGTATGGTGTGTGGCTCATCTATCGAGAAAGCCTAGATTGGTGGATATCTGGGACATAGCAAAGGAAAGCCAATTGCTATGGAGGTTGTAGCATACCACTAGATCAGAGATAGCCAATCTCTTTCATCATCCATCTGTAATGAATAAGGCAGTTGTTGAAGATTCAGAAACCAAGCTAGCCAGGACTTTCAAGGATTATGTTGCAGTTAGAAATAAGTTTGAAGAAGATCTGAAGAATTATTATGTCCTAGAGGAGATTGTAAAATAGCTAAAAGATGAAGTCAATACCCTCAGGAATTACTCCAGGGAAATCAAAGAACTCTCTTATGTTGGGCACCAGACTGAGCCAATAGAGGGAAAACCTCTAGAAAGTACAACTGAGAAAGTAATAATGGACATTGATTAGCTTGTAGATACTAGAATTATTGAAAGAGAGAGTTTGAAGAAAGTGCTATTGCACAGTCCATAAATATTTTATAGGGAAAGTCTCTGGCTATTCACAATAATTTCATTTCTTTATAGGGTGTAGAATACAATTGTTTTGATGCTTTATTAGTTTTAACTCCATTGTTTAATTCTTGAGGACCATAATTACAATTCTTTGATAGGCTAATTTTTCTAATGGAAAAGAAGCTAGATCTACCAAATACAAATACCTTCAGGACTTGGATGCAGTTAGAGTAGAAACCTAGCCATCAAAGACAGAAATTGTTGTTTGGGAGGACATAGGAGAGATTCAATCCTTGCCATATGGAAGCAATTGAGATAGTTCTAGTAAAGATGATTGAAGCACCAATAGAGGGAGGTTATTTAATTCAAAAGGGTATCTTATCTTTATGGTTCACCTGCTATGCATACACCTTTGGTGCAAACCAAGACTGATTTTAAAAAATATGGGCTGCCAACTATCATTTTTGTAACTACTTATAAAGTTGTTTGTCAAAATTGTTCGATGTTGACAACTCCAACTTCTACCATGTTTGAAGATTGTAGAAATTTATTATTATAGATGGATTTACAAGACTAGGAGAAGGGACCGAAAGATATTCATCTAGTTTTCATTTTCTGAGAATATAAGTCTCTGTACTTGGTCAAGTATTACACAAGAGTCATTTTGTATATCAAGATTGTACTAAAGCTTAATAATATATATGGTGTTCAAGTCATTTTTATTGGAGATCTATTTGGGAAATGTGATACAAAGAGGGGGGGGGGGGGGGGGGGGGTAAATCAGATATCACCTATTGAGCCATTTTAACATTACTAAAAACTTGCATAGCATTATCATAAACTTCATCAATGTAATGAAACTAATAAACTAAACATCACTCATGAAAGTACTCATAACAATTTGATTTTGGGTAACTAGAAACCCTTGAAAGGTAAAAATGGGGTGGGGATGACACCCACAAATCTTTACTACTACAGTATAAAGTTTTCCAACTAGGGCTACAAATTTTGATAACAAAATATGATCTAACCTATGAGAGGTCTACCCTATTAAGAGCTATAAGACTTATATAATCTACCATGTAAAAGGATTTAGAACTTACAAATAAGTAAGCATTTGGTTAAGAGATTAACTAAGGTTGGTTAACCACTCTGTTAAGAGATTATAACTGATACACTTGTTAGAATGTCTCAGTACCTAATCCTTCGATCTGCACTGTATTTATTGATTATAGATCTTCTCCTTCTAGTATTAATTTGATCTTATCTATCAAGTATATCTCTATTCTTCTCTTCACTGCTTGACTCTATTCTGCTCGGTCACTGAACTTTGTTAGAATACTTCACTGGTTCAAAGATATTCTCTTAGTTCTATATCCTTTAACTCATCATACTCTTCTCATACCTTGTTATATTTTAGGGTCCATATCTCATGTTATATAGACAATTGACTTACTCCAAGATTTAAGATCTATAATCTATATTGTCTCATTTTGCCACTTAACCTTTCCCTAATTCTAATTGGTTACATACAATACATAGGGATTAATGGTTACAAAATAGAAGCATAATCACATCCGTGATTTCCTCAATAAATAGTAAACAAAATTTAGATGGCAAAAAAAATCATTTACCTAAGTATTTATTCCATAACAAACACATCTGTCAATTCTGACTTGCTCGGTATTGGATATCTCTGGCACATGGCATTTACTATTCTCTATACTCTAGCACTTGGTATAGTCTTCTTTACTTAACTCAGCAAAAATTGACTTGGGTAATACAAAAGTACTCGATGACCACTGGTTTACTTGGTAGTGACTACTGCTCGGTAAATGTACAATACATGACTTGGCCTATAGATGATGACTCGGCTACAATGATGACTGACCAACATTGCCTAGAAAATGACTAAGTATAAGACACTAATAGACAACAAACCTATAGGTATCAACAATCTCCCCCTTTGACATTAGTGGCAAAAACACTTTGTCATGACATTTACATTACATTTACAAGAGTACTTTACTACTAACAGAAGTATACAAAATACTCCCCCTAAAACTTAACTCTGTCTTACAAAACAATTTTTTTTACATTTGTACATATAAGACTTCTTTACATGACATACACTCTAATACATATACATATACAAAACTAAGTATGTCATACCATTCTATTCTACTTCTGGTCTTTGATTCTATCGCCTCCCTTTGTGACTTAACATGTCATTTTATTATTTCCCCCTTGTTTTTGTCACTTTAATTTATTCATCGGTAGGGAGCTTGTAATATTTCTCTAGAAATGGTTTGCAAAGCATCATAACCATGTGCAATGCAAAGTCCCAACTAGATGTGGCAATCTTCAAAGCTTCTGATTTTACTTCTAGATTGACAACTAGATCAACTAAGCTCTCAGCATTAGAAAGATGAGGATATTTCTATACTAATTCCTTTGCCTTAGCCAACTCTCTTTGTATGGCCTCTAGCTGAGGTGTCAACATTGTTTGAATAGAGAGTAAGTGATCTCTTATCTTGCCATCATTAGCGATTAACTTGGCTATCCTTCCTTGTGCACGTAGAAGCTTGGTATACTATATAGAGCTGCAACTTGCATCCAAACTCAATGAATGACGAGTAGATTTTCTATCTAAATGTAGCTTTTCTACCAGCTAATGATTATCCTTTGTAAACAATTCTACATCACACAATTTCTTGTATAAAGATTGTGCATTGAGTACAACTTCTTCTGAATCAGATATTATGGTAGAAAGTTCTACATTCTTTTCTGCTATCTCGGCAGAGACCTTATTTAGTACCTTTGTCTAAAATTTTCTTTTTCACCACTGCAATAAATTATCATTTTCTTCACTATCATCATCTATCACTTTATTGACTATGTGGACAAGTTGTTCCAGTATGGGGTCAGAGTCATTAACATCAATCATGTCAAAAACATCAATGAATATACCTTTTATCTCATGAAGAACTTGCTTTTACTGATGTTCCCTTCTCAATTCTTCCTGTCTAGTTTTCTTCTTCAATAAATCTTGTAATATTTGCATCTGTTCATATGATAAGTTATATGTGTCCCATTTTGGAATCACAATAACTTCTTCTACTATCACCTCAGGTGTAGTAGTTTTCACCTTCCTTTTTTGTGCTTTCTTCTTCAGTGCAATCGCCCTTGACATCTGTACAAGAGATTTTATTGCCTCTTGTTCCTTAGGTTCTTGAAAACTAATTTCTTTTTCTATCTCCTTCTCTTCTTTTCCCTTATCCTCCACCTAAGGATTTACAATCACTAGTGCAAACTGATATGCTTTCTCTTTCTATGTCTCCTTGGTAGATGTAGACTGAAATGCAATTGCCGACTGGTCCTATTCCTTGGTAGTGCTAATAACAGCTAGCATGTCAACTGTAACAACTTTAGGATTGGAAATGGTAGTGTTTACAGTTGACATGTTCTCAATTTGTGGATAGTCCATGACTTGTATTAGCATAGTGTTACTGCCCAACAAGGATGTATTCTTTGCTACCTCGACTTGTATTTCCTCCTCAGTCAAAACTTGAGTCTTCACTAGGGTATTCTCAACGATGTCAATAATAGTTATTGCAACTAACATCTATCATTTCTCTTCATTCAGAGCTTCTTCCTCCATAATATATGGTTCATTCACATCCTCTTTATCATCTATCTCAACACCCTTAGATGTGCTAGCTTCTTGTGGTGCACTCTTATCAATTAATAGACCAAAAAAAATCTTCCAAGCCTAAAACTTTTCTTAACAACATCCTCAACCATGTGTTGAAGGATAGAAAATTCCTTGAGCTTAGGATCGAATCTATTCTTTTACTAATCCATAACTTCCTAAATTGTAGTAGGGGAAAGGTCTTGTGAAACTTGAGCTAATGTGCTTTCCCTTATCTTCTTCTCGGTATAAGTGCATATTCTTACTTTTGTGAAATCCTTTGATATAGCTCATCAGGAATCAAGTTATCTATTTTTAGTGGTACCATTTTGAATGCACAAAGAATTTCTAGTATTTCTCCTTCAACTTTCTCCTTATCTACTATACTCATCTTATCAAATCTTATATGTTTGAGTCTGACTAGACTAGCAGAGGTCTTGATGTTGTGGCATATTTTATCCATAATCAATGTTTTTCTCTATACTGGTGACTTCTTCTTTATTTCTTTGTCACTCTCTATTTCCTCATCATCTTTCTCCAAAATTAGTTTCCTCCTAGGCTTCTTCCTTATCTGGCTTGGCACTGCCCTAGGTTGAACAATTTTTGTTTCCCCAAATGCAAGGGTTTTCTTTTGTGGCTCAAAAGCTATAGCTGTAGAGGATACCCTTGTTCTTGGCCTAAGAATAGGTGATGAAATAGCCTTAGGTTTTTGCATTTTCTTGTTCACACGCTTGACAATTACTACCTTCTTGCCATTCTTCTCCACTACTTTCTCACTCTTCTTTACTCTCACTAGATTCACTTGATTTATCCTCCCTTAGACCTTATGTCAATGCAAGAGGTGCATCTACCTCTCTCTCTCTCCTATCATTTTCTCTAGGTTCTTTACTATCTTTTTCCTCCTTTCCATGGTAGTAGATTTCAATCCCATGGTTATTTTAGCCTTAGCCTCCTCATAAGTTAAAAAATAGGTATCCTTCTTATCAACTTCCTGAGCTAACAAGGATATGATTTCTACTGTGGTGTCATCAATATTAACCTCATAAGGTAATGGCATTAGCCATGATACCCTTAGTATAATAGCTTGAGCATATGTGAAGATGATATCTAATAAGAAACAAATGTCCTATTTATACTTCTCCACTAGGGATACAGGAATCCTACTTCTCTTCCTTATTTTCTTCTTGAATTATACAAAGTAGTTTTCTATTACACCCTTGAAATTCTCTCCCATCTGACTAATAAACTCATTAATTTGAATTATGATTGCCCTATTCTTATCCCAGACTAGTCCACCAACACTAGGAAAACAATTCTGAATATAGAAGGATAGACAAACTTGTAAGGAATTGAACTTACACATAGAATTCTCCCTTTTCCATATAGAAGTAAGGTTCTCAGGAAGTTGAGCTAGTTGGATCTCGGCAAGGTCATAGGTATGATTCTTCTTAATGATTTTCCAAGCCCAGTCCACTACCATGCATGGGAAGCTATCCAGATGACTAGACTGATAAGATTTGTGAGCAGTTACCCTCACTGCAAACTCAATCTCTAGATTAGTGATAGTAGAGATTGTCATTCCATGCTTATTCCATATTGTTTGAGTGGTTTCTTGAATCTCATCCTTGCTTTGACATCTCATTGTTTTCTTATCGGGGAGTTTAGGGTATCCAGTTACCTAGTGAATAATATCTTTTGTGATTTGCATTGGTCCATCCTCTAGCCAAATTTTCATATTGTGTACCCTACTTAGTACAATTTTAATCCAGTCCACCTTGAAAGTTTGTGGAAAGTCAAGGGCATGAACTAACCCTTGCTTGAAAACCTTCTGGTGTTCTAGCTTCAATACCCTATTGCTGCACAGTTTGTCATTTATTAAATTTTACACATATAGCATGACCAAATGTCATTTATCATCAAAAATTTCTTAGTGGTTGTTGACAAGGATCCACTAAGATCTCCCATGATTGCACTCTCTGGGATGGCTTGAAACTTATGTGGCCTACACACCTCATTTCTTACCAATTAAATATTGAATACCTCATTTCCTTGTTTCTTTATTGAAATTGATGACCATGATGCCATTTATCTCAACTAAAAATTCTCACAAAAAGATTTTACTTGGTAAAGTACCTTTTCACATGTGTTCTTCAGATGACTTGCTGATGACACGCTGTGAAGATTTTTGAAATTGCTTTTAAGCTCTTAATCACACTAGTTATGTGCACTTTGAATCACTCAAAGAAATTTTCAATTCACTAGTGAAGTGAAATGAATGGTAACTTCCCACTTTATAGACTTTAAACGGTCAGATTAGGCCTTCTTAAATGTTTTCTACACATTTTAGGTGTGATACAGTTGTCGAGGCAATCTCATGTTAAGCTCAACTAACTCAAGCTCGGTCAACACAACCATTCTGTTACAGCTCTTTGTACATCACATCTTGGCTATCATAGGTGCTCGACATACATTGATAAATTAGTTATTTCAGACTAAAACATTGATGCTCGACATCAAATATGGATTGTTCCACTTAGCTCAAATCTATCCTAATGCATCTTTATCCATGCAAATATGGAATTTTTCAAACCATATGTCAAGAACTGATATAAGATAAAACATTGTAAAACTTAGTTCCATACATACCTTCTTTTCTTAGTTTGAAGTAGTGTGATCACCTGATCCATCAGATTGGGTGACCTCAGGTGTAGCTTCACTAGTGCTTCCCTCTTCTTTCTTCTTCCATGTTTTGTTCATCTGATTTTTCATTTTCTCAATGATTTCTTCATTCTTGCTTAGATCACTACTCGGTATGGGTGATCTACAATCTTTCTTCAAATGTCCAATCTTATTGCATTTGTAGCACGCCATACTTCCATTCATCCAGCTCTTGGATTTTCCTCTAAAGTGAATCTTTAGACAATTTCCTCCAATGTACCCATATTTTCCATACTAATGAAAACTGTACCAAGTATTGTAATACCAGTTGTATGTTTTACCCTTGTTTGGTGACTTTTTCTATAGATTTGATAACCATTTTGGCTTTGATCTGCATTCAAATGCTCTATGTCCATACTTTTGATTATTGAAATAGTGTACTTAAAATTTTGGTGAGATAGGTGAATTATTGACCTTTGTCCTATATTCTTGTGCTCGATGTCCATGTTTCTTGTAGTTAAAGAATAATCCATTAAATTTAGGTTTATGTTTAGACTTAACATGTTTTCTTCTATAGACATTAGTCATGTCCTAGCTTTCCACAATGATGACATGTGGGCTTGTTTTACTTTAGTTTAGCATTCCTTTTCTCTCCACTTCTTGATGATTCTCCTTCTTCAGTGGATGATGATTGCTCATTATGACCAAGTCTAGATGTATCACTAGATCTTCTAGGTGACCTTAACATCTGTTCAAAATATCTTGCAGCTTCAATAGGCTTGTTCATCCTTTCATTGACTTCCTTTTTACTTCTCAGTTCATTCTTTAGTTGATTGTTTTCAGATCTCAAATTAGTGATTTCCATTTCTTTCCTACTTAATTCCTGATTAACCAGTAACAATTGATTTACCATGTCTAGATGATTTTCAGTCATCCTTTTCATGTCATTTGTCTTTTCATTAAGTCTCGTTGATATTTTTCTTTTATCTTCTTCTACCATTGTCTTGTCTTCTTCAGCTTTCTTTTTCTGATCAACTATTTCACAGAGTCTCACAAACTAAATTTCTTATTCTCTCTTTAGATCTTTGATGTTTCCATTGAGTATGTTATTTTCTGTAGTAGTCCTTTTATGGCTTTGTCACTTCCTGTAGAGTTCTGACTATCAAATAGTATAGTAGTATCTTCTTCTTGATATAATGTTTCATTCTATTGAATAGGAATTTCTCTTCTTCTGCTTAAAGATTTCTTTAGTTCTTCTATAGCTGCTTCAAGTTGTTTTAATGCAAGATGAATGTCGATCTTCTGATTCTCTATGATTTTTCTCAACTTATAAACCTCCATCTCAAGATCTTTACGTCACAAGTGGTTAGACTTCTATAGGAGACCTATGCTTTGATACCAATTGTTGGAAATCTATTTTGGAAATGTGATACTGAGAGGGGTGGGGGGGTATTAGATATCACCTATTGAGCCATTTTAACATTACTAAAAACTTGCATAGCATTATCATAAACTTCATCAATGTAATAAAACTATTAAACTAAACATCATTCATGAAAGTAATCATAACACTTTGATTTTGGATACCCAGAAACCCTTGAAAGGTAAAACTGGGGTGGGGAGGACACCCAAAAATCTTTACTACTATAGTATAAACTTTGCCTATTAGGGTGAAAAACTTTGATCACAAAATATGATCTACCCTGTGAGAGGTCTGCCCTATTAAGAGCTATAAGATCTATACAATCTACCTTGCAAAAGGATTTAGAACTTACAACCAAGTAAGTAATTGGTTAAGAGATTAACTAAGGTCAGTTAAAACAACTTTGTTAAGAGATTAAAATTGATACACCTATTAGAATATCTCAGTACCTGATCCTTTGGTTTGCACTGTATTTTCTGATTACATATCTTCTCCTTCTAGTATTGATTTGATCTTATCGATCGAGTATATCTCTAATATGTTCTTCACTACTTGACTTTGTTTAGCTTAGTCACTGAAGTGTATTATAGAATACTTCACTAGCTCGAAGATATTATCTCAATTCTATATCCTTCTATTCATCATACTCTTCTCATATCTTGTTACGTTTTAGGGTCCAAATCTCATCTTATATAGACAATTGACTTCCTCTAATATTTAAGATTTATGATCTAGATTGTCTCATTAGTTACTATATATGGATATATGACCATAAGTTATAATCACAAGTTAAAACCCTAGATGCATATTTCTTTTAGATCATGCTTTCTTCCCTCAATAAACATGATTTACACCAAAAATTTCATTGCAGATTGGCAAAGACAAATCTACTAGTCCATCAAGATAAATCATGTAATTCAAATGGTAGGTCATTGTCCATAGTCCTACCAATGTTTTCATCAAGAATTAGTACACGTGTTTAGAGATACACTAATGAGATGAGAAGTGGGAGCTAGTTATTAGTAAGAGATATACTGAGAGCTTCGTCAGGCATCAAACTTACATTTTTAGTAAGTTTCGATAATATGTATTATCCTAATGGTGTCATCTAGATAGCTTTGACATTGAATAAGTCATCGGGGAAGGACACCAATTTAGTAAAATGCATGTTAATTTATGAAAAGTTATGATGTCTAGAATGTAGCATATCAAGGGCATCCTATCAAATTGATAAGTGGTATCAGCTAGTGGGATCATGAGTTATATCGATACCCGATGAGTGAGAGGAATTAGTATTGAAGAAAGCCTTCCTGATCAAATTTTATCAAGTTTTCATGAAGGATTGGCATGATGTGGAAAGTACCTTATGAAATTTTTTATTAACATATAGAAAACATATGCAATTTTTTATTAACATAAAATGAGTTATGCTAATGGTGCCAATTTCAAAATTGATTTTGGAAATCCTTTTTCCTACATGCAACTATTTTTGCATTAGTTAAAATGCTAAAGGGTCAAATAGTAAAGGTGATATTAATGCTCAAAGAAAATAAAATAAATCATCGTGTATGGAAAATCTACTAAAAATCCCATTGCAGAAATCAAATCCATTTTGCATGCTTTATAAGTAAAAAAATGAATGATAATTTTTCAAAATTTGAGACATTTATCAGTGTCATCTAGTTGCCAGGATGGGACTTCTAGTAATCATCAACCCCGAGGATGAAGAGCCTAGACCTGTTCAACATCCTAGTCTAAGTGGGATGGAAGGAGATCAACTTGATATTGTAAATAGTCTTCTAAATGTTGCCTATCATAGTGACATACCCAAAAATCTTTACTACTATAGTATAAACTTTTCCTATTAGGGTGAAAAACTTTGATCACAAAATATGATCTACCCTGTGAGAGGTCTACCCTATTAAGAGCTATAAGATCTATACAATCTACCTTGCAAAAGGATTTAGAACTTACAACCAAGTAAGTAATTGGTTAAGAGATTAACTAAGGTCAGTTAAAACAACTTTGTTAAGAGATTAAAATTGATACACCTATTAGAATATCTCAGTACCTGATCCTTTGGTTTGCACTGTATTTTTTGATTACATATCTTCTCCTTCTAGTATTGATTTGATCTTATCGATCGAGTATATCTCTAATATGTTCTTCACTACTTGACTTTGTTTAGCTTAGTCACTGAAGTGTATTATAGAATACTTCACTAGTTCGAAGATATTATCTCAATTCTATATCCTTCTATTCATCATACTCTTCTCATATCTTGTTACGTTTTAGGGTCCAAATCTCATCTTATATAGACAATTGACTTCCTCTAATATTTAAGATTTATGATCTAGATTGTCTCATTAGTTACTATATATGGATATATGACCATAAGTTATAATCACAAGTTAAAACCCTAGATGGATATTTCTTTTAGATCATGCTTTCTTCCCTCAATAAACATGATTTACACCAAAAATTTCATTGCAGATTGGCAAAGACAAATCTACTAGTCCATCAAGATAAATCATGTAATTCAAATGGTAGGTCATTGTCCATAGTCCTACCAATGTTTTCATCAAGAATTAGTACACGTTTTTAGAGATACACTAATGAGATGAGAAGTGGGAGCTAGTTATTAGTAAGAGATATACTGAGAGCTTCGTCGGGCATCAAACTTACATTTTTAGTAAGTTTCGATAATATGTATTATCCTGATGGTGTCATCTAGATAGCTTTGACATTGAATAAGTCATCAGGGAAGGACACCAATTTAGTAAAATGCATGTTAATTTATGAAAAGTTATGATGTCTAGAATGTAGCATATCAAGGGCATCCTATCAAATTGATAAGTGGTATCAGCTAGTGGGATCATGAGTTATATTGATACCCGATGAGTGAGAGGAATTAGTATTAAGGAAAGCCTTCCTGATCAAATTTTATCAAGTTTTCATGAAGGATTGGCATGATGTGGAAAGTACCTTATGAAATTTTTTATTAACATATAGAAAACATATGCAATTTTTTATTAACATAAAATGAGTTATGCTAATGGTGCCAATTTTTAAATTGATTTTGGAAATCCTTTTTCCTACATGCAACTATTTTCGCATTAGTTAAAATGCTAAAGGGTCAAATAGTAAAGGTGATATTAATGCTCAAAGAAAATAAAATAAATCATCGTGTATGGAAAATCTACTAAAAATCCCATTGCAGAAATCAAATCCATTTTGCATGCTTTATAAGTAAAAAAATGAATGACAATTTTTCAAAATTTGAGACATTTATCAGTGTCATCTAGTTTCCAGGATGGGACTTCTAGTAATCATCAACCCTGAGGATGAAGAGCCTAGACCTGTTCAACATCCTAGTCTAAGTGGGATGGAAGGAGATCAACTTGATATTGTAAATAGTCTTCTAAATGTTGCCTATCATAGTGACATACTAGAACTAGAAGAAGAGTTGGATAGAGAAGAGTTGCATGAGCTTCTCTGTGAGGTACTAGAAAATAATGATGGGTGGGTTCTAGATGATTTCCACAATGAGTTGATGGATTTAATTGGTTTAGTACCTATTAATGGTGCTCCTTTTATCTAGTGATATGTGATTAGTTTGTAATTAGGTTTTTGGTGTTAATATTTTATAAAATTATTTTTGTAACAGTCTAAAGCTAAACATTGCATCCCTTTATAGTTTATAAGAATGGATACCAAGAATAGAAAAAAGGATGATATACAAAAAAATACACACACACAATGTCAATTCATATTTTTTATTATGAATATGTGAAATGATAATAAAAATCTAGTGATATCATCAACAGGTAACCTTATTTTGTCTTAATATAATGATCAGATGTTCTTAGCATTTCTCTGATTGGTTCAATCTCTTCATTTAATTGACTAGTTCCTTTGATAAATATTTTATATTTTTTTAATGTGCATTTCATATAATATTATTATGTGATTCTAATCTTTAGTTTGATCATCAATTAGAAAGATTGATTATCAAAATTCTTTCTGTTTTACTAGTCTCTCAAAGCTAGGGTTAAACTCAGTAAAACTAACTGCATATTTTTTTCAAATCATATTTTATATTGAGAGCCTTTGAAGTGATATGTTTATTTCAAAAGAATAAGTTTTTAAATCTCTATCAAAGGTTATACATAGGATCTTTTAATTGAACTGATAGAGAACTAATGAGTAAGAAAGACATTGGTCTAATTATTATTTCAAAATAAGGAATCAAATATTTTCAGAGAATTTATAATAGATATGTCATACATATGATTTGCAAGGATTTTTTTAATTCAACAATATTACATATTAACAATATTTACTAAACAATCTATTTAAAAAAATTTCACAACTTTTAGATACCAAATTGTTGTGGCACTCACAATTTGATCATTCTCAAGAGTTTCAATTGCCATCTTGAGGGATCACCTAAGTTTTTACACATTATATTATCTTCTATAAAAACCTCCAACCAACATATAAAGGTTGAAGGACAAGCCTACAAGCCTTGGTCTTGCAGAGCCAAAATTGTAGAAGTTTCAACCTTTCCTTTGGTTGAAACTTGTTAGTTGGCTAAATCACTTGGATTTCCCAAGATTGAATTGGAAAGTCCATAGGAAATCCAATATCTTGATTTGAGCACCAAAACTACCTAGGGTTTATGTTTTGTTTTTTTTCTCTACCTAGGGTTTATGTTTTCATTTTTTTCCTCCCTGACATTTACAGTTTTTTTTTTTATACCCAGGGTTAAAAGTTTTAGCTTTTTTTATTTTTCGCATTTTCTATAATTTCTTTTGAAGTAAACAAAAAATTTAAAGAAAATATTTTAAACACAAAATTAATTTTTTCACTATAGAAAAATATATTTGGAATAACCTTTATTGTTTAGTAATTTAAAAATAATAATAAACTATATTTAAAACAAAAAATAAAAGAAATTATTAAAAAATAAAGACAGATACATGGAATGATGATAAAAATGGATGAGGGGGTTGATAGTGAAGTGAAAATCAGGCAATCGTCTCTCTAGAAATCACTAGCCCATTTTCTAACTAGTTAAAATGATATGAAATCATGTAAAGAAAACATTTATAAAATAGGCACCCGATTTTTAAGAAATGGGCTTCCATTTTCCTTTGGTTGCTCGATGCTAAATGGACACTCAATTTTTTTATGATTTGGTCACCTGAAGCTAAATGGGTGCCCATTTCTAGTAGAATAGTTGTTTTCCCCATGGACTTCCACATAATTGGCACCAAACTTTGTGCAATTACCCACTAAACAAATGACTAAATAAATGGCTAAATATATGACTAAATCAATGACTAAATTAATGACTAAATCAATGACTAGACCAATGACAAAAATAATGACTAAAATAGTTTAGTCATAAATTTGGTTGCATTATAAATGATTGGCAATAAACTAATAATAGTCACACGACTCCGTTTAGCATTTATATGCAATTTTTTGTAGTTTATTTAGTTACATACTGTTATTTTTGTACTAGTAAAAAGCTTCACATTCAGACACCTATTACCTCTAAACTGTTAGAAATTTGAGGATGATATAAATATTTGAGATTGTTGAGCATGTTAGAGATTTTTTATTAGACATTGTTTATGTGTGCTAAGATTAGTGTTTTGTCATTGATGTCAACATAATATTGTTGTTGAAGACACTGTGTTTAGTTTGTTAAGAGAAGATGTATTAAGTATTTCCAGTATTATTAGTATTAGAGAAGATGTGTTTAGTTTGTTAACAAAGTTTGATGTTCGGTATTGCTAGTATTAAGTATAGAGAAGAATTTGGATTTTGAGTTTGAGTTTGACTTGATGCAAAGGTTGGAGCTATTCTTTCTTCTTTCTAGTATTCTTGGATCATGCTATGATCATGTTGATGGTTAGCATTGATCACGGTGATCACATTCAATGATTTGATAGTGTGCTGGAAATTTTTCATTTAGATCCTAGCTAACTTTGTGAAGTAACATGTTGCAATTCTTGGTGCGGATTTCGAAAAGTTGTTGTGTGTTCAAGGATGAATTTTTAGGTCCTATATAATTCTTGGATGAATTGATATGGATCATGTTTTAGTTTGAGTATAATATTTGTATCATTTTTTCTTATAGGTCTTAGTTGAACTTGTTGAGGACTATTAGTTGTAACATGTATAAATTAGAAATAGTTTGTAATTGCAAAGAGTGTGTGAGTAGTAGAAAAGAAGAAGGATATTTGTAATCTATAATTGAGGCAAATATTGTACTTCATCAGAACTATATTGGCATTGCAAATGCTATGAGTCAGTTTAGCCATATTGGATAGTTGTCCACCCTTGTGAATTATAATCGAAAATTGATCATTAAAGTTGACTAAGAGCCAGATCATTGTATTGTGAGCACTGATCTCTAGGAAGTGGTCTTGTAAGCACATGTAGATTCCTTTTTTTTCATTTTCTCTTAACTAGGTAGTACTTTTAATAGTGTACATTTATCTAGATGGTTTGACTCCCACTGGGGTTTTCCCTTAATCAGGTTTCCTCAAGAAGTTTTTTGTGTGTTCAATGTTATGTGTTGTAGATCTTGTATTACTATTTATCTTTTAGATTATTAATTGATTTAGTGGTTTTTTTAAAGTTTTAATTTATATTGCACAACTAATTCACTCCCCCTCTTGGTTATTCTTGCCTTCTTTTGGGCCTAATAATTGGTATTAGAGATAATTCCTTTTAAAAAATCTTAATCATTTGAAGGAGATCCAGCATGGAAAACATAAAAAAATAAATCCCTAAGTTTGATAGATCTAACTATCTAATATGGAAGGATCAAATAACTAATCTAATATGTATGGGAGATGAATATTGGGATATCACAGAGAAGCCTTAAAGGTCATCTCTATTGAGTTGTCTTAGGATACTACTAATGAAATGAAAAAAATTATGGAGAATATGTTAGCAAGGGAAGATTTGATGAGTGACTTTTTAGATACAAAATATTATCACATCTATGGATTGAGGATAGTGCATGAGGTATGGAATAAATTAGAAACTATATATCAGGGTGATAAGTATGCTCAGAACGCTAAGTTGTAGGGTGTTAAAGGGAAGTATGAAGATGAGTGAAAGTGAAACCATATCATCTTATATACAGAGAGTAAATGATCTAGTTTTTTTAATCAGATGTGTTCGTGGTACCTTGAATGATAATAATTTTTTATGAAAAATTATGACATATTTTTCCATGTGTTATGGTGAGAAAGTTGTAGCTATTGAAGAATTGAGAACTATAAGAGATATTTCAACAAAAGCTTTGGGTGGTAGACTTTGTTCCTATGAGATGAATACTCCTACTAAGGAACATCCAAATGTTGAAACAAGTTTCAAATTAAGTGTGACTAAGTATGATAAGGGATATATTTCTTCTAAAGACAACTTCAACCACTATGCTAATAAATGGGAAGAGATCATGGAAGAGGAAAGGAAGATCTGTGAACTTGAAACCATAATTCAAAAAAGACCACCTAAGGGTTCCGATAAGCATGAAGTAAAGTTATCTTTGAAATACTTTAACTATAATAATACTAGTCACATTACATCTTGTTATGAATAGCCCCAAGAGATAACTGAGAGGGGGGTGGGGGGGAGGGGTGAATCAGTTATCTACAAGTTTCAATTCTTTATCCAATTATGTATAATTAAATATAAATCATAGACACAGTGAAAGAACACTTGAACACAACACCAGTATTTGGTTACGGGGAAACCCAAATAGGTAAAAACCCCAGTGGTACTTGATACCCACTAATATTTTGTACTAGTGTATAATGATCCTTGCTAGAAGATCCTTTACCCTGTTATGAGTAGCTTTACAAAATATTAAGTATAGTACACCTGGTTAAGGGTTAGAACCTATTAGGAGTCTTTTACAATTGTTCCTGCTAGGGGAGAGGATGCACTATCTGAGAGCTCATTGCTCAAATGGGTGAAGGCTATAAACTTCTGAATCATAGATACACACTATATTTGGATCTTGGTGAATTGTGCTTTGACTTGCTATCTGGATCAGTTCCAATGAATATCACACATACTTTACTTGGTCACATAGAGCTTCTTTTGATGGTTCAACTCTTCACACACTCTGCTTTGTTTTGCTTGATCAACCATGAACCACATTTCAGCAATCATAAATGACTGCCTATAAATATCTTTCCTCCAAATGATATAATAAATTTGGCCTATTAGAACCACCTTTAAATAATATTATAGAAACCATAATAAACTATAACAACATTCTATCAGCTCTATATTATGGGTGCAACAGATCTTGGCACTCGTTCATATAATATAATTGTAGATGCACACTACACACTGTCGGCTCTACCAAAAACACTCTAACTTTCTCCTCAAGATGAATTAACTTATGTTCTCTTAACCAAACATCAATAAAAATTCTCCAAGCTTAACTCCAAGGGTGCATATCCTCAAGATAGGCACAACTCAAGAAACAATAAAATCTTTGTCAGCTCTGCTGAACAAACACAGGAAACTGCTACTTGCAAATAGCGACTGCATAACTTCACTTGCATTCATCCTCGGACCATGCATCCATGAACTTAGCATCACTAACATGTTTGAAACATATATCCTAGGGCACATGCCCATAAGACAACTATACGGACAACCATACATAGAACACTGTCTGTAACTCTGTTAGGAACACTGCTAACAGAAGTTGCTATATAATTATTTGTACTTACAATCAACCTCTGCACCCATGATATCATGTTCATGTATCATATACTAAAGGCTTATTGCATAATACTTCCTTGTATGCTACTTTCCATATGTTTTCATCAATGACAAACATACAGTCAGTACTGGCCTGCTAGCAAATCTCCAACAATCTCCCCCTTTGGCATTGATGGCAACATGTGGAATGAAAAACCACCATCAACCCAAATGAACATTTCTTTTATAACATTCTCCATTTCTTCTTCAAAACTACCCCAAAGTTGAATCCTCCTTCTGCTGCAATATTTTCTAATATTCTCCATTTCCTCAACTGTACTGCTATCATAATTGAATGCTGCTCCCCCTTAGTATATTACTCATCTTTTTAATTTTTTTTTCCATGACTCTATATATATACTCCCCCTTTGACATCAATAGCAAAGGGTGCCACTCATTTTAAGCATTGGTACTACTCTTGAGGTAGAGTAGTTAACCTTCTATCAGTCCCTAAGGAATGATGCCATTCTTGCTTCCTTCTAAGCAGAATCAGAGAAGGGAACTACTCCCAACTTCCCCCTAAGATACTCAAAAGTATCCTTAGGAAAGGAATTTGTGAATATATCTTCCAAATGTTCTTTAGTACTCACATAGTCCAACTTGACTTCATTCTCTACCATTTTCTCTCTTAGGAAGTGATACTTGATCTCAATGTGTTTTGTCTTTGCATGAATCACAAAGTTCTTTGAAATATTGATAGTGCTAGTGTTATCATAGTGAATAAAAATAGGATAATCAATCTGAATTCCAAAATCTTTTATCATCTACTTGATCTAAACAATTATAGAACAATTTAAGGTTGCTACAACATACTCCACTTCTACTGTTGACTGAGAAATATAGTTTTGTTTCTTACTTGTCCAAGTGATAAATCTATCACCAAGAAACACTTCTCCACCTGAAGTACTTTTTCTATCATCAATACATCCTGCCCAATCTGCATCCATGTACACATGAATCTTAACATTTTCTAAATTAGGATACCATAGAAAATCATCTAATGTTCTCTCTTCATCATCATCATCAAAATTACCAGAAGTGTTTGTAGATTTCTTATCATTGATTGTTGCTTTGAAGGTTGTGTCACTCTTTGGTTCTATCTTCAATCTTGAAATCTGAAAAGCTGAGATTTTGCTGATCAAGGTCTCTCTCTTGAAATTTGATGTAAGCTACATGGTCTCATCAAGGATGTTGATCTTTCTCTCATATTCTAGAGTAAGAGTAGTGATCAACTTGTCCATAATGTCTTCCTCAAAAATCTCTCCACCATTATTCCCGATTCCAACAACTGCTTCATTAATCCTCTAATTGTAAGCTCTAATATTTTCTTTTGGCAGCATCTCTAATGCATTGTATCTTTCATTCCATGTCTTTCTACATGCATCCTTTTCTTGTTTGTCTCCTTCAAAAATGTCTTCAAGGTGCTTCCAAATTTTATGGGTTGTATCTATCTTTTTTACTTCTAAAAATTTACCATGAGATAGGGTGCTGATAAGGGCTTCTTTAGCAATAACATTTCGATGAAACAATTCCTTTTGAGCATCACTAGCATCATCTTTTACAAGGTGTTCTAATGTAGGAATCTTGGCTACATGGATGGTTACATTAAAAACTTCAAAAGCAATGCACTGCAAATGGGTCACCATCTTGTTCTTGCAGTCAACATAATTCTCTCCATTGAACTTAGGACTTTCTTTCCTGAAGTATGCCATCTGATCAACCTCAAACTATTAAAATTTCTCTCCAAGGCACTTGGCTCTGATACCAATTGTTAGGAATAGTCCCAAGAGATAACTGAGAGGGGGGGGGGGGGGTGGGTGGGTGGGGTGAATCAGTTATCTACAAGTTTCAATTCTTTATCCAATTAAGTATACTTAAACATAAAGAATAGACACAATGAAGGAACACTTGAACACAACACCAATATTTGGTTGCAGGGAAACCCAAATAGGTAAATACCACAGTGGGACTTGATGTTGTCAACTCCAACTTATACTGTGTTTGAAGATTGTAGAAATTTATTATTATAAATGGATTTCCAAGACTGGGAGAAGGGACTGAAAGATATTAATCTAGTTTTCATTTTCTAAGAAAATAAGTCTCTATACTTGGTCAAGTATTACACAAGAGTCATTTTGTATATGAATATTGTACTAAAGCTTAATAATATATATGGTGTTCAAGTCATTTTTGTTGGAGATCTATTTGGGAAATGTGATACTGAGAGGAGGGGCTAATATCAGATATCACCTATTGAGCCATTTTAACATTACTGAAAACATGCATAGCATTATCATAAACTTCATCAATGTAATGAAACTAATAAACTAAACATCATTCATAAAAGTACTCATAACAATTTGATTTTGGTTACCCAGAAACCCTTGAAAGGTAAAAATGGGGTGGGAATGACACCCACAAATCTTTACTACTATAGTATAAAGTTTGTCTATTAGGGCTACAAATTTTGATTACAAAATATGATCTACCCTATGAGAGGTCTACCCTGTTAAGAGCTATAAGACTTATATAATCTACCTTGTAAAAGGATTTAGAACTTACAACTAAGTAAGCACTCGGTTAAGAGATTAACTAAGGTTGGTTAAAAACACTCTATTAAAAGATTAAAACTAATACACCTATTAGAATATCTCAGTACCTAATCCTTCGATATGCACTATATTTACTAATTATAGATCTTCTCCTTCTAGTATTAATTTGATCTTATCTATCAAGTATATCTTTGTTCTTCTCTTCACTACTTGACTCTATTCTGCTCGGTCACTGAACTCTATTAGAATACTTCACTGGACAATTGACTTACTCCAAGATTTAAGATCTACAATCTAGATTGTCTCATTTTGTCGCTTAACCTTTCCCTAATTCTAATCAGTTTCATACAATATATAGGGATTAATGATTACAAAATAGAATCATAATCACCTCCATGATTTCCTCAATAAATAGTAAACAAAATTTAGATGTTTGCCAAAATGGTTTACCTAGGTGTTTGTTCCATAACAAACACATCTATCAATTATGTCTTGCTCGACATTGGATATCTTTGACACTTGGCATTTACTATTCTCTATACTCTGGCAGTCGACATAGTCTTCTTTACTTAACTTGACAAAAATTGACTCAGCTAATACAAAAGTAATCAGTGACCACTGGTTTACTTGGTAATGACTACTGCTTGGTAAATGTACAATACATGACTTGGCCCATACATGATGACTCAATCACAGTGATGACCGACCAACATTGCTTAGAAAATCACTAAGTATAATACACTAATAGACAACAAACCTATAGGTATCAACAATCTCCCCCTTTGACATTAGTGGAAAAAACACTTTGTCATGAGATTTACATTACATTTACAAGATTACTTTAGTACTAACCAAAGTATACAAAATACTCCCCCCAAAACTTAACTCCACTGTACGAAACAATTTTTTTTACATTTGTACATATAAGACTTCTTTATATGACATACACTCTAATACATATACATATACAAAATTTAGTATGTCATACCATTTGGTTTTACTTCTGCTCTTTGATTCTATTACCTCCCTTTGTGACTTAACATGTCATTTTATTATTTCCCCCTTGTTTTTGTCACTTTAAGTTATTCATTGGTAGGGAGCTTGTAATATTTCTCCAGAAGTGGTTTGTGAAGCATCATAACCATGTGCAATGCAGAGTCCCAAATTTTAATATTATGATGCAGAAGTGGTAGGGAGTAGTAAAGAAGGTAGAACTTTCTACCATAATATCCAATTCAGAAGAAGTTATACTCAATGCACAATCTTTATAAAATAAATTGTGTGATGTAGAATTGTTTACAAAGGATAATCAGGAGCCAGTAGACAAGCTACATTTAGATATAAAATCTACAAGTTATTCATGTCAAAACCATCAATGAATATACCTTTTATCTCATGAAGAAATTTCTTTTGCTGATGTTCCCTTCTCAATTCTTCCTGTCTACTTTTCTTCTTTAATAAATCTTGTAATAACTGCATTTATTCATATGATAAGTTATATGTGTCCCATTTCAGAATCACAATAAATTCTTATGTTGTCACCTCAGGTGTAGTAGTTTACACCTTCTTTTTTTGTGCCATCTTCTTTGGTGTAGTGCCACTCAGCATCTATACAAGAGCTTTTATTGCCTCTTGTTCCTTAGGTTCTTGAATACTATTTTTTTTTTCTATATCCTTCTCTTCTTTTCCCTTATCCTCCACATGAGGATTTACAATCACTAGTGCAAAATGATCTTCTTTCTCTTTCTATGTCTCCTCGACTGATGTAGACTGAAGTGCAGTTGCCAACTAGTCCTATTCCTCGGTAGTGCTAATACCAGCTAACATGTCAATTGTAACAACTTTAGGATTGGCAATGGTAGTGTTTACAATTGACGTGACCTTAATTTTTGGATAGTCCATGACTTGTAATAGCACAATGTTACTACCCAACAAGGATGTATCCTTTGCTACCTCAACTTGTATTTCCTCCTCAGTTAATACTTGAGTCTTCATTGGGGTATCCTCAATGATGTCAACAATAGTTATTGTAGCTAAATTCTAATATTTCTCTTCATTGGGAGCTTCTTCCTATAGAATATGTGGCTCATTCACATCCTCTTTATCATCTAGCTCAACACCCTTAGATGTGCTAGCTTCCCATGGTGCACTCTTGTCAATTAATAGTCCAAAACTAATCTTCCAAGCCTAAGACTTTTCTGAACAACATCCTCAGCCTTGTGTTGAAGGATAGAATATGCCTTGAGCTTAGGATCAAATCGATTCTTGTACAGCTCCATAACTTCCTAAATTCTAGTAGGGGAAATGTCTGGTGAAACTTGAGCTAATGTGCTTTACCTTATATGCTTCTTGGTATAAGTGCATATTCCCACTTTTGTGCAATCCTTTGGTATATCTCATTGGGAATCAAGTTAGTCATTTGTAGTGGTATCATTTTGAATGTGCAAAACATTTCCAACATTGCTCCTTTGACTTTCTCCTTATCTACTATACTCATCTTATCAAATCTTATCTGTTTATGTCTAACTAGACTAGCAGAGGCCTTGATGTTGTGGCATATTTCATCCACAATTAGTTTTTTTCTCTATACTAGTGACTTCTTTATTTCTTCATCACTCTCTATTTCCTCATCATATTTCTCCAAAATTAGTTTCCTCCTAGGCTTCTTCCTTATCTGGCTTGGAACTACCCTAGGCTAAACAATTTTTATTTTCCCAGATGCAGGGGTTTTATTTTGCAGCTTGAAAGCTATAGTTGTAGAGGCTGCCCTTGTTCTTGGCCTAAGAACAAGTGATGAAATAGCCTTAGGTTTTTTCATTTTCTTGTTGACAGGCTTAGCAATTACTACCTTCTTACCTTTCTTCTCCATTACTTTCTCCTCTTCTTCACTCTCGCTAGATTCACTTGATTTATCTTTCCTTAGATCTTGTGTCAATGCAAGAGGTGCATCTACCTCTCTCTCTCTCTCTCCTATCATTTTCTCTGGGTTCTTTACTATCTTTTTCCTCTTCCTTTCCATGGTAGTAGATTTCAATCCCATGGTTATTTTAGCCTTAGCCTTCTCATAAGTTCCAAAATAGGTATCCTTCTTATCAACTTCCTCAGCTAACAAGGCTATGATTGCTACTATGGTCTCATCAATATTAACCTCATAAGGTAATGGCATTAGCCATGATACTCTTGGTATAACAACTTGAGCATATGTGAAGATGGTATCTAATAAGAAACAAATGTCCTATTTACACTTCTCAACTACGTGTATAGGAATCCCACTTCTCTTCCTTATTTTCTTCTTGAATTATACAAAGTAGTTTTCTATTACACCCTTGAAATTCTCTCCCATATGACTAATAAAATCATTAATTTGAACTATGATTGGCCTATTCTTATCCCAGACTACTCCACCAATAGTAGGAAAACACTTCTAAATATAGAAGAATAGACAAACTAGTAAGGAACTGAACTTACACATATAATTCTTTTCTTTCCATATAGAAGTAAGGTTCTCAGTAAGTTGAGTTAGTTGGAGCTTGACAAGGTCATAGGTATGATTCTTCTTGAGGATTTTCCAAGCTTGGTCCATTTCCATGCATGGGAAGCTATCCAAATGACTAGACTGATAAGATTTGTGAGCAATTGCCCTCAGTGCAAACTCAATCTCTGGATTAGTAATAGTAGAGATTGTCATTCCATGCTTATTCCATATTACCTGAGTGTTTTCCTAAATCTCCTCCTTGCTTTGACATCTCATTATTTTCTTACTGGGGAGTTTAGGGTATCTATTTACCTAGTGAATAATATCTTTTGTGATTTGCATTGGTCAATCCTCTAGCCAAATTTGCATATCGTGTACCATAGTACAATTTAAATCCAATCCACCTTGAAATTTTATGAAAAGTCAAGGGCCTGAACTAACATTTTAGCATCCTAAAAAATTTTAATGGCTCTAGCTCTCTTCCCCTAGTCTTTGCAATGTTTTTCATGTCTCCAGCTAAAACTCTTGGCAAAAATTTTAAAAATCTAGCCATTGGGTCCTGAAAATTTAAAATTGCCTTGGCCTTGTTATAATTTCAAGTTAACTTTTCAGGCCACTTAAAACCTTCTATCTTCATGTGCTATTTAAATGGGTTCACTTTATGTCATGCAGTTAGGTTCTTCATGTGTTGGTGGGGTCCCCTTTATATTTCGTAAGTGCCCATGTTTTAATTTTTCCCTAAGCCCTATAGTCCCTAGCCGAAATATTTTCCCTAAGTTGAGCTTTAATTTTTCCTATGTTTCAGCAGCCTTTATTTTCCCTGGGCCCAGCTCTGACACCATCTCCATCTAATGGTGGGCATATCTTCTCAAGCGATGTGTCAAACGCATGAGATATTGAGATGACTGTCGATTCTCTGTATGACGTAGCCTTTTTCTCATGAGGGTCCACTTGCCAGGTATTCTAATTTGGAGGTTTTTTATTGGTCCACGTAGTATGAGGTGGAATCCTATCAGTGGGCTCAGTCTTCTTGGCATTCAGGTAGGTTAAAGTCCATTTTAATCTTGTGGCTGTCATTATACCATTAATGAAACGTGCTCGACTTTTAATGCTACGGTATAGTGATAGCCATTGATTCTCTTTAAGACTGTAGGTGGGTCTGATTACATGTAGGCAAAATTGGCATTATTTGATTCATCCATGTATTTGCATAGTGGCTTGTTGTTAGTGGGACTTGAGCTTTCGGTGTGTCAGAGGGTCTTGGTCTTGTCAGAGGATTGACAATGGGCATGTCTTCATAAGGGATGTGTTAGATGTATGAGATTTTGAGATGACCGTTGATTCTATTAAGTGACTTAGCCTTTTCTTTTGGTGGGTCCACTGCTATGTGTTCTTCATTAGCGAATGATGATTGGTCCAAGTGTACTGAGGTGGACTTGTCAGTGGGTTTTCTAGTCTCAGGGAAGTTAATACACTACAAGATCTGATGGTTGTCATTATGCCGTTGATTGGAGATGCATGATGAATATGTCAGCGGTATGGTGATAGCTGTCGATCTTCACCAAAGGGGAAATCTTTGCGGTGGGTCCTCTATTAGTGGTGACTGGGTGGAGATAGAAAATGATACAGTGACATGTGGTAGTTTGCAGGTAGGCCTAGGTGGGGTCTGGCGGTCTTGATAAAGTTTTAGTTGTCAAAAAGTTTTAACAGGTTTCACTTGTTCACGAGATGAAATGGTGGTTCTCTAAATGTTTTAGCAGTTCAGTGAACAAGCCTTCATGAAATCACTAAACTTTCTGGCTAATAGATAAAGTTCTTCATGAACTGAGGAAAGTCTCTTGTCACCAGTTTGCCAAATATGGGACTGAGGCTAGACGTTTTCCTGTAGTCGCCAATTCACGCAGTTAAGTGATGGCTTAAGTTTTCTTTTCATGAATTGGAAATGCATTGTCGCATGTTCGCTAAAGGTAAACCTAGGGTGGCAGTTGAGTTAAAGATTAAAAGACCATGAAATAAAGAGATTGGATGGTCATGACTTAAAGTTGATGAAGATTCAAATTTTAACCACTGATTTGCTGCTAGCGCTTGGGGGTAGCTGTTTATTGCAGAGGGTTTCTTGTGACCAGAAGGACTAAAATTGAATGCAAAAGTGATTGGTTCTAGTGGGAAATGATTTGTTTGCCATTGTAGTGTGGTCCACGGTGTTCTTTGATCATCTACAGGGTCTGTACTATGCAGTTTTGTGCTCAAGGTGTGTTGCAGGTGGCTGAAAAGGTTGACATTTTGGGATGTTTCTATAATTCTCAGTATTTTCTCAGTGAGATTTTCATGATTGAGAATCAATCTGGGGCTTGTCTTCTCCTAGTTGCCTATTTTTCCACCCCTGTAATAACTTTTTGACCATTTCCAGTTGGTTGGGTGGTTGAAACCCTAACCCTAAGTCATCTATAGCTTGTTGCATTCTCTTTGAGAATTCCAAGATGACTAGGGAGTATAAGTTGTAGAAATTTTGATTTCGTAAGGGTTCCAAAACATTCTTTGGTCCCAGTTGGTTGTTGATACTGTTATACTGATAGAGGAGCTAGATTTCGGGTCTTTCCTATCTTTGTGTTGTTTTGATTGTATATTAATTTTGAATATGTTAATGAGAATGTTATTGAGTTCCAATCTTGCATTTGTGTATGTCTTGTTATTTCAGATTTAAGCTCATATATGTTGATGTCACAAAGTGTATTAGCATATGGTAAATAAAGAGTATTGTGAATTCATCTCTGAGTTCCTAACAAAGTTAGGATTAAAGTCTTTTAGGTGAGTTCTGTTGGTTGTGGATTATTCCCTTTGATCTTCAACTTGCAGATTTACACTTTGATGGATAATGTAAATGAAACTCTGACTCTATCACCACTTCAAAGTCAACAAGGAAGAGGGCCAACTAACAAGGATCAAAGGATCCTTCTACTCTTTAAGCTTCAATGCTCAGGTGGGTGTACCCTTGACTCACTTCTCTAAAAGAGTCTCAAAATGATGCCTACAATACTCAACACAAGTCTATAAAAGGTTTATCAAATGAATGTTTATGTTTTTAGTTGTTAACCATGCATACCTCAAGAGGAAGGACCAGTGCCTTATCCCAGGGCTAAGAGTCACCCAACTGTATACTTCAATTGAACACCTCAAATTAAACACAATGGAAACTAGAGTAAGTGCTTTGCCTATTACCCCTTTCCCTCAAGCACAAGGACATCAAATTCTATACCTGGCTGCAAACTCATTGAATTCACCTAAAAGAATTTAATCCTAACTTTGTTAAAAACTCAGAGATGAATTCAAAATACTCTTTGTTTACCATACATTAACACACTTTGTGATATTAACATATATGAGCTCAGAGACAAGCAAGAAGACATACACAAGATACAAGATTGGGATTCAATGACATTTTCATTAACAAATCCAAAATCAGCATACAATTAGAATGATACCAAGACAAGAGAAGTCACAAAACCAGACTTCTATCAGTATATTACAGTTAAGAACCATGGACCAAAAAACAACAATGTTTTTGAACCCTTACAAAATCCAAAATTTTGCAACTTATACCACTAACTGCCTTGGAATTCTCAGAGAGAATGCAACAAGCTACGGATAGCTAGGGCCAAGGTCTCAACCACCCAACCTACTGGAAATGGTCTAGAAATTTATTACAGGGGTGGGAAACACATCAAAATCAGGAAAGTAGAAACAAAAACTAATCCACAATCATGAAAAACATCTCTGTAGGTACAGGGGATCATAAAACCATGCTCAAAAGGACATCGTACAACATTCCTTGAGCACACAACCACCATGGTACAAGCTCTGCAAATGACCCAACCACACCCTGGATGACACTGCAAATAGAAAACCAGTCATATCTCACCAAACAAGGTCACTTTTGCAATAAAATCCACAAAGATGGTAAACCCCGTCTCAGAAAATCAAACTTAAAATGCAACGGCCATCATGCAATTCGCGGGCTCTAAGTTCTTCAAGTGTTTCCCCTAGTCATGCAATTGTGCATCCACAACACACTGCCACATGAAATGCACTCTAAAATATGCTTGGTCGCATGATCGCATAACCCAGCAACAGGTTATGTAAACATGCGACAACCCATGAACTGTAACCGCCAATAAAACTGCCACCACTATCGGAACACTGGCCCGACCCTATTTGGTGAACTGGTGACCAAAGAATTTTTGCCAGATCGCATAATACCTTATGCCATCACCAAAAGATCTAGCGATCATGCGACCATTGTTCGCTGAATCGCCAGACAAACTAGCAAATCACCAAAACTCCTTGTGAATGCACGGCAAGACCATACTTTATCGGCACCACCATCTTTTTGTTTGGACCACCAAAACCAAGACCCCACCTGGGCCCACCCAATGCCATGTGTCGCACCACCACTCACTGCAACCACTGAGAAATCCAAACCCAGGCCCACGTTCAAACTCACCTTCCCGCTAGCAGGGTCCAACCAGAAACTGCCATGACAACACCCTCCACCGAGCCCACCAAACAGCTACAGATTGGCCCACAGGGACACGTGGCACCCTATCGCATGATCACATAGCTTTGAAATGCGCTATGCGAACATGCACCAGCCCACAAACACTAACCACCACCATTACCGCTAGCCAAAAGAAAACTACCACCGCAACCGCCACAGAAACTGTCACCGGAAAATAGCCAGGACACAACTCTGCAACTATGAACAAGGACACATTTCAGCTGGTCACATGATCACATAGCCAAAGAATGGGCTATATGATCATGTGATAGCCAGCCAAAAGCTACCACATCACCACATCTGCTAGCGGACCCAAAGTGAACAAACTGTTGGCACCAAATCAGAGAGTGGGCGTATGATCGCATGGGTAAGGAATATTCCATGTGATCATACACCAATCATAGATCTTCGATCTCTGGCCCCATAAGGTCACACCTATGCTGTTAGAAAAGTAAACCGCCAAGCAGCCACATAGGACTAGGACCCACACGGCCATGTGGCAAGCGGTCGCATGATTGTATATTAGAAAAGTCTGACATGCAGCCATGCAATAGCCAATAGGGAAGAAGTTAGACCCACCACATGGTTGGACATGCATAGTCAAGACATAAAACAAGGAGAGCTGGCAGAAAAGATGAAATGTGGGGTCGAAAACACATAGTGTTTTTGGTACCAAAAGATAAGCAAACCAAACAGGAAGCACAAGGTTGAAAACAACACATAGGTTGAAAACAACATGGATTTGCAAAAATACTGTGGGTTTTCGACACTGTGGCAGAATTTGACAATATTTCTAGCAGACTTTAGAATTTGAATATCTTTTGGGATTTTGCACTTTAAGAGATGCAGATTGGACCAGAGCCTCGTGACAACATGAAGAACATAGGGCAAAGGGTACATTAAGAAAACTTGCAAGGTAATAGGCCATTTTAAAGGATTTTTTGCATGACATAAAAATGGCCTAACAGTGGCTCTAGTTGGGGATGATGGGTAACTTGTGCCCATGCAAGAATTCAGATCTCTGGGAGAGCAAACCACCAACTAGACAAGAACAGGGCACTCATGGGCTGAAGAATGAGACTGTACTGATCACTATCCATGCTCATACTTCACCAAAAATTTGCAGAATTGCAACTCATATTCATTGAAGCATGCTAACCTCCCTATCACACCACATTCCTTCTCTTAGTGCTCAGAACACCTCATAAGGAAACATTTCTTATCTTTGAAAATATTATACCTGGAAGTTCTGCAGTAAAAATCAACATGTTGGTTGGAGGGCAGGGCAGATCTAGAGCTCACCCTATAGCTCCATTAGATAACTTTGTCATGCAGAGCTGCCACCTCCTTGAGAGGAAAATGTTTCACTATTTCTTCTTCCAACCAACACAAAGCTACACCAGGTATACACACTCTTTATCAGGGAGAACACTAATCAAATAGAGACAAATCAGAGCCGCCACTCACAACTAGGTGAGAAAATTTTGCAAATGCTTATTTTTATATCTAACTCATTTCTAGACTCTCCCTAGTAGAGTCACCATTTTGTTGGTTGTGGATTATTCCCTTTGATCTTCAACTTACAGATTTACACTTTGATGGATAATTTAAATGAAACTCTGACTCTATCACCACTTCAAAGTCCACAAGGAAGAGGGCCACTAAAAAGGATCAAAGGATCCTTCTACTCTTTGAGCTTCAATGCTCAGGTGGGTGTACCCTTGACTCACTTCTCTAAAAGAGTCTCAAAATGATGCCTACAATACTCAACATAAGTCTATAAAAGGTTTATCAAATGAATGTTTATGTTTTTAGTTGTTAACCATGCATACCTCAAGAGGAAGGACCAGTGCCTTATCCCAGGGCTAAGAGTCACCCAACTGTATACTTCAACTGAACACCTCAAATCAAACATAATGGAAACTAGAGTAAGTGCTTTGCCTATTACCCCTTTCCCTCAAGCACAAGGACATCAAATTCTATACCTGGCTACAAACTCACTTAATTCACCTAAAAGGCTTTAATCTTAATTTTGTTAGAAACTCAGAGATGAATTTAAAATACTCTTTTTTTACCATACATTAACACACTTTGTGATATTAAAATATATGAGCTTAGAGACAAGCAAGAAGACATACAGAAGATACAAGATTGGGAGTCAATGAAATTTTCATTAACAAATCCAGAGTCAACATACAATTAGAATGAAACCAAGACAAGAGAAGTCACAAAACTAGACTTCTATCAGTATATTACAGTTAAGAACTAGGGACCAAAAAATAACAATATTTTTGAACCCTTACAAAATTCAAAATTCTACAACTTATACCACTAGCTACCTTGTAATTCTCAAAGAGAATGCAACAAGCTACAAACAGCTAGGGCCAAGGTCTCAACCACCCAACCTACTAAAAATGGTCTAGAAAGTTATTACAGGGGTGGAAAAGACATCAAAATCAAGAAAGAGGAAACCAAAACTAATCCACAATCATGAAAAACATCTCTGTAGGTATAGGGGATCATAAAACCAAGCTCAAAAGGACACCCTACAACATGCGTTGAGCACATAACCACTAGAGTACAAGCTCTCCAAATGACCCAACCACACCCTAGACCACATTGCAAATAGAAAACCAGTCATATCTCACCGAACAAGGTCACTTTTGCAATAAAATCTACAAAGATGGTACCCCCTATCTCAGAAAATCAAACTCAAAATGTAATGGCCATCATGCAATTCATGGGCTCTAAGTTCTTCAACTATTTCCCCCAGTCACACAATTGCACATCCACAACACACCACCATAGGAAACAGGCTCTAAAATATGCTTGGTCGCATGATTGCATAACCCAGAAATGGGTTATGTGAACATGCGACAACCCGCAAACTATAACCACCAATAAAACTACCACCGCTACCAGAACATCGGCCCGACCCTATTTGGTGAAGTGGTGACCAAAGAATTTTTACCAAATCACACAATACCTTATGCCATCACCAAAAGATCTAGCGATCACGCTGTTGGAGCTCGAAACTACAGATTGGAATTCCTATGAGTTTGCCTACCCAATGCTAAGAAAACCAATTGCTCTGGCCAACTAATAGGTTTCAGCCCTTGGGAAGTGAGTAAAAACCTCTGCAATTCAGGCTCTGCAAGACCTAGGCTGGTAAACCTTTCCCTTGAATTCTGTCTTCAACTTCCAAGGTATTTTATAGCAGATAATAAGATCCTCCAGTTACTAATCCTCTCAAAGTTTGGCAAAAGAGAACTTGAAAGTTATTAGAACTGATAACAATAGATCATAAATATGAAACTGTAATAAATTATTGAAATTTTATTGAATATATAAATGAATTTAATGGATAAGTCTTCACAACAATGCAAATCAAAACCAGATGACTGAAATCCTGTATGCAAAAATAGACTAGTGCCTTGCTTCCTTTTGGGCAATAGAGTCAAAATCATCCAACATTAATGTTCAACCTTAGAGACTGATTCAAAAGGAATCAATCACCTCAAATAATCAGTAAAATGGATATACAACTTAGGAAAAACTCTAAGCTATTCCAGAATTCTCTCAAATGATAGACCAATTGATTTATGCATCAATCAAAAGGATTTAACCATGCAAGATGAGCAGACAAACTGAAAATAATTGCAAAGAATCTGACTCAGAAATATATATATTAAATGATCATACTGAGGAAGTTCTAAATGATTTATCTAAGGGACTGATTGCAAATGATAGGAATCTACTTCCAATAAGAGAACAGGTCTACTCACGTATTGATAAAAGAAAACAATTACAAAAAGTTTGGGTTGCAGTGCTGATCAAAAATTATCTAAATAATGATGGTAAAAAAAAAAAAACTGCGTTCCTTTGCTTTACATCAACCTTGATACCCTTTATATAATATTTTATTCAACGGGTGCAACAAGCGAAGGGTTGATGCATCGGTTCAGAATCCAATCATAGACTAGCAACTGAACCATTAAAAATTACAAATAAGAATGATTTAATCATTCCTAATCAATATTTTAGAATCTAGAAAAATTGGTGCCAGCAAATATGATATAGTTATTTCTGCATATTTGCCAAAATCTTCATGTCTTTATGTTTCAAATATTGGTTGATAAATCTTCTTGATATTATCCTGCCAAAACAAGTTACAAATATCAGTTTCTTATAAATTCTTGGTTAACAGAATTTAAATAATGATAATATGTGTAAATAAATTAAATCATATAGTTATTTGACTATGATTTATTAAAAATTTATTATTTTGTATGTCAAGTAAATCCTTTAAGTTGTCCTCGGTCATTGACTAGACACGACCGCTCATATATATATAGTTCATCACCTTGTAAAATAACATCGAAATATTAGATAATCAAAAATAAAAATGCTAAGTTAACAATAATACTTATATTAAATATCATCTAAGTCCAATACGATTGCGAAATGAAATAATGTTTTTTTTAAATATAATATTTACTTCCCTGTTTATCGTTAAAAACCATCGCTCTTAGGACACGTGTCATGATCTTGCTATTTCGCAAAGCATTATGTCAGAGCTTGTGAAATAGCGATAGCCCTTTGATCTAAAAGTTTACTCTGCCCTATGAAAACTGGGCCCGCATGTACAAGTCATCTCTCGCCATCCACTCAAAGGCCACCAACTAGATTTAAGAGCTCTGAGGCCGTGGGTCCAAGGACATGTGTCTTAATCTCATGTTTTCGCATAACATCTCCTGAGCCCTCGTGAATTAGCCATAACCGTAGGATTTTCCTTTTGGTGCCAGCAGTGGGTCCAGGGACACATGTATCAATCTCGTGTTGTCGCATAGACTTATGTCAGAGTATGCGAATGAACGCTTATCGTCCGATCAAAAGGTAACAAAACTTTTATAAAGAACGGGCCGCGCGTGCACGTCATCCTGCTATCCAATCATAAAATGCCAACTGGGATTATTTTCACCTAGGCCCACGGAGATGTGAGTCAATGTGGGGACAAGGACACATGGCACCATCGCATAAGTTCGCATAGGTCTTTTGAAACCTATGCGAACTTACGGTGACCATAGATCTTCTTTAACATGGGTCCCATTAGAATTTCTGTGCTAGGATAAAAGATATTAAATGACAAAATTTTAACCCGCTCAAAACATTAGAATAGTAAATATTTAAATTCAAATTTTTTTGCAAACCCTAAGTAATTTAAAAATTAAATAACTTTTAAACTATTATAGGTAATAAGCTGAAATTTCTACCATGCGTATTTTAAATGATAGAGAACATAATAATATTAAAATAATAAGGAAAATACTAATTTCTTTAAAAAATAAAAATGTATTAAAAATACTTCCCTGAATGCTTTTAGGTATTAAAATTTATCTCAAAATTTGTGCAACACCAGTGGCTCTTTCTATGGGATGTGTATTTATACCTGAATACAACAAGATCCTAGCTATCTCTGGAGAGCAGACCATTAGAAAAAAAAACAAAAAAACAAAGAAACAAACAAGACTAAAAAGAAAAGATTTTAGGAATAAAAAGGTTTAAGAAATTGACCATGCACTGGTAATTCATGAACATATCCTTCTAGATCTTGTAAAAGATAAGAATTCTCACCTCCCTTACCTGTGATGATAAATGGACCTACCCATAAAGCATCAAATTTTCCATGTTTGCCTTTGTCTTGATCTTTAACGTTCCATCTTAATACTAGGTCTCCTTCTTTGAATTTTCTGTCTTTAGCCTTCTTATCAAATAGATCCTTAACTTTCTGTTGGAATGCAATATTCCTTTCTTGTGCCTAGTTTCTTATTTCATTTAATTCAGCCAACTCATATAATCTATCTTCCATGAAATCAACCTCTTCCCACTGTTCATCATTAATGAATTTATACACCGGTAACAAATTATTTAGAGGCAAACAAGCCTTCTTCCCATACACCAATTCAAAAGGGGTAAAACCAGTGGACTTCTTTATTGTGATCCTATCAGCCCATAATGCTAATGGTAACTTCGAATCCCAAGCTCTTTTGTTATTATCTAACATCCTCTTGATAATTTTCATAATATTTCTATTGCTGGATTCTGCTTGACTTACCTTGGGGATGGTAAGGAGATGAATATGATATCTTAATGCCATACTTCTCATTAAATTGAGTGAATTCCTTAGATCTGAAAGACATAGCATTGTCACACACAATTTTATGAGGAACTCCGAATCTAGTCAATATGTTCTCAGTTAAGAATTTTATCACAACTTTAGTAGTGGCCTGTCTAGTTGGTATAGCTTCCACCCATTTAGTGAAATAATCAGTAGCCACCAATATCCATTTATGTCCTCCACTAGAAACATCATTGATTTCCCCTATGAAGTCTATTCCCCACATCTGAAATGGTTCTTCTATATTCATAGGATTAAGAGGCAAAGCACCATTATATTTAAGTTTTCCTGAGAATTTCTGACATGATTCACATTTTTGAACATATTCATTAGAGTCCTTAAAAACATTAGGCCAATAATATCTAGCATTCAATATTTTATGTGCAGTGGTCCTAGCTGAAAAATGTCCTCCACATTGACCATCATGAAGCTCCTTAAGCACTTCTTTACTCTGAAACTTGTCTAAACAAAAAAGAAGAATACCATCTATATTTTTCCAATATAAGTCACCCTGAATCAAAACATATTTAGATGCTCTCAACTTTAATGTTCTTTTCTGATTATCACTAAAACCTTCAGGGCATTTCATGTGTTTAAGAAAATAAACAATATCAGTATACCATGAACACATCTCAATGCTGGTTTGTGTTTTACTTAAATCCATATGATTAACCTGCAGGGCATCCATATTAGATTCTGCCATTAATTTAGCCAATCCTTGACCTCTGATAATTTTTGTAATTTGTATTTCTATATCAAACTCTTGAACTTGGTTAATCGATCTACACCTCCTGCCAGTGACTTCTGATTGCCTGAAAATATCTTTAACTGCTGCATTGGGAACATATGCTACAATCTTTGCTCCAACCAAATAAGGTCTAAAAGATTTAACTGCCTTAACAAGAGCATAAGCCTGTTTTTCATTAATATCATAATTTAATTCAGAAGCCTGCAAAGTTTTGCTAAAGAAAGCAATTGGTTGTTCATATCCTTCATCATTTTTCTGTAATAAAACAGCAGCAATAGTATAGTATGAAGCAAATGAAAATAACTGGAAAGGCTTGCTATAATCAGGGGACTTTAGGACTGGTGCCTCTTTTATTGCTTTCTTGATATCAACAAAAGCTTCTAAAGCTTCATTTGTCCATTTTATATCAGCACCTTTCTTTAGCATAACTGCAATTGGTTTAATTATCTCAGAGAAGTTAGGAACAAATTTTCTAACAAAATTTATTTGCCCAAAGAAGGATTGAATCTTTTTGACAGTTTTAGGAACTTCTATTTTATCAATTGCAACAATCCTTTCTGGATCTATCTTTACTCCTTCCTTGGATACAATATGCCCTAATAATTTACCTTCTGTAATAGCAAATTGGCATTTTTTAGGGTTCAAAGAGATCCCATATTCAAGAGCTCTTTGAAATATCTTCTCTAGATGTTTACAATGATCCTCAGCCTTCTTGGAGTAAGCAGTCAAATCATCTTGATATATAACCATGATTATGTCAATAAAATCCTTAAATGCAACATCCATTGCCCTTTGGAAGGTAGCCCCTGCATTAGTTAAACCAAATGGCATTCTAGCATATACATATGTGCCCCAAGGTGTAGTAAAAGTTGTTTTGAATTGTTCCCCTTGTTTAACTTTTACCTGATTATATCCTGAGAAACCATCCATCATAGATAATAATTCATTTCCTGTGACTTTCTACAATAATGCTTCCATGTTAGGTAGTGCGTAATTATCTTTTAGTGATGATATATTAAGATTTCTAAAATCAACACATAGTCTAATATCACCATTCTTTTTTCTCACAGGAACCAAATTAGACACCCATGTAGAATGTCTTATAGGCTTAATAATACCGGCATCTCTTATTTTAATTAATTCTTCTTTCATTTTGGGAGCAAGTGTGGGATTTATAGGCCTTTGCCTTTGTCTGTAAGGTTTAGCATTAGGCTTCAAAGGAATCTCATGCTGAAATAAATCTTCACGGTAAGCTTTGAGGTCATCATATGACCAGGCAAAAACATGTCTATATTTCCTCAAAAGTCTGATAATGTCTGATCTTATTTTAGGGGTCAACCTTTTTCCAAGAAATATTTCCCTGGGAGCCTCTTCACTTCCTAAATTAATCTTTTCAATATCAACTTCTTTGGCATTATAATCCTTTTTATTATTCATAGCATCTTTATTATCAAATAATCTCTCCATTTCCACCAGGCCTTGTGGAACTTTATTTATTTTAAGCTGAATAATCTCTTGCCCATATAATGATTCTTTTCCATTAGTAACTTCAACATGTGCATTCAAATCAATCAAATGGTCCTCATATTCCTCTTCACATGCCAGAAACTTTATTATATCCCTGTCATCTTGAAAAATTTGCCAATTATTTATGTTGTCAGGAATAGCCGGCCTGGTCTTGATTTCAACCTGCACTATATCTTCACAAGGAATATTATTATGTTTCAAAGCAAGGTTAGCCATAAAATCTGCAAGAATATTCTCAGACCTATCTATCCAATTTATGGAAAAGGCATCAAAACATTCCATAGAATCCCATACTTCATTTTTATATCTTTTAAGAAGAGTTTATTTAGTAGCAAATTTGGATTTTACTTGGGATATGATTAATTCAGAATCACCAAAAACACTTAAGCATTTTATACCATGTTTACTTGCTATTTTTAATCCAAGTAAAAGGGCTTCATATTCAGCCATATTATTAGTACAGTTAAAATTTAAAAGAAAAGAATATTTAAACATTCTTTTATCGGGGGCAATAAAAATTATACCAGCTCCGTTACCTTCCTTGCAACATGCTCCATCAAAATACATCTTCCATACTGCATTACTAGTTAAATCTACATGTATCTTGATGGGATCAGTATTTATCATAGCATTTTTAGAAATACTTACTTGAAAGTTATCCATGTCAGAGTGGCAGAAGTGAGTAACTAAACTCAGATCCACATCCTCAATAATGTAAGGACTCCTAGCTTCCCTATCAATTCTCATATTCCTGCCATTCACTGGTATGGAAGCATAAGATAAATCTAATTGAATGCTACCTCCTACTAAATTAGACCATTGTCTGGATAGAAGCATACCATAATTTGCTAGAACATCTACTACAGTGATATCCATTTGATAAGAAATTTTAGGACATATAGGAAACTTGAATTCAACATTTTTCATAATTCCTATTACAGGGACAGATCTATTGTCCATAGCATAACATTTACCAAATTTAGTATCTACATCCATGCCTAGTTCTTTCATTACGTCTTTTGGCATAATATTTACAGCAGCACCAGAATCTATCATGCAATTTTTTATTAATTTATTATTTATCAATAGAGTGAGATAAAAAGGATCAATTTGATCTCCATTTTTGCTTAAAGAAGTTCCTAGATAAATAGCTGGATTTTCCTTTACTTCTTGGTTAAGATCTTCCTTATTACCTACATTGGACAATATTTTCAATGCTTCACTTTTACATTCAGGAATTTTAACTATTTCAAGTAAAGGAACTGATATTTTAACTTGAGATAAAGCATTAGACATAAATGAACAATTAGGGGAAGTTATACTGACCAATTTTTCTTTTGCTATCTTTGGATGGTCCAAAAGTTCTACCTTTTTGTCTTGAGCAATACCTTGCTGACTTGATTTCCTTTGATTGTTTTTACACTTCTCTTGCTCTGCATTGATAGTTTGGTTTCTTAATTTGTAGTTACTTCTTGCTTCTTCCACTGCTGCTATTGTATACGCTCTTCTTTCCTCTTCTATTGACTGTCTTACTCTAGGCATATCTTCTTGATCATTTTCATATTGATACACTCTATTCAGATCATCATAATTGAAATATTCATCAGAAGAACTTTGATCATCATAAGACCACATAGGACTTGTAGACAAAGCATTTATTACAGGCCTTTGACAATTCTCATCTTCTTGCAAACTCTGGGCTACTATGCAATATTCAGCAGAATGAGGTAATTTGCAGGGTTCACACCAGGGCTGATCATCCACCAAATGATTGTTTTTAATTAGTGGATTAGGAGTATGTAATTCTTTATTTACAGGTTTCCCATCTTTCCATTCTATTTTGTAGGGCATATCTTGTAACCTGTATTTATCATTCTTGTATGGCATTTTGTTATTTTGATTATATCTGAAATTATCTCTGCCACTATTAACTTGAAGATTTTTTACCATGTTCATTAGCTTATCAAACTTGTCCTCCTCCTTCTACTATTTGGGTTCCTTTGGGTTAAACAATCTGTTATCCTCTCTTTTTGTAATTATGCCCGCTGCTCTTCTATTGCTTTCAATCATTATTGCAATTTTAAGAGCATGTGCCAAACTTTGAGGTTTATGAGATCTTATTTCATAGTTAATTTTACTATCAAAGGCACTCATATAAAAATCTATCAGAAATGCATCAACAGGCTGAATTTCCCTTGGAATTTTATTTAGAACTTTGTTAAATCTTTTATTGAATTCAACCACTGTCTCATTTTGATTCTTTTTCATACTCGTTATTTCATGGGAAGCAAAAGAAGTTTCATTTTGATTACCAAATTGCTCAGTAAATTGATTTGCAAATTCATCCCAGCTTGAGATAGATCTATCAGGCAAGCTCCTGAACCATTCAGTAGCATCTTCTATGAGAGATTGAGCAAACAATTTCATGTAAACATCTTCATTAAATTCCTCAAATTCTTGTATAATGCTCTTTAAATTTATGCAATGACTCTCAGCTGATTCTATTCCATTCCCTGAGAATTTTGGAATGGCTTTCCTTAATTCTTTAGTTATTTCATTTGGGAATCCCCTTATGCCATAAAAATCTAACTGCCTGTATCTATCTAAAACCATTGGAGCTCTGTAATTATTTGTATTCTGATTAAACCCATTCCTTTGGTTCTGATTATTATTCCTGAATCTTTGATTGTTCCTTAACCCAAAATTTTGATTAGCATTATTTTCCTTTTGACCAAAATCTTGATTCCTATTTTGACATCCATTTTGCATTTTACCATTGTTTTGTTTCAGCTGAGTGGATGCATTAGAATTTGTTTTATTATTATAATGTTCTCCATCATTCCAATCATGATCTTTATTATTTCCTTTATTATATGACTCAAACAAAGGATTATTGTAATCACTAAAACTAATTCCATGATCCTTTCTATGAGGAGGAAAATAAACATGATTTACATTACCTTCCAAAGTAGCATCCTGCCTTGGTGATTTAATATCTTCCCTCTGTATCCCCATTTTCCTCAATACATCAGTAGGCTGTCTTTTCAGAGCTACAATCATATCTTCATCTACTTCACCAGCCTCAGCCATTTCTCTGAACAAGATGTCCCATTTATTTATTCTTTCTTCCTTTTTCAAATCTTCAGAATTGGATTCATGTTGAATCCCATCATTCCTAGAAGATGGATTATAATCTTCATTGTCTTCTTCACTATCTTTAAGGCTTGGGACAGGAAATTGTTCACAAGCATACATTATATCATCTTTATCAGAATAAGTCATCTTTGATGGCATTTTAGAGTTTGTGGTCTTTTTCAAACTCTAATCCAGTTCAATGTGATTTGGTTTCAAGGATCTTCTTCCTTTCATGAAAATAGAGAAAAAACCTTGACTAATATTTATTTACTTCAAAAACTTTGTGTAGAGTCGCCACTTTCCTATTGGAAAGAATAACTTTTTGTCTAGATTTGCCCTTCCAGCAGAGTGCAATGTCAAACAAAATCTGGTCTATAATACTAAAATTCTGAAAATAATTCCCCAGCAGAGTCGCCAATCTGTTGGAGCTCAAAACTATAGATTGGAATTCCTATGAGTTTGCCTACCCAATGCTAAGAAAACCAATTGCTCCGGCCAACTAACAGGTTTCAGCCCTTGGGAAGTGACTAAAAACCTCTGCAATTCAAGCTCTGCAAGACCTAGGCTGGTAAACCTTTCCCTTGAATTCTGTCTTCAACTTCCAAGGTATTTTATAGCAGATAATAAGATCCTCCAGTTACTAATCCTCTCAAAGTTTGGCAAAAGAGAACTTGAAAGTTATTAGAACTGATAACAATAGATCATAAATATGAAACTGTAATAAATTATTGAAATTTTATTGAATATATAAATGAATTTAATGGGTAAGTCTTCACAGCAATGCAAATCAAAACCAGATGACTGAAATCCTGTATGCAAAAATAGACTAGTGCCTTGCTTCCTTTTGGGCAATAGAGTCAAAATCATCCAACCTTAATGTTCAACCTTAGAGATTGATTCACAAGGAATCAATCACATCAAATAATCAGTAAAATGGATATACAACTGAGCAAAAACTCTAAGCTATTCCAGAATTCTCTCAAATGACAGACCAATTGATTTATGCATCAATCAAAAGGATTTAACCATGCAAGATGAGCAGACAAACTGAAAATAATTGCAAAGAATCTGACTCAGAAATATATATATTAAATGATCATATTGAGGAAGTTCTAAATGATTTATCTAAGGGACTGATTGCAAATGATAGGAATCTACTTCCAATAAGAGAACAAGTCTACTCATGTATTGATAAAAGAAAACAATTACAAAAAGTTTGGGTTGCAGTGCTGATCAGAAATTATCTAAATAATGATGGTAAAAAAAAAAAAACTGCGTTCCTCTGCTTTACATCAACCTTGATACCCTTTATATAATATTTTATTCAATGGGTGCAACAAGCGAAGGGTTGATGCATCGGTTCAGAATCCAATCATAGACCAGCAACTGAACCATTAAAAATTACAAATAAGAATGATTTAATCATTCCTAATCAATATTTTAGAATCTGGAAAAATTGGTGTCAGCAAATATGATATAGTTATTTCTGCATATTTGCCAAAATCTTCATGTCTTTATGTTTCAAATATCGGTTGATAAATCTTCTTGATATTATCCTGCCAAAACAAGTTACAAATATCAGTTTCTTATAAATTCTTGGTTAACAGAATTTAAATAATGATACTATGTGCAAATAAATTAAATCATATAGTTATTTGACTATGATTTATTAAAAATTTATTATTTTGTATGTCAAGTAAATCCTTTAAGTTGTCCTCGGTCATTGACCAGACATGACCGCTCATATATATATAGTTCATCACCTTGTAAAATAACATCGAAATATTAGATAATCAAAAATAAAAATGCTAAGTTAACAATAATACTTATATTAAATATCATATAAGTCCAATACGATTGCGAAATGAAATAATGTTTTTTTAAAATATAATATTTACTTCCCTGTTTATCATTAAAAACCATCGCTCTTAGGACACACGTCGTGATCTCGCTATTTCGCAAAGCATTATGTCAGAGCTTGCGAAATAGCGATAGCCCTTTGATCTAAAAGTTTACTCTGCCCTATGAAAACTGGGCCTGCATGTACAAGTCATCTCTCACCATCCACTCAAAGGCCACCAACTAGATTTAAGAGCTCTGAGGCTGTGGGTCCAAGGACACGTGTCTCAATCTTGTGTTTTTGCATAACATCTCCTGAGCCCTCGCGAATTAGCGATAACCGTAGGATTTTCCTTTTGGTGCCGGCAGTGGGTCCAGGGACACATGTATCTATCTCGTGTTGTCGCATAGACTTATGTTAGAGTATGTGAATGAACGCTTATCATCCGATCAAAAGGTAGCAAAACTTTTATAAAGAACGGGCCACGCATGCACGTCATCCTGCTATCCAATCATAAAATGCCAACTGGGATTATTTTCAACTGGGCCCATAGAGATGTGAGTCAATGTGGGGACAAGGACACACGGCACCATCGCGTAAGTTCGCATAGGTCTTTTGAAACCTATGCAAACTTACGGTGACCGTAGATCTTCTTTAACATGGGTCCCATTAGAATTTCTATGCTAGGATAAAAGATATTAAATGACAAAATTTTAACCAGCTCAAAACATTAGAATAGTAAATATTTAAATTCAGAATTTTTTGCAAACCCTAAGTAATTTAAAAATTAAATAACTTTTAAACTATTATAGGTAATAAGCTGAAATTTCTACCATGCGTATTTTAAATGATAGAGAACATAATACTATTAAAATAATGAGGAAAATACTAATTTCTTAGAAAAATAAAAATGTATTAAAAATACTTCCCTGAATGCTTTTAGGTATTAAAATTTATCTTGAAATTTGTGCAACACCACAGACGACCATTGTTTGCTGAATTGCCAGACAAACTAGCAAATCACCAAAACTCCTTGTGAATGCATGCTAAGACCATACTTTATTAGCACCGCCATATTTTTGTCCGGACTACAAAAACCAAGACCCCACATGGGCCCACCTGATGCCATGTGTCACACCACCACTTGCCACAACCACCGAGAAATCCAAACTTGGGCCTATGTTCAAACTCACCTTCCTGCCAGCACGGTCCAACCAGAAATTGCCATGATAGCACCCTCCACCGAGCCCACCAAATAGCTGTAGACAGGCCCACAGGGACATGTGGCACCCTATCACATGATCGCAAAGCCCAAAAATGGGTTATGTGAACATGTGCTAGCCCGCAAACACTAACCACCATGGAAACTGTCACAAGAAAATAGCCACGGCACAACTCCGCAACCACGAACAAGGACATGTGTTGGCCGGTCACATGATTGCATAGCCAAAGAATGGGCTATGCGATTATGTGATAGCCAACCAAAAGCTGCCACATCACCACATCCACCAACAGGCCCAAAGAAAACAAACCATTGACACCAAATTGGACGGTGGGCACATCATCACATGGGTAAAGAATATTCCATGCGATCATACACCGACCGTAGCTCTTCAATCTCTGGCTCCACAATGTCGCACCTGCACTGTTAGAAAAGTAAACCACCAAGTAGCTGCACAAGACTGGGACCCACACGGCCATGTGGCAAGTGGTCGCATGATCGCATGTCAGAAAAGTCTGACATGTGGCCATGTGACAGTGAATAGGGAAGAAGCTGGACCCACCACATAGTCGGACATGCGCAGTTAAGACATAGAACAAGGAGAGCTGGTAGAAAAGATGAAATACAAGGTTGAAAACACACAGTGTTTTTGGTGCCAAAAGATAAGCGAACCAAACAGGAAGCACAAGGTCGAAAACAACACACAGGTAAAAAACAACGTGGATTTGCAAAAATACTGTGGGTTTTTGATACTGTGGTAGAATTTGACAATATTTTTAGCAGACTTTAGAATTTAAATATCTTTTGGGATTTTACACTTTAAGAGATGTAGATTGGACCAGAGCCTGGTGACAACATGAAGAACATAGGGCAAAGGGTACATCAAGAAAACTTGCAAGGTAATAGGCCATTTTAAAGGATTTTTTGCATGACATAAAAATGGCCTAACAAGTTCAATGGGTTTACAACCAAGTAAGAATTTGATGTCCATGTGTTTGAGTTAAGGTCTTCAGCTGATGTATGTAATTGGGTGACTCTTTGCCCTAGGATAAGGCACTGGTCCATCCTCTGGAGGTATTTCATTGTCATCAACCACACACAAACATTCAAATGATAAAATCTTAAAGTAGTTAGTAAAGAGTATATAGTTGTATATCATTTAGTGATTCCTTCCAAGAAGTGAATCAAGGGTATACCCGCTTGAGCATTGAGGCTCAAAGTGTAGGAGGATCTCTTTGATCCTTGTCAATTGGCCCTCTTTCTTGTAGACTTTGGAGTGGTGATAGAGTCAAAGTGTTATTTAAGTTATCCATCAAAGTATAAATCTACAAGTGAAGATCAAAGGGAACTCCCAACAAAATGGCGACTCTGCTAGGGAGGACAATGAAGAAACATATGTATTAGGATCTTTGGTTGGGATTATATTGTAAAGTCAAAATCTTTTGTTGACTAGATAGATATAAAAGGTTGTAAGTGCACTCTTGTTTTCCTATTGTATTTCAAGTAAAGATTTCCCATCTAGGTGGGTGGTGACTCAAAAGGGTAAGAACCAGTGCTATATATTGTAAATCATGGACAAGAGGAGGAATACTAGGTCCTTTGTTAGAAAGAATCCAGAGGTTACTCTGGAGCAATTGCCTAGACAAGAGAAGAAGATTTGGATTAGATGGAATGGTGAGTCTACTAGTGCTCCCATTAGAGAACAAAGAAATACTAGAGCTAGAGCACCACATGTTTCCTCAAGTGAGGATGGTTCATAGGACAGAGTTTCTAGATTAGATGGTGGTCACTCTAAAGATAGATTTTATGATACCCCAGAGGCTGTATTTCAAGACAAGGGTCCATTGCCTGTAGGTCAAGATGAACAAGCTATAGAGATGGTTTTGGAGATATATTTAGATCTTGATGAAGATAATTTCAGAAGAGAACCCATGAGACCACGACAAGTCCACTTCCCATATCAAAATCTTTCTAATATGGATGTCTCATCAGGTTCTAATGACATTATGGTAGATCCAGATGATTTAAATGCACTAAGGTTACAATTGGTAGAGTAGGATGCCATATATAAGAGGTTACAAAAGGAGAGAGAGGCTAAGAAGGTGAATGCTCTAATAGAAAGATAGTCTCTCCTTAGAAAGATTAATGAAATGAAGGAGAGAAACAAGATGCTTTCTTCTGCTCCTAAAACTTTGCAACATGATGTCTTTGGTGATCTTGAGGCTTTGAGGAGTGAGCAAGAGTGCTTATTGTAAGATCAAGAATTTGATAAGGAGGGCCCTGTGGTTAGACAAGTGCAAAATTATGTTTCCCTCCCTAAAGATAAGGATGGGCATGAGATCACTAGGCCTGTTGTTGTCACTAGTGAGAAAGGAAAGAAAAAGATGGTGGGACATCAAAAAAGTAAATCATTGACAATACCAGGGGTCCCAACACCCAATTCAAATAAGGACACAGAAATAGAAAGAAGAAAAAAAGAAGATGAGGACCTTGCAAGAGAACTAGAGAGGGCTAAAATTGAAGCCTTCATCAGCCTTCATCAGCCAATGCTCTTGGTCCATCTGCTACTGAACTAGGTATGTCATCTATGACTACTATGATTCCACTTAGTAATACTACTAGTTCATTTCCTTCTTCATCTTCTAGGATAGGTGCAAATCCTAGGCAGCAGTCAAATGCACAAGTAGATAGAAATCTAAATGCTAATGTTGATCCTAGGGTTAACACTAGTTCATGTTTTCAAAGAAGACCTATGCAACTAGAAGGCTATAGGAAAATTAGTTTTGATGGAATTCTTGGCTATCTAAATGCTTTTCCAAATGATATAAGAGATAAGGTACCTAATTTTTCTGGTAATAATGCTATTAGTTGTGAGGAGCATCTTAGGTTATTTGTTAATATGCTTAATGATTATGAGGTAGAGCATGAGGATGTAGTCATGAAATTATTTATTCAATCTTTAATGGAGGATGCTAGAGATTGGTTTAAGAGACTTCCTGATAAATGTATTGATACTGGGGATTCTTTTGATAGATGTTTTAAAGAGCAGTATGGTGATAGGCCTAATGCTAGTTTCATGTTGAATTAATTCAATACCATAAGAAAAAATCAAAATGAATCTGCAGCTGAATTCAACATGAGATTTCAGAAGGGTATGCATAAGTTGTTCCAAGTTATGCAGTTAGATGACAATGTATGTTTGACCACATATTTCAATGCATTTGATGGAAAGATGGGATATTTTTTGAGGGACAAAGAACCAAGAACTCTTAGGGATGCTTTTAGGATTGCTGTCAATATTGAGAATAATATGAAGATATTAGGAAAGTTGGGTGGAAAGAGAGATGATCCTAAGTTTTTTGGGGAAAAGAAATACAAAAAAGAAAATGATAAGAATGTTGGAACTAGGAGGCAATAAGAAGATAAATTGGATAAGGTTCTTAATGTATTGAAGGATTTGAAGGCACCTACAAATAGGAACATCAATGCTCCTGCCAATGAGAGGCCTTAGTTCAACAACAATTTCAATAAGCAGAATAGATTGCAGAACTACCCCTACAACACCCAATGGAAGGATGGCAAGCCTATTGTCCCTACTGTAAGAGGAAACAATGATAGAGGTGTCCCTAACCCTCTACAAAAAGCTTCAATAAATATCATGGAGGACATACCTTGGTGTGTTGCATGCTAGTCCCCTCATTTTGTAGAGCATTGTGTGGTTGCACATTCTATGGCTGCAAATCAGGATTGTGGCAAAGAGGAGATAGATCAAGAAGAATATCAAGATGATGTTGGATGCAACATGGCTTCTTCATATCTAGGATATGAAGATGATTCTAATTTTGATGAAGAGGCAGATGTAAATTTGAAGAGACACAATTAGGCCCTTTTTCATCAAGATGTTTTTTCTAATAGTGAAGACATTGATAAGAAAACATGTAACATGAACTCTTCTTCTGAGCCAGTAAATTTGAGAAGACCTTCTAGAGAAGAGATGGAGAGGATTACTACAGAAATGATTGCCCAAGTGCAAACTAGAGGCATGGTGGCAAGGAATACAAATGAGAAAGCTGTAGGAATGTTCATAAAGAGTACCGACTTCACAGAGACTAGTGAGAATAAATCAAAATGTGATCACATGGTGAAATTCAAGAATGTAAAAGGTAATAATTGTGAGCCTAAGGGAGTTGGAGTTGAAAAATTTTCTAGTGAGATTGTGAAGCTAGTTAACACAATGGCTAAGATTGAAAAATTGAGGGTGGCCAATACACCTAATGTGTCAGATAAGAAAAAGGATAGTAAGGTGGTGCAGATTGAGATTCCTTCTTCTAATCCTATTGATATGTTATATGTATTGTCCCAAATTACAGTTAAGGTTCCATTGTCAAAATTGTTAAGGATCCCTAAACACAAATATAGAGATATTGCATGGGTAGATAATGTTCATAAAAATGATGTTGCATGCAATGGATCTCAGGATAAAGCTTTGAAAGGTGTTGCTACTCAAGGAATTGTGTCTCAAATTCCTCCAATATATTTGGACAGTTCTATCAATGCCAGCCTTGAAAATATTGATCCATTCTTTTAAAGTGTTCTTGTGAATGGAATGAAACAAAAGAATTGTATGATTGATAGTGGTGCATCTAATATTGTTATGCCTTTCAAAATTAAGGAGAAGTTGGGCCTTAAAGTTGATATGGTGCAATGCAGATGTTGTCCAATGGATTAGAGGGAGGTACTAGTTATTGGGACTATCAATGCAATGTCATATAGGCTAGCAACATATCCAGAGAAAGAATTGACAATGAGTTCTTTGGTAGTGGACATCCCTCCTCATTATGGGATGCTGCTATCTAGGAGATGGAGCACTACCATGGGTGGAAGTTTATAGTGTGATTTGTCCTATGCCACTTTCAAGATTGATGATCATTTTGTTAAGATTGAACAAGAGCCAAGAGTATGCCACATGATTGAAAGACATATTGATAATGAAACTACAGGTTTTTTGGATACTAACATTAATGCTTTTAGGGCAGAGATCCCTGTATTTGAAAATGAACCTATTTTGTCACCTATCTCTATTGAGGTAAGTGTTGTTTTTGTGAAGGGTGATTTGTGGGTAATGTACTTTGATGGTGCAAATTGCAAAGATGGTGCAAGAGTAGGTATCTTACTTATTTCTCCTGATGGAAACACCTACAAATTTTCTTTCACATTGAATCCTTTTTGTACCAACAATATAGTAGAATATGAGGCTTTGTTGTTAGGACTGAGGTTGGCACAAAAGCATGGTATTAAATGCATAAGTGTTATTGGTGATTCTAAGTTGGTGGTGTCCCAAGTCAGATCAATATATGCTTCCAAGAACAAAAGGATAAAACAATATAGGAATGCAGTTTGGGATTTGATTGAGCATTTTGATGCCTTCAATATTGAGTGGAAGGATAGGAGTAACAACAGGATGGCTGATTTATTATCCAATATTGTAATCAATCCGAATGATATTACATTTTTTGGTATCTCTAAAGTTGAAATTCAGGCTAGGCCTAGCATACCAGATAATATTGAGAATTGGCAAGTTTTTGATGATGATAATGATATCTTGAAGTTTATGAATTGTGAAGATCAGTATCATGGTTAGGAATTTGATGTTTTAGCTTTGGTTGAGTCAATAGAGGGAAGGGAGGTTGTCTTTGGCAATGAGGTCATTTAGCTTAGAACTAACAAGGTGCCCAAGGGGCTCGTTGTTTTGGAGAATATCTTTGCTAACCAAGATAGAGTTCAAAAGAATATCAAAAGAGAAGATCATGCTGATCTAGAGGAGATAAATCTTGGAACACATGAGGCACCTAAGAAGGTATACATTGGTAGAGATATATCTCAAAACGTAAAGAAATCTTTGATTGAATTATTGAGAAAATTCAGGCATGTTTTTGCATGGTCATATGATGACCTAAGGTTTTATAGAGAAGATTTGTTTCAGCATATTATTCCATTGAAAGAAGATGCTAAACCTTTCTGACAAAAAAAAGGCCTATTAATCCCAATTTGGCACCCAAGATGCAAGAAGAGTTAATGAATATGAGAGATGCTAGAATTATCAAGCCTATAAGGCACTCTTCTTGGGTGTCAAACCTTGTACCTATGAGAAAAAAGAATGGTGACATCAGGCTTTGTGTGGACTTTAAGAATTTGAACATCAGCTCATTAAAGGATAATTATTGTCTGCCCAATATGGAAGCTATGTTGCAGAGAGTTACTAGATCAGAATTGATGTCTATGATGGATGATTTCTTTGGTTACAATCAAATCATTGTAAAAGAATCAAAACAATTCAAGACAACTTTCACAACACCTTGGAGGACATATGTTTATGTGAGGATGCCTTTTGGTCTCACAAATGCTGGTGCTACTTTTCAGAGGGCAATGGATGTTGCCTTTTCAAATTTTATAAATGATTTCTTTGTTGTATATCAAGATGATCTAACTACCTATTTCAAGAAGGAAGAAGACCATTGTACTCATTTAGAGAAAATATTTATGAGGGCCTTGGAATATGGCATTTCATTAAACCCAAGGAAATGTGTATTTGGTGTCATTGAAGGTAAGTTGCTTGGCCACTTAGTTGGGAATCAAGGAGTAAGAATTGACCCTGAGAGGGTAGTAGCTATTAATAAAATTCAGAGACCAAAGAATGTTAAAGGGATCCAGTCCTTCTTTGCTCAGGTCAATTTCTTAAGGAGGTTTGTGACAAACTTTGAAGAGGTTACTAGACCTATTTCTAAGATGTTGAAGAAGGGATCTACAATGAATTGGGAGGGTGAGCTTGATGAGGCTTTCAAAAATATCAAGCAGGCTATCAAAGATGCACCAGTGCTTAAGGCACCTAATTATAATGTCCCAATGCATATCTTTTCCTTTGCATCTTTTCACACTATAGTTGTAATTTTGTTACAAAGGAATAAGGATGGTTTTGAGCAGCCTATTGCATTTTTTAGTAAATCTTTGTAGGCTGTTGAATTGAAGTATGACATAAATGAAAAATAAGCATATGCACTTGTGAAGGAAATCAAGGCTTTTAGGTGTTACTTGATGGGAGTAGTTGTGATTGCTTTTGTGCCAAGTCCAGCTATGAAGGATATTTTCTCATAGTAGGAGGTGTCTGGAAGAAGATGCAGATGGATCAATAGGATCCAAGAATTCAATGTTGAGGTCCAGATTACTAAGTTGGTTAGAGGACAAGGATTGACAAAACTAATGGCTCAATCCAATCTTGATGCAAATCAGGTAAATAATTGTAAAATTGATTATACATGTGACATGGACGATTATATCTGGTATCAGGATATCAGTTATTACTTGAGAAACATGAAATGTCCACATAACATGAATGATAATCAGAAGAGGACATTGAAATTACAGGCCATCAAGTATGTAATTGTGAAGTGTAAATTGTATAGAAAGAATTTGGATTGCATACTATTGAAATGTGTAGATGAAGATCAGGCTAATAAGTTGTTGAAAGAAATGCATGAGGGAGTTTGTGGTGGGAATTATATGGGTAAAACAACTACTCATGAAATCCTAAGAGCAGGATTCTGGTGGCCCACAATCTTCAAGGATGTAGAATAGTTGGTGAGGAGGTGTGATGCTTGTCAAAGGTTCTTTGGTAAGCTTAAATTTTTAGGTAATATGCCATTAAAACTAGTAGAAGTGCAGGCTCCTTTCCAACAATGGGGAATTGATTTCATAGGGGAGATACCAAACAAGTCTAGTGGGGGACACTCATGGATCTTAGTTGCCACTGATTACTTTACAAAGTTGGTAGAGGCTATACCTACAAGAAATGAAACTAGTAAGGTGGTAATTGATTTTCTGATGAATAATATTGTTACAAGGTTTGGATGCCCTGATAGAATAGTAAGTGATAATGCAATGTGCTTCAGGTCTACTGAATATAAGGACTTCTGCAAAGATTTGGGAATTTAGATTTCTAATTCCTCACCATATCATCCACAAGGAAATGGTCAGGCAAAATCTACTAATAAGAGTTTTATTAAGATTTTAAAGAGGATTCTTGAAAGGAATAAGAGGGCATGGAATCCAAAGCTTACATTAGCTCTATGGGCTAATAGGGTAACTGTGAAGAGGGCAATTGGTTGTGCACCATTTGACCTAGTATATGGAATACATGCAAGAATGCCTCAGAATAATTTATTGGAAATGTATAAATTTGTTTAGTTATATGATGATGACATAGATGATGAGATGCAATGGAGAATTGAGGACCTCATTAGGTTGGATGAGACTAGAAGAGAATCAGTTGCAAGGAATGCCAAATTGTAGTTGCAGGTTAAGAATTTGTATGATAAAAAAACTATTGACATGAAGTTTGAGCCTGGTGATTTGGTGTTAGTTTGGAATGCCAGACTAGAGGATAAGGGAAAACATGGTAAATTTGATCCAATTTGGCTACGGCCATATCTAATTCATTAGAAATGGTGCCAGGATTCATACATTGTCAAGGAATTGAATGGTGATATTCAGGAATTACCAGTTCATGGACAATTCTTGAAGAAATAATTTAATTGAGGTATTCTATTTTCCATGAATGGTAGTTAGGTTTGTACATTTGGTAAATTCTATAAATAGTTGCTTTCCCCTATTCTATTTTGTCCTGTTCCTAAGGTTTTGCCCTCTGGCTCTCAGTTGTCTAAAATTTTGTCCAGTAGGTGGTCTACTATAACCAGTGATTCTAGATTCTTTTCATGCCTACAAGAGCCACTCATCCCTAGATAGAGCCACTGTTAGCATGCTAAAAAAATTTCATGGCTCTAGCTCTCTTCCCCTAGTCTCTACAATGTTTTTCATGTCTCTGGCTAAAACCCTTGGCAAAAATTTAAAAAATCTAGCTGTTGGGTCTTGAAAATTTAAAATTGCCCTGGCCATATTATAATTTCAAGTTAACTTTTTAGGCCACTTAAAACCTTTTATCTGCATGTGCTATTTAAACAGGTTCACTTTATGTCATGCAGTTAGGTTCTTCATGTGTTGGCAGGGTCCCCTTTATATTTCCTAAGTATCTGTGTTTTAATTTTTCCCTAAGCCCTATAGTTCCTGGCTGAAATATTTTCCCTAAGTTGATCTTTAATTTTTCCTATGTTTCAGCAGCCTTTATTTTCCCTGGGCCCAGCTCTGACACCATCTCCATCTAATGGTGGGCATATCTTCTCAAGCGATGTGTCAGACACATGAGATCTTGAGATGGCCATCGATTCTCTATATGACGTAGCCTTTTTCTCATGAGGTCCACTTGCCAAGTATTTTGATTTGGAGGTTTTCTATTGGTCCACGTAGTATGAGGTGGAATCCTGTTAGTGGGACCGGTCTTCATGGCATTTAGGTGGGTTAAAGTCTATTTTAATCTTGTGGTTGTCGTTATACTATTAATGAAACATGCTTGACTTTTAATGCTACGACATAGTGATAGCCATTGATTCTCTTTAAGACTATAGGTGGGTCTGATTACACGTAGGCATAGTTGGTGCTATTTGATTCATCCATGTATTTGCACAGTGGCTTGTTGTTAGTGGGACCTAAGCTTTTGGTGTGTGAGAGGGTCCTGGTCTTATTAGAGGATCGACGGTGGGTGTCTTCGCAAGGGATGTGTCAGATGTATGAGATTTTGAGATGACCATTGATTCTATTGAGTGACGTAGCCTTTTCTTTCGATAGGTGGACTACTAGATGTTCTTAGTTGGAAAATGATGATTGGTCCAGGTGTGTCGAGGTGGAATTGTCAGTGGATCCACTAGTCTTAGGGAAGTTAATACACTACAAGATCTAATGGTTGTCATGATATCGTTGATCATATATGCATGATGAATATGTCAGTGGTATGGCAACAGCCATCAATCTTCACCAAAGGGGAAAGCTTTATGGTAGGTCCTGTGTCAGTGGTGACTGGGTGGAGATAGAAAATGATATAGTGACATGTGGTAGTTTGCAGGCGGGCCCAGGTGGAGTCTGGTGGTCTTGATCAAGTTTTAGCGGCTGAAAAGTTTTAACAGATTTCACTTGTTCACGAGATGAAATGGCTGTTCTCTAAATGTTTTAGTAGTTCAATGAACAAGTGTTCATGGAATCGCTAAACTTTTTGGCTGATAGATAAAGTTCTTCATGAACTGATGAAAGTCTCTTATCGCCAGTTCACCAAATATGGGACCGAGGCTAGATATTTTCCTGTAGTCACCAATTGACGTAGTTAAGTGATGGGTTAAATTTTCTTTTCACAAATTGGAAATGCATTTTCGCATGCTCATTGAAGGTAAACCCAAGGCGGTAGTTGAGTTAAACACTAAAAGATCATGAAATAAAGATATCAAATAGTCATGACTTAAAGTTGATGAAGATTCAAATTTTGACCGCCGATTTGTTGTTGGTGCTTGGGGGTAGCCATTTATTTTCAAATTTGAATTTGCAGAGGGTTTCCTATGACCAGAAGGAATAAAATTGAATGTAGAAAGGACTGGTGCTAGTGGGAAATGATTTTTTTGGCATTGCAATGTGGTCTAGGGTGTTCTTTGATCATTTGCAGTGTCTGTACTATGCGGTTTTATGCTCGAGGTGTGTTGCAAGTGGCTAAAAGGGTTGACATTTTGGGATGTTTCTATGATTCTCAATAACTTCTCAGTGATATTTTCATAATTGAGGATCAATTTGGGGCTTGTCTTCTCCTGGTTGCCTGGGTTTCCACCCCTGTAATAACTTTTTCATCATTTCTAGTTGGTTGGGTGGTTGAAACCCTAACCCTAAGTCATTCGTAGCTTGTTTCATTCTCTTTGAGAATTCCAAGATGACTAGGGAGTATAAGTTGTAGAAATTTTGATTTCGTAAGGGTTCCAAAACTTTCTTTGGTCCCAGCTGGTTGTTGATAGTGTTATACTGATAGAGGAGCTACATTTTGGGTCTTCCCTATCTTTGTGTTGTTTTGATTGTATATTGATTTTGAATATGTTAATGAGAATGTTATTGAGTTCCAATCTTACATTTGTGTATGTCTTCTTATTTTGGTTTTAAGCTCATATATGTTGATGTCAAAAAGTGTATTAGCATATGGTAAACAAAGAGTATTGTGAAGTCATCTCTGAGTTCCTAACAAAGTTAGGATTAAAGTCTTTTAGGTGAGTTCAGTGGGTTTACAACCAAGTAAGAATCTGATGTCCATGTGTTTGAGGGAGAGGGGTAATAGGCAAAGCACTTATCTTGGATTCAATTGTGTTTGAGTTAAGGTCTTCAGCTGATGTATGTAATTGGGTGACTCTTTGCCCTAGGATAAGGCACTGGTCCATCCTCTAGAGGCATTTCATTGTCATCAACCACACACAAACATTCAAATGATAAAATATTAAAGTAGTTAGTAAAGAGTATATAGTTGTATATCATTTAGTGATTCCTTTCAAGAAGTGAATCAAGGGTACACCTACCTGAGCATTGAGGCTCAAAGTGTAGGAGGATGTCTTTTGATCCTTGTCAATTGGCCCTCTTTCTTATAGACTTTGGAGTGTTGATAGAGTCAAAGTGTTATTTAAGTTATCCATCAAACTATAAATCTACAAGTGAAGATCAAAGGGAACTCCCAACATAACCTTTTCTCGATAACCTTCTGGTGTTCCAGCTTCAACACCCCGTTGTTGCACAGTTTGTCATATTCTTCCCTAAGTTCATAGTGTTGGTGTTCTTTTCCTTGCAGGACCAAACTTGAATCAAATGGTTGGGCTTGAAACAGAGGTTAGGCACTCAAGCTTGACAAGAAAAACAAACCAATTGATGAGGATAGAGAGAAATCCTCCTTCTTCTTTGAGCTCCACATTCACTCAGGTGGGTATTGCCTTATCTGCACATTCAAGACACCTCATGACAAACCAAAGGCCTACAGACAGATTAATTTGAAATAGCAATCAATCTCCTATAGGTATCTTGTACCCTAATGATAGAAAGTCTCATGCAATAGCCCTACTTGCATGGAATGAGACTGAAAGCTAGAGACATATCCTAAAAATAAGAAAGGGAAAGGGTAGAGCTGAAGGGAAATGATTTGAATAGATTGAAAGGACCCCTAAGATGCCCTAAGTCTCTGATAGACCATTGCCTTATCCAATGGGCCACAGAGTCAAATACAATATTGCAAGGGACAGCTATGAAATAAGAAAATAATATACTCAATGTGTTGATGCTTAACATCAATCACACACCATGACCAAACCTCAACTTAACACCCACATGTGCATTCAAATATGTTATTACCCATCAAAGGATTTTGACCCTCCCCTTAGAAGAGACCTATGAATAGACAATACATTAACCAACATCCACTGGAAGACAAGCATGACCTATCCTTGATATTTCAGTTCATACATACATGAATACTAACCCTGGACTAGTTATCTTTGCGAAGACAACTCCACCCACAAGCTCTTAGGCAATGCAAAGTAGAAAAACTAGACATCCTTGATGCATGACTAATGAGTTCAGAATTCAAATGGAGATAGCTTGAGAACAGTAAGAGTATATTAACTTCTCATACATAAGACAACTCTGTTGCAATATGCATCATATTCTCTGAACCGGCAATGGAAGAAGAACACCCTATATGTAGAGAGAAGGAGAAATCTGCAGAACAAAACCTTTCACTAGAACCAGAAAGGAATTCTAAGCTAGAACCACTAGAACTGACAAAAATTCAGAACCCTTACACAGTCAAAATTTTGACTATTTATACCACTAGCTGCCTTGGAATCCTAAACTAGTAGGATGCAACAAGATATGGGCAGCTAGGGCTAAAGTTTCACCCACCAAAAAAATCAAATTAGAATTCAAAAAAATTTATCACAATTCAGAGGGAAAAACATCAAACCCAGCAAGCAATTAACACTTGATCTTCAATCATGAAAGAATCTCTGAAAGGCACCGAAGATCAATCAAAAATATGCAAAACTCAACTAGAAGTGACCCTACAACTACTTTTGGTACATTTCATTTACTTCCCTATGGCAAGGAACTCCTCTTCTGCAATCATCTCACACCCTGGAGCACACTGGAGACAACAAACCAATTGCATCTCACCAAACAGGGTCATTTCTGCATTGAATTCCATAAAAATGGTACCCTCTGTCACTGGAAACTCTTAGAAATTCAAACTCAAACTACAACGGTCACCATCCAATTCGTGGGCTTGTGTTCTTTAACTATTTTCCCTTTGTCGCACCATCGCATAGTCATGAACTTCACTACCATAGGAAACTAGGCTATATATGTGCTTGGTCACATGATCACAAGGCACCAAACTAACCTTTGCAATCATGTGATCATGGCTTCTTAACCACGCAATGCTGACCACAAACCACCCTGAGAAGTCCTCGGCCCCACCACCAATTGCCAACCAATCAAAATTGAACACGCCGACAAGACCCACATAGTGGACCCACCCTAACTCTGCAACCATGATGTCAGATGGTTAGTCACATGATCACATAGCTCAAGGATGGGCTATCCAAACATGCAACAACCTACAATCTGTTTACCACCTCACACCCCCGCAAAACTACCACCACTAAGTCCTAATGAAAAACGCCAGTCGCATGATCGCTTAGCCTTGAAAAAGGCTATGTGAACATGTGACTAAATGTTAGCACTTACCACTGAAAGTCAAACATGCTCGGGCACTACAAACATGGGTCCCACCACAAACCCCCTGCCACTGGGAACACTGGAAACCAATCGGAACTTAGCATGTCACCACCATGGATGCCATACTACCACCTATGACTAAGCCCCAGGGACACGTATCAACTGGTCGCATGATCACATAGCCAAAAAAATGAGCTATGCGATCATGTGACAGCCAACCAAAGGCTGCCACATGACCACCTCTGACAGCAGGCCCATAGTGAACAAACCCATCGGCACCCAATCAGATGGTGGGCACATGATCACATGGGGTGAGAATATTCCATGTGATCACACACCAACCATAGATCTTCAATCTTTGACACCAGGCAATGAAAAGAACTGGGACCCATGAACTAACCGCCCACCAGGTCGTGAGATGTCAGCCGCTAACCACCAAGAATGAAGAGATTACACAAATAAAGAGAAATAGACCACACACAAGGTTGGTGAATGTTAAGGGATTAACTGCCAGAAACCAGGGACCAGGAGATACCACAAGTCACCAAGTCGTGGAATGAAGACATAACTGCCAGCCAAGTAGAACAACAGGAAGAACTGGACCCATGTGGACAGGTGGCAAGCGGTTGCATGATCACATGTCATAAAATTATGACATGCAGCCATGTGAGAACCAATCAGAGAAGAGCCTTTGAAAACCTAGGCCCACCATCCATCGCACTTGCGCAACTAGAGAACACCAACAAATAGGAAATTGTGAGGTCAAAAACACACAGGGTTTGACACAGCGAAAGACCGAAAACACATAGAGTTTCCATGCAGACCAAAAGATAAGTGCACCAAAGTTGGAAGGAACAAGGTCAAAAACAATGAAGGTTTTCAAACATACCAAAAACATCATGGATTTTCAGAAACACTGTGGGTTTTCGACATTGTGGTAGATTTTTAAAAACATTTCCTGTAGACCCTGAAACTCGAATAACTTTCTGGATTTGGCAATTCAGCACGTGCAATTTGGACTGGAGCAAGGTGAAACATTGGAGAACACAAGGCTGAGGGCACTTCAAGAAAACTTGCAAGGAAATAGGCCATTTTCATAAGATTTTGCAATGATAGGAAAATGGACTAACACATAGTCTCTAATTTCTCTAATATTACACATATAGCACGACTAGATGTCATTTATCATCAAAAATTTCTTAGGGGTTGATGACAAGGATCCACTAAGATCTCCCATGATTGTGATCTCTAGGATGGATTGAAACTTATGTGGCCTACACACCTCATTTATTACCAATTAAATATTGAATACCTCCTTTCCTTGTTGCTTTATTCAAACTAATGACAATGATGCCATTTATCTCAACTAAAAATTCTCGCAAAAGATTTTACTCTGTAAAGTACCTTTGCACATGTGTTCTTCAGATGATTTATCGATGACACGCTGTGAAGATTTTTAAAATTACTCTTAAGCTCTTAATCACATTGGTTACATGCACTCTGGATCACTCAAAGAAATTTTCAATTCACTATTGAAGTGAAATGAATGGTAAATTCTTTCTTTATAGACTTTAAATGATTAGATTAGGGCTTCTTAAATGTTCTGTACACATTCTAGGTGAGATATAGCTATCTCGGCAATCTCATGTTAATCTCAACCAACACAAGCTTGGTCAACACAACCATTCCATTATAGCTTTGTCTACATCACATCTTGGCTATCATAGGTGCTCGGTATACATTGATAAATCAGTTATTTCAGACTAAAACATTCATGCTCGACATCAAATATGGATTGTTCCACTTAGCTCAAATCTATCCTAATGCATCTTTATTCATGAAAATATGGAAGTTTTCTCAATATATGTCAAGAACTAATATAAGATAAAACATTGTAAAACTTAGTTCCATACATACCTTCTTTTCTTAGTTCGAAGTAGTGTGATCACCTAATCCATCAGATTGGGTGACCTCAGGTGTACTCGCTTCACTAGTGCTTCCCTCTTCTTTCTTCTTCCATGTTTTGTTCATCTAATTTCTCATTTTCTCAATGATTTCTTCATTCTTGTTTAGATCACTACTCAGTATGGGTGATCTTTAATCTTTCTTCAAATGTCCTATCTTTTTGCATTTGTAGCACACCATACTTCCATTCATCTGGCTCTTGGATTTTCCTCTAAAGTGAGTCTTTAGACAATTTGCTCCAATGTACCCATAATTTCCACACTAATGAAAACTATATCAAGTGTTATAATCCCAGTTGTATGTTTTACCCTTCTTTGGTGACTTGTTCTATTGATTTTATGACTGTTTGGGCTTTGATCTGCATTCAAATGTTCTACATCCATACTTTTGATAGTTGAAATAGTGTACTTGAAATTTTGGTGAGATAGGTGAATTACTGACCTTTGTCCTATATTCTTTTGCCTAATGTCCATGTTACCTATAGTTAAAGAATAATCCATTAAATTTAGGTTTATGTTTAGACTTACCATGTTTTCTTCTATAGACATTAGCTATCTCCTAGCTTTCCACAATGATGACATGTGGGCTTGTTTTGCTTTAGTTTAGCATTCCTTTTCTCTCCACTTTTTTATGATTCTCCTTCTTCAGTGGATGATGATTGCTCTTTATGACCAAGTCAAGATGTATCACTAGATCTTCTAGGTGACCTTAACATCTCTTCAAAATATCTTTCAGCTTCATTAGGCTTGTTCATCCTTTCATTGAATTCCTTTTTAGCTCTTAGTTCATTCTTCAGTTGATTATTTTCTGATCTCAGATTGGTGATTTCTATTTCTTTACTGCTTAATTCTTAATTAACCAATAACAATTGATTTACCATGTCTAGATGATTTTTAGTCATCCTTTGCATGTCATTTGTCTTTTCATCAAGTCTCATTGATATTTTTCATTTATCTTCTTCTACCATTGTCTTGTCTTCTTCAACTTTCTTTTTCTGATCAACTATTTCATAGAGTCTCACAAACTAAATTTCTTATTCTCTCTTTAGATCTTTGATGTTTCCATCTAATATGTTATTTTTCTCTAGTAGTCCTTTTATGGCTTTGTCACTTCCTCTAGAGTTCCCACTATCAAATAGTATAGTAGTATCTTCTTCTTGATATAGTGTTTCATTCTATTCAATAGGAATTTCTCTTCTTCTGCTTAAAGATTTCTTCAGTCCTCCTCTAGCTGCTTCAAGTTGTTTTAATGCAAGATGAATGTCGATCTTCTAATTCTCTATGATTTTTCTCAACTTATAAACCTCCATCTCAAGATCTTTACCTCACAAGTGGTTAGACTTCTATAGGAGACCTATGCTTTGATACCAATTTTTGGAAATCTATTTTGGAAATGTGATACTAAGAGGGGGGGGGGGGGGGGTATTAGATATCACCCATTGAGCCATTTTAACATTACTGAAAACTTGCATAGCATTATCATAAACTTCATCAATGTAATAAAACTAATAAACTAAACATCATTCATGAAATTAATCATAACACTTTGATTTTGGTTACCCAAAAACCCTTGAAAGGTAAAACTATGGTGGGGACGACACCCACAAATCTTTACTACTGCAGTATAAACTTTGCCTATTAGGGCTACAAATTTTTATCACACAATATGATCTACCCTGTGAGAGGTCTGCCCTGTTAAGAGTTATAAGATTTATACAATCTACCTTGCAAAAGGATTTAGAACTTACAACCAAGTAAGTAATTGGTTAAGAGATTAACTAAGGTCGGTTAAAACAACTCTGTTAAGAGATTAAAACTAATACACCTATTAGAATGTCTCAGTACCTGATCCTTTGGTCTGCATTGTATTTTCAAATTACATATCTTCTCCTTCGAGTATTGATTTGATCTTATCTATCAAGTATATCTCTATTCTACTCTTCACTGCTTGACTTTGTTTAGCTGAGTCACTAAAGTCTATTATAGAATACTTCACTAGTTTGAAGATATTATCTTAGTTCTATATCCTTCTATTGATCATACTTTTCTCATATCTTGTTACATTTTAAGGTCCAGATCTCATCTTATATAGACAATTGACTTCCTCTAATATTTAATATCTACGATCTAGATTGTCTCATCAATTATTGTATATGGATATATGCCCATAAGTTATTATCACAAGTTAAAACCCTAGATGCGTATTTATTTTAGATCATGCTTTCTTCCCTCAATCAAGATGATTTACACCAAAAATTTCATTGGGGATTGGCAAAGACAAATCTAGTCCATCGAGATAAATCATGTAATTCCAATGGTAGGTCATTGTGCATAGTCCTACCAATGTTTTCATCAAGAATTAGTACATGTGTTTAGAGATACAAGTTAATGACATGAGAAGTGGGAGCTAGTTATTAGTAAGAGATATACTAAGAACCTTGTCAGGCATCAAACTAACATTTTTAGTTACTTTTGATAATATGTATTATCCTAATGGTGTCATCCAGATAGCTTTGACATTAAATAAGTCATCGGGGAAGGACACCAAATTAGTAAAATACATCTTAATTTATGAAAAGTTATGATGTCTAGAATGTAGTATATCAATGGCATCCTATTAGAGTGATAAGTGGTATCATCCAGTGGGATCATGAGTTATATCAAGGTGAACCCACAATACTGGGGTTACACTTTTTACCCTGAATAGACACTGAACTCTACATTTTGAGAAAAACTTTCAGAGTTGGATGCATATTTCCGTTGAACCACTCGAAATCAGAGGATGAAGTAAATTAGAGTTTTTTAGGATTTTTTGTCTAGATTCTATATATATATATATATATATATATATATATATATATATATATATATATATATATATATATATATATATATATATATATATATATATATATATATATATATATATATATATATATATATATATATATATATATATATTTAATTTATTTGAATACTTTTTTCTTTCTCCCACGAAAACTTGTATGGTGCTGAAAATGTCATTTTCAAATAGTAACATTGTTTTCATAGAGCATAACTTTTTTTGTAAAATAGATATGGATGTGATTCTTTCAAATTTAGTTTTGAAACATCCATATGGAGGGCATGCAATTGGTTTGATGACATTATCACTATTATTGCATATTTTATTGACGTTTGAAGTTGACTAAACCAAAATTTTGACCTACCTTGACTACATAGCTTATAATGTATTGTGTATTTATTGAATTTCAATTATTATTTTTTATATAGAAAGTAGACTCGAATACGTAGGGCACTATTATTTTTTAGAATTTTTTTCCCTTGTTTTACTATTTTTCATTGAACGTCAAACTCAGAGGTTTATATTTGATAAAAAACCTACATTCATTTAACGTCAAAAATCATACACATAATAAATTTAAAAATAGTCAAATATATAATCGTTAGAAAGCTAATTCTGAGTATTTATTGTCTACAAAAGGACATGTTTTTATTCATCCATTTGATTAGCACGCTTGAGGCCTGAAGCCATGAAATTCTCAAAATTTCTTGAAAACTTGAAACCAACTCCCATTTTAGGCACTTTCGATAGAAAGTACTTTCGATCGAAAATAATGACTTTCGATAGAAAGTACTTTCTATCGAAAGTGCTTTTGCAAAAAATGCAAAATTTAGTTAATACTAAAGGACTTTCAATCGAAAGTCCTTTAGTTTCTATCGAAAGTCAAGTTTGACTTTCGATCAAAGTCAAACTTGACTTTAAAATGCAACATTTAGTCAATAATAACTGACTTTCGATTGAAACCAATGTTGGCCTTTTTGGTGGCATTTTCGGGTAATAAGAATTGGGTATAAATAAATGTATATTTTTTTCATTTCATCAATTCCTAAGCAATAAAATAATTCACAAATTTAGGAAGAAGGAAGACATTTTGGCACAGAATAATTTTCTAAGTTGTGATGGGAAACAAAAAGAGAAGGCTAAATGAAAGTACATGACATTATTCAAAAGAGACTGAACAAAGACTACGTGAAGAATCATGAAAAAGATATAATCGTCGGAATCAAGGTATGTCTAAGATGTCTCTAGATAGATATTTTCAGCTGATGGTCAAGACTTGTCTTAATGTTCATGTAAATGTGATATTGTACAGGTCTATTAGACTTAACTAGACCTAATTGTAGACCTATTTTGACTAATATGACATATTAGGACTAATTAGGACCTATTCTAGGACTATTAGGACCCAATTAGAATCAATGAGAACCAATTAGCACCTAATTAGACTCAATTAGGACTAATTAGGACTAATTAGGACTTAATAGGACCTATTAGGACTAATTAGGACCTATTAGAATCTAATTAGGACCTATTATGACTAATTAGGACCTAATATGACCTATTAGGACATATTACAACTAATTAAGACCTATTAGGACCTATTAGAACCTAATTAGAACCTATATGAATCTAATAGGACCTATTAGGACTAGAATTAGGACCTAATAGGACCTATTAGGACCTATTAGGACCTATTAGGACTAATTAGGACCTATTAGAACCTATATGAACCTAATTAGAACCTATATGAACCTAATACTACCTATTAGGACCAATTAGGACCAATTAGGATCAATTAGGACCTAATTTGGATCAATTAGATTCAATTATGACCTATTAGATCTAATTAAACTCAGTTAGAACCAATTAGGACCTATTAGACTCAATTATGAACAATTAGGAACAATTAGGACCAATTAGGACCTATTAGATTCAATTATGACCAATTAGATTCAATTAGGGCTACTTACATTCAATTATGACCAATTAGGACCTAACATGACCTATTAAGACCTATTAGGACTAATTAGGACCAATTAGGACCTAATACATGACTTATTATCTACTCAATTAGGACCTATGAGATCCAATTATAGTCAATTAGGACTAAGTAGGACCTAATATGACTTATTCTAGACTCAATTAGGACCAATTAGACTCAATTATGACCAATTAGGACCTAATATGGACCAATTAGGACCTAACATGACCTACTAAACTCAATTAGGACTAATTAGACTCAATTAGGACCTAATATGGACCAACTAGACTCAATTAAGACCAAATCGATACAATTATGATCAATTAGGACCTAATTTAGACCAATTAGATTCAACTATGACCTATTAGATCTAATTAAACTCAATTAGAACCAATTATGACCTATGAGACTCAATTATGAATAATTAGGAGCAATTAGGACCTATTAGATTCAATTAGGAACAATTAGGACCAATTAGGACCTATTAGATTCAATTATGACCAATTAGATTCAATTAGGGCCACTTACATTCAATTATGACCAATTAGGACCTAACATGACCTATTAGGACTAATTAGGACCAATTAGGATCTAACACATGACTTATTATCTACTCAATTAGGACCTATTAGATCCAATTATAGTCAATTAGGACTAATTATGACCTAATATGACTTATTCTAGACTCAATTAGGACCAATTAGACTCAATTATGATGAATTGGGACCTAATATGGACCAATTAGGACCTAACATGACCTACTAAACATAATTATGACCAACTAGACTCAATTAGGACCAATATGGACCAACTAAACTGAATTAGGACCAACTAGACACAATTATGACCAATTAAGACCTAATTAGAACCTATTAGGACCTAACATGACCTACTAAACTTAATTAGGACCTAATATGACCTATTAGACTCAATTAGGACCAATTAGACTCAATTGGGACCAATTAGGACCTAATATGGACCAATTAGGACCTAACATGACGTATTAGTATCAATTAGGACTAACTACACTCAATTATGACCAATTAGGAACAATTATGACTTATTAGATCTAATTAGACTCAATTACAACCAATTATATGACCTATTAGAACCAATTAGGACTAATTAGATGAGAAATGAACTATGACTAATTTATACTTCATACATGTGTAGGAAATGCTCAAGAATCACAAGCTCAACAAGCTGCCCAACCTTTAGAAGTTAGACAAGGGTCATCACAAGCTCAACAAGCCCAACCTTCAGAAGTTGGAGAAGGGTCATTACAAGCTCAACAAGCCCAACCTTTAGAAGTTGGAGAAGGGTCATCACAAGCTCAACAAGCACAAGTCTCAGAATATCAAATAAGTACACATCTCGCTCTTTCTCTCACAGACTCTCTTGATTTAGTCTCTTATTGGTGAATATATATTTTGGGTCTTTCCCCTAAGAATCTAAGTTATTATTTTTGTTGCACGTACATGTAGCCTTTGATGATGAAAATGTTGGACAAGGGGCATCCCAAGTTGAATCAACCCAAGGTCAAACAAGTATGTGTTTCTCTTGAATTAATGTATGAATTATTATAGGTAGAACATGTTCAAGAGCTTGTAAATACTTATTTCATGAATGAATCTCCCCTTAAGATGAGATATTAAGATTTTTTATTTTATTTTATTTGCAGTGGAAGTGCAAGAAATATATGTGAATGATAATCTACTCCAACAGTTGAAGAGAAACATTAATCGTAAAAGCATAAATCATTTAATTGAAATGGATGTCAAAAAATTGAGAGATTATGCTAAACAACCCATAAATATTACGAAGAGGGCATTGAATAAAAAGTCTAAGCAAATAGTGAAACAATTTGAGAATCTTGGTACACTTGAAAAAACTCAACTATTATCAATTACACTTCTTAAAGATGAGTTAAAAGAGCCATTAAAATTATTGGGTGTAGATGCAAGTTTGAAAAAGTTAAAATCAAGTAACGTACAAAAAAATATTGTTGATAGTGTTACGGAAGGTTTGCATTCCATTGGGAAAACAACTAGATGTACAGATAGGTCCATTTCAAGAAGAGTGATACTAACATCTATTTTAAATAAAAACATGTCCCAAAGAAGACAAATTTCTTCACTTTCATCTTAGATCAAGTACAATAGGAAGACAATGATGAACTATTTGAAAACAAGAATCAATTTGGATGATACTACATTGGCAGGTAATTGGGCACTAATGTGTAGAGCTCCTCGGTCTGATAGAATTAATGAAATAGTTAGGAACTTAGTTACATCATTTTGGACTGATCATACTCATCCTTCACCAAATACAAGAGAAATTATCAAGAAGTGGACTGGGCCTAAGGAATATTTCAAGCACACAAAACATTGGTTGGACACCACACAACATGAATTGTATCTCTCATTTTGTAACTCAAATCCTGACATTAAGATTGGAAAAATAATGTTTGAAAGATTAAAACCATTTTTTGTAAAGATAAATAAATCTTTTGAAACTTGTTGTTGTCAATATCACATTGAATTTGATCTCTACTACCAAGGGTTTAGAAAGATGATAGAAGAAAGTGGTGGTTCTCAAAATGATTTTCCTAAACGTCCAAGTCAATTCATAACATCAATCTTATGTAACAAATCAATTGATCATGAAATACTTGAAATAGATTGCATAAGAGGAACTTGTCAAACATGCAGGGATTTGGCTAAATTTCCTTTAAGACTTGAAGATACTGACATGGCGAGGATGATAAAATGCAAGAGATACAAGTACATAAAGTCTAAAACAAAAGTTGGGAAAGAATCAACAAGTTTGGAATATGTAGAAGACGAGATACCTATTGCAACATTTATGGAGAATTTTTGTAAATTGATTCAACCATACATACGACATGTTTTGCTAAATGGCAGGTAGAACAATTCCAAATACAAAAATAATCTTTTCCAGTTGGAATGATTTTATCGGTTGTTGATTTTGTAGAGAACTACTCCTTTGTATCTCAAAAACAACTTCAAGCATAATACTACTATATAGAGCAGGTGACTATCATGGTACATGTGTCTTATCGACATGCACAATTAGATTTGGATGGTGTTGAAAGTACATATGAAGCACAAGTCATAAAGAAATAATATCACTTTTACATAAGTGATGATAAAGAGCATGACATACATTTTATCGAGCATTTCTTTAAGACATTTTTTTGGATATTTGGAAAACAAAGGCATCAAAATTGAGAAGCATTTTCTTTGGTCAGATGGATGTGCAGCATAATTTAAATCAGCAAGGCCATTTTATGCACTATGTAGATATCATCAATACCAAAAGATACCACATATTTGGAGTTTCTTTGAGAGTGGACATGGAAAGGGAGAGCATGATGGTGCAGGAGCTTGTATCAAACATGCTTTAGGAAAGTATCAACTAGACTATCAGGGATATCATATAAATAATGCTCATGATGTAGTTGAGTGGTGCAAGATGCATTTTATGGTGCCAAATCATGATAACACATCATCATGATCAGATCAAGTCATACCCTTCTCGAGTATTCTGGTAGATAACAGGTACTAATTTTAAATTTATTGATCATTGTTTGAGTTAACTTATATATATGTCTTTAATTTTTACATGTGACCTCTCTATTGTTCAGGTGTTGACAGAAGATCAATCCATGGATGCAAGAGCATAGACAAAACAAGATACCTACATTTAGTTATGAGTACAGATAGTAATGTGTGGTCATTGTACACTAGAGATTATTCATGCTTTTGTTATGACTGCATTTTTTAAAACTATGACGAATGTATCAACCAAAAATGTGGATATGTTAGTGAATGGAATTTGGTTCCACTAGATGTTACAAACACAAATGACATTCAGGATGAAAGCTTTGATGACATTCCATTGATTTCTATAGATTATGACCATATTTCAGGTTTGATCAAAATAGGTATGTGTGTGTTTATATGTACATGTTTTTAAAAAGGACTCATAAGTTCTCAATTCATTTAAATAAAGTTTGTTTAATTTATATTTATAAGTTCTTAAAATTAAAAGTTCACTTTAAATGCAGGACATATTTTTGCAGTAGTAGTAGAGCCTGGAAATGTGGAAGGTGTTAGTTACTATTTATTACATTTTTGTAAGGAGAGGATGAAGCTAACATAGAGTGAAACAAGTGATGGAATTATGTTTCCCACAGGTTCTACTACTGTATTTAAGTTTTTTTATGTGGTTAGTATTTATCACATCTATATATTTAACATTGAGGAACACATTGTGTAGGTTCAGTTGTCATGCAAGGAACATATTGAAGCAAACCAAAATACTTAAACAAGGGATTCATTTTATTGATTATCAACCTAACAATAAGGTTTATCAGTATAGTCATCTTGTAATTGCCACCATCCTATCTCTTGTTCCTATGACGGGACATGGCATTCGTAAGTGGAGACTTGATATTGACGACCATGAGAGAATATTAAATGTTATTCGAGAGAGAGATGAACTTGAAGATGTGGACTAAATCATGCATGAAATATGATTTGAACTAAATTTTTCACGGGTGAGACTAGAGGTTTTCTTAGCTCCATTCTTTCCTACTGGTGCCCATAGTGAATGGAGCTTGAATTAAATTAAAAAAATTAAGAATATATAGATCTCAAATTTATGTCTTACAAGTGGATATCTTATAATTATCATGTATGTACTTCAAATTTATGTCTTACGTGTATGTATTGAATTTGCATGTGTTACATTAGGACGTACATGTTTTAAATATAAAATCAACTTGAAGTACAACTTGACATTAAATTAAAAGTACATGCACACAACTATTATCGAATGTACATTTAAATCTTGAACATGTGTACTATTATACACTAAGTTTGCACCCTTCTCTCAAGCTCTCGTAGTCTTGATAGCCTAGTATAACATGGGAATCATCTCCAAGTTGTGGGACCTATGCTAACTGAGATGAGACCTCCAGGTTCTAGGCTGGTTCATCTTGGATAATCACCTTAATTTTCTTCTTGACATGAAAGTAAACTTTTTGAGGGAAAGGGATAGAAGGAATGCTTGGAAGGGAAAAGACTTTGAAAGCAAACTACCTACTAGGTGATGAACCAAAATTAGGGTTTGGATCTTAGTATAGAGGAATGGAATCAATGAAAGGCTTAGGTCTAATAGGTCACAACCTATTGATTAGGCTTGCATAAGTGTTTCATAGGAGGGCTTGAACATAAGACACAACCAATGACCTACAAACAGACATTCACTTCTGCAACTCGATGTAGGGATGAGACAAGACTATTAGGGGGTTAAAGTATACCCACAAAAGAATCTAAATTAGATCAAACACAATAACACACAAAATCATAGAAAGCAAGAGGGATCAGGAACCCTAAGACATCACTGAAACATCATATACTTTAATCCAATAAGAGATAATTTAGACAAGGAAGCACAGGGACATGAAGGATTGTCACAAAATACCTCTGCAATATCTGAATCATCAATGGGAGAAATACATTTGTATAAGCTAGAGGGTAGAAATGATACCAAAGATGACCCTTAAGAAAAGATGAATTTCCTTCTACAATTTTCCAACTTTGTGCCTGAAAGCTTCAAAAATAAAATATATACATACTCAACTGCACGCAAGTAGGAGTCAGACAACCTAACTAGGGTTACAAAATTTTCATATTAGAATAAAAAACCCTACATCTATCAAGTCTGATCATGAATGTAACTCTACAAATATTTCTGATTAGACCTTAGGTTTGTGTGTCCATCCTTGTACTACATCAACCTGCAAACAAGCGACCTGGATTCATCTACTTTCCTGCACAAAGTCTCACCATGAATGCTCAAGCTGGTACTTTTTTGAGACAAGAATCAACCCATGATGGCCACCTAGACTTCCTCATCATCTTCTTTTAGCTAAAAATGTCCTAGAGACATATAGTCTTTGAGCTACCTCGCCACTGTATCCCATTGAATCAAAACTAGAAAAAACCCGCAGAGATATTCAAATTTGAACTACAACGCCTAGCCGGTCATTTTAAAACATAACCATCGATCTCTTTTAATTCTTGGTAGATGAAAAGCTATGATGCACTGAGAAAACAACTTAAAACCCCTCTGAAAAGTCAAAAACACTGTGGAAGTCAGCAGCCAATAGGAAGCGAACATGTCATCACCTCTCTCATTTTTGGACCCACCTCGAGCCCTTTTCTCTTTTAAGTCTTTCAGCGACTATGTAAATGAAGAATTCTAAGTCATGAGATCCTTTGGCTTACCCTAGTCTGGTCAAGCGATTCAACGAATAAGGCTTTTCACTAAATAATTGGGTCTTTTTACTAACCCTAGTTATATCCCGTGAACAAGAGAAATCCTTCATTCGCAGATTCGCTAAATACTCCTTTAACCACTCATGAGAATCCATCCTACATTTGGTGAATTGGCAACCAAAGATGATCACTAGATCACTAAGAATTTTTAGGGTCTCACTAATGTATCCTATGATCTTGTGAATACACACATTCATGCACTCGCTAGATCATTTAGAGTACTACTATCTTAACACGTGAATGAGTGACCACAGAAGTTATCAGGGCCGCCAAATTTTTTGTCAAACCTGGGCCTAGACTTGCCACCTGTCAATCTTTTATTGACTATGATCACCTCATCGACAACACCTTGGCACCTCTTTGACATTGGACCCACCTAAGATAAGATTCTAATCTAAAGGCAGGTGCAAGATCTCATACCCTTTGAATATTCTTTCAAATCATATGCCCGCCGTAGATCTTCATGAAGCCGTGACCCCACTTGGTATATCGGTCTACCTAGAAGTCCTCATCAGCATGTAGCAACCAATCAAATTTGATCAAGTCAGCACACCTGACAGACTCAGACCCATGATCTACAAAAAGAGCATCAGATAGTTGTCACTAAATCATTGACTTAACTAGTATGCATCTTATCCCAGGGGCATAGCAACAACCATAAGATCTTGCTATACTTTAACCTCTCAAAAAGATCAGGACCCACTGACATGTGCCTAATCACCATTATCTAGACCAATCAAAAGCCATCATTCATATACATGTAGCAGTGGACCTGCTAGGCATGAAGAGTTACATCACCGGGAGAAATCAATGGTAGTCTAAAAATTGCATACCTCTGACACTTTTCATGAGAAAACATGCCAGCCATTAGATCTCATTAGAGGACTGATAACCAGGCCCACTAACAAATTACAAGTCATCTCCCTTCGACCAATGAAATACCTACACAAAGGACACAGTGGAAATGGACCCAAAGAGGCATGAAGTGCTGAGAAAAGGAAAGATCAATGATTGTCATAAGATCGCAAGCCTCTGACACATACTATGAGATCTTTTGACAATTTTTGATCTCATTAACTAGGATATGATGCTCCTGGAATATTCCTTTAGACTATAAGACAATCGTCCGATGTAGAATCTCACCACTACTTGCAGAACTAACCCCACTTTGATGTGGCGATTCAGTGACCAAACACTTCTTATTTGAAAGATACTTTGATAAACCATGGTTGAGCCAGGTGAATACATGAACAAAGGGGCTTCACTAGTTCACTAAATTACATGTGAACCCAGGGTTTGATTAAGTGAATGCCCAACTGAAGGCATTTTTGTGGAATCAGTGAATGACTTAAAACACTGCCAGAAGGAAATAGCGAACTGGTGAACAAGAAGAAACCTAATATGCACATGTCTTTTTTTTATCACTTAATTTGCCATTAAAGTAACAAGGAAATATAATAGGGCTTAGGGCTTGCAGGGTTAATTTAGCACCAACAGCTACTTTTCAAATTTTAAACTTGCAGACCAGGGAAATAAAAAGATTGTAGAGGCTAGGAAACAAGAGATAAATTCATGAAAATTTTAGGGATGCCCAGCAAGGTGAAAATAGAGACTTGGGGATAGCTTTTAGCCAAATTTGCATGGATATGAAAATTAGGGTAACATTTTTGGCAATTTTTGCTGGATGTCAGCCTGCTAGACATGGAAAACCAGTGGCGTAATATGATTCATTGGGCATGGGGTTATTATAGGAACAAAAATTATCTATAGAGGGACAAAACTGAAAATGCTCTTAGAGCACTTCTTGAAAAGAAGGAAACTAAACTAGAAAGCAAGGAAAGAAAATAGGGAAACTTTTACAAAATTTACAGAGAGGGGTTAACCTCAAAACAAGGTTTCAAGTGGAAACTTTTCACAGAGATAGGTAAGGGGACTCCCTCCATATTTGATAGTTGAAAGGGATTGGAGCCCCTGCATTCTGTTATAAAAAATGGTCCACCCCAAAATGAATCAGACTTGGTATGTCTACCAGGCTTGGATCTGAACTCATCCCACTTGAGGACTACATCCCCAACATTGAAATTTTTGATCCTGGCTCTTTTGTCAAAACTCCTCTTTGTTTGAAACTGACGAAACTCCATATCTTGCATTGATTTGTCTTTTACTTCTTCCAATTCCATCAACTAAGCATATCTGATCTGCAAAGGATCTCTTTCTTCAAATAAGGCATGCTAAGTAACCAAGTCTAGAGCTGGTAATTCAGTTGAAATAGACAACTTAACCTCTTTACCATACACTAATACATAAGGATAATTACCAATGATTTTCTTTGGGGTAATTCTATCTAACCAAACTGTAGACCTTAGGTTAGTATGCCAATCCCTCTGATTGTCCTGAAGAGTCTTCTTGATTATCCTAATCAAGTTCTTATTTGTTGATTCTACTAAGCCATTGCCTTGGGGATAATAATTTGAACTTGTATTCAGATAGATGCCATTATTGACTACCCATTCTAAGACTTTGAGGCCTATGAATGCCAATGCATTATCTGAAATGATAGAATCAGGAGTGCCAAACCTATGAACTACATCATCATAAAAACTTAGGACAACACTCTCATTGGCCTCCTTTAATGAAATTGCTTCTATCCATCTGGTGAAGTAATTAGTTGTAGTAATTATCCATTTATGGCCTACACTAGATGGAGGATTAACCATGCCAATGAAGTCTATGCCCCACCTCATGAAGGGTTTCTCTATTCTGACTAGCTGTAGGGGCAAGGCTGCAAGCCTTTCTTTTCATGCAAACATGGCACACTTGATGCACTTTCTCACATACTCATAACTATCCTTGAAGATAGATGGCCAATAGTATCCAGCCCTCATGATTTTAAAAGTAGTAATCCTAGGAGAAAAGTGACCTCTAGAAGGTCCATCATGAAACTCAAATAGGACATCAGCTAACTTTTCTGAATCTATGCATCTTAAAAGGACACCATTGTGATCCTTCCTAAAAATAACTTCATCTATCAGCACAAAAGGAACAAATTGTAACCTATAATACCTTCTTTTTGCTGAATCCAAACCTGTAGGACATTGTCCTATCTTCAAGAAATTGATCATATTAGGCATCCGACATGTTGCCTTGGCTTGTTCTTGTTGTACACTGAGTTTGCACCCTTAGTTCAAGCTCTCTTGGTCTTGATAACTCAGTATAACTTGGGAATCATCTCAAAGTTGTGGGACCTTTGCTAACCAAGATGAAACCTCCAGGTTCTAGGTTGGTTCCTCTTGGATTATCACCTTAGCTTGCTCTTAATAGGAAAGTAAACTTGAAGGGAAAGGGTTAGAAGGAGTGCATGAAATGGAAATAACAGGAAAGTCAACTACCTAATAGGTGATGCACCGAAAATAGGGTTTGGATCTCAGTATAGAGGGATGAAATCAGTGAAAGACCTAGGTCTAGTAGATCACAAGTTACTGAATAGGCTTGCATAAGTATTTCATAATAGGGCTTGAACATTAGACACAACTTATGACCTGCAAGCAGACATTCTCTTCAGCAAAAGGGCATAGGAATGAGATAGAATGACAGGGGGCTGAAGAATACCCACAAACTCACTCAAATCAGATCAAACATAGTAGTACACATATAAGCTGAAAGTAGGAGGGATTAGGAACCCTAAATATCACTAAAATCATTCATAAACCTTAATCCAATAAAAGATAATGCAAACAAGGAAGCACAAGGACATGAATGATTGTCACAAACTACCTCTGCAATATTTGTATTATCAATGGGAATTTACAGAATGTGAGAAACTAGAGGGTAGCAAGAAATTCCATAGATAGCTTCCCAAGAAAGAGTCTTTCTTCTTTACAAAATGTGAATTCTGAGCACTAAGGCTCTCAAAAAACAATATATACAACACTCACTGCACACAGGCAGGAGTCAAAAATCTAACTAGGGTTACAAGATTTACAATTTAATAATCAACCCTATGGTACCAATCAACCAAAGTCAAATCTGATCATGAATATCTTCCTGCAACATCATGGTCGATCAAATAAATGACCTTGGGTACCCATCCCTATACTACATTACCTACAGACAAGAAACCTAGATTCATCAATTTTCTTGCACAAAAGCCTCACCATGAATGCTAACTAGTACCCTGCTTGGACAAAGAACTAGCCCCTGATGGCCACCTAGACTTCTCATCAACTTCACAACTTGCAGTCATCCTCATAAGTCATAAATTTTCATCTACCTATGCCTGCAACATTCTCCTAGAAGAAATCCCACCAAAACTAGCCGCACCACTTTGAAATAGCACTAGTCGCATGATCGCATGAGCTCAAAAGTCTTCATGTGATCATGTGATAAGCCTTTTGAAAATTCCATCCCTACCATGTAGGAAACCTAGCCCACAAGATCCACCATCTTAGTCAATCCCATGACCACACCACAGGAAACCCCTGAGAATCCAATGGTGGTCGCATGATCGCATGAGATCGGAAGATCCCATGTGAACATGTGACCACCATAGATCTTGCATCTACGGGGCCCATGGTATACCTCTAGCCCACCATAGATTGGACACATCACCACCTAAAACCCTTGTTGACCATTGATGACTCGTCGCATGATCAAATGGCCGCAAGAGACTACATGCGATCATGCAACAAGCTTTTAAAATGTCAACTGCAAACATAACTTACCTCAGGCTCATTCCTCCTAGTCGCAGAGTCATTTGATTTTTTCTTAACCCCTATCTTTATCTAGCGACGACATGAAACCCATATCCATACAACCACACATCACTAAGAAAGGTGGAGCTCTACTAAACCATATTGGCAATCATGCAAAAAGAAAAAAACCTTATCAGACCCCACCAAGTTAGAGGACAAGAACAATCTCCTCTAAACATCTCACCAATAAAATCTGGCCCCACCTAAGAATTGTCGTGTCACCAAACTCTCAGCCAATTAGGGAGAAGCTCATCACCAAAGAAAGGACCCACATAGAAATGGACATTGCATGTTGGAAGATCCAATGGATGGCACAAGATCATCTGTGTCAGAAGAACTTCATGAGAATACATGACAACCATCAGATCATAAGACTAGGACCCACCATGTCTCGATAGTCCACTTGGGAAATATACCACCTCATTCAAAATATGCACACCCATTGACCCACTGAGATTCTAATCAGATGGTTGTCGCATGATCTCATGGGCTCGAAAGATTCCATGAGATTATGTGATAGCCATCAGATCTTCACCACACTGACAATGGTCGTGAGGAACTGTGACCCACCTAGTTGGAATTGCATGCTTGAAGGTCAAAAACACAGAGGGTTTTCAAACTAGAGGTTGAAAACATGGAGATTTTTCAAACCAGAGGTCGAAAACATAGAGATTTTTTGACACTGAATACTTTTTGGAACCTTGCGACCTAAGCATTTCCTGTAACCATTCAAACTTGAATATCTTCCTGAGTTTTGCAAATTAGGTGACGTGATCTAAACTGAAGGATGATGACACATTGAAGATCATAAGGTTTAGATCACACATCAAAAAACTTCATGCATCAACTTCATAAATGAAAAGAAGCTACAGTAGGGTAGAATAAAACAAAGACCTAGAAACTTGGCCAAATTTGTAGAATAGGAAATTTTGGGCAATATTTTGGCAATTTCTGTGGGATGTCATCCTGCTAGACATGGACCACTGACCTTGACATATCCATTGGGCATAGGAGTCATTCAGGAACACAAAACTTTAACAAAGACAAAACTGAACCAGCAAGACAAACTGTGCACAGGCACTTCTTGGAAAACAAGGAAAAACTAAACTAGAAAATAGGGATAGAAAATAAGGGAAACTATCCTAACCTAAACTAACCAGTGCAAAAACTTGGTCAAACAAAACCATTCACTGGTTGTGAAAAGTAGCTACCCTTCCTCATTAGGATATTTTGCATTGGACTCATGAGGATAGCTATAAGGATATGAGGCATACAAGAATTTGGCAAATGAGGACGTACTGCCTCTATAAAAATAAGATCAAGTTTACTCACCTTAAATGGATCATATGGAGGTGTCTCAGTGAACTCTTTCTAGGCCAAATATCTGATGGGGTAGCCTCTTCAAAGTCTGAAGGTAGGACTTTCCTTAATTTCTTCTCCTTTTATTTTATGATTATCCCCCATCAAGGATAGCCATGTCAGCTCATTGTCCATGGACAAGCAACTGTCATCTTCCTCTTTTAAACTAACCAAAAGCTCATCAAAGCTGTCAATATCTTGAAGATTTGGAATTGATTCCAAATCTTGCTCATGTAGTAGCTCCTTATGAAAAGGGCAATCCAAGACTAGGCCCTCTTCAATAGGCATATTACCCTGAACCTCCACTCCAAGGAATAGGGGTTTAACATCCAATTTGTCACAAAATACTTCAATGATATCCAAAAATTCATGCTCTTCTTCAAGTCTTTTGTTCGTGTCCTTTTCTTGGAAAGACTCTCCCATGTCTTCATCATTCTACTCCATAAAACAAGGAAAATCACCCAACAAGGGCATGGCATCCATCATAGAATCAACCTCCTGTTGATGGTGGACCTGTTGTTCTAATTGACCTTCAGCCATAGGTAATGGCATGGTCTCTTCTTTATCATCAATAAAGAGGGGAAGCTCATCATACAAACTAGCCAAGAGCTTAGGCTGAGTATCAACCTGAATTTCCTCACCTTGTTTCTTCATTTCACCACAGTCATCACCCTACACTAATTCCTCAGATCTCTTCTCCTCCACTTCACATGAAAGCTTATTCACCATAGGTCCTTACTCTGATACTAGACTAGTATCTTTGAAAAGACTTGGCATCTGACAACCAACGGGCAGAGTCCATTGGGGAATCCAAATCACCTCATCATCCTGAGAGACTAGAGGGGTTCCTTGGGATAACTCCCTTCTCTGAATAGGTTGCTCTTGCAGAGTGGTGGGCTGCATCTCAAGCATAGGCTCTTGGGAAGAGTTTTTTTCCTTAAAGCTTGGGATATGAACTTGAGGGGGCTCAGAGGGAGATGTAGAAGGCATAGACAAATGGGCCCTCCAGCTTGGAATTTGGGGTCTAGGAGCCTCTTATTGAGAAATTAGTGATCTCAACCTTACTGTCTCAACATCAGCTCGGTGTCTGATCTCTTCTTGGAAATTTTTTACTTGTTTCTCATCAATAGGGGCCTCTATCATTTGGTATGGGACTGCCTCTTCATAATAACTTTGAGCCTCCTACTCTCTCTTCTCCTTGATCTCAGATACCTACTTGATCAAATCAAGAAACACACTCTTTGCCTCTTACATCTTCTTGAAGTCTAAGCTTAGAGTCTACATCTATTGTTGAATAGGATGAGAAGAGGAGGGTGGGTGGTAAGCATGATGGGGAAGCTAACCTTGCATTTTCTATTGTGCCTCATGTGCCCATGATCCATCTTGTCTCAGATACCTATGATAACTTTGCACAAGGGAAAACTCATTTGGGGCATACTGGATATATTGATACCCTTGAGAAGTATAATAGCTTGGGGTAAAAGGAGGCTTTGGGTGGCTTTGGTAAGGTTGATAACCAGTCGGTTGAACATTATTCTCATAATAGGATGGTGAGTAACTAGACTATCCATAGTAACTTGACATGTCTACTCATGTGTTCAGCTGGAATCTGAATATCAAAGATCTGAAACATACCAGCACTTGTTCTTTGAAACCAGTAGACCTTCTAGAGTCACCAGATATGCAACAAAATGACCACTTCTAGGTCTGTAGCATTCTATCAGCCTATCAGAAATAGCATACCTTGAACATGAATCTAAACTTCAGTCCCACCGGGAGTGCCATAATTGTTGTACACTAAGTTTGCACCCTTAGTTCAAGCTCTCTTGGTCTTGATAACTCAGTATAACTTGGGAATCATCTCGAGGTTGTGGTACCTTTGCTAACCAAGATGAAACCTCTAGGTTCTAGGCTGGTTCCTCTTGGATTATCACCTTAGCTTGCTCTTAACAGGAAAGTAAACTTGAAGGGAAAGGGTTAGAAGGAGTGCATGAAATGGAAATAATAGGAAAGCAAACTACCTACTAGGTGATGTACCAAAAATAGGGTTTGGATCTCAGCATAGAGGGATGAAATCAGTGAAAGACCTAGGTCTAGTAGATCACAACTTACTGAATAGGCTTGCATAAGTATTTCATAAGAGGGCCTGAACATTAGACACAACCTATGACCTACAGGAAGACATTCTCTTCAACAAAAGGGCACAAGAATGAGACAGAATGACAGGGGGCTGAAGGATACCCACAAACTCACTCAAATTAGATCAAACATATTAGTACACATATAAGCTAAAAGTAAGAGGGATCAGGAACCCTAAATATCACTAAAAGCATTCATAAACCTTAATCCAATAAGAGATAATGCAAACAAGGAAGCATAGGGACATGAAGGATTGTCACAAACTACCTCTGCAATATTTGTATTATCAATGGGAATTTATAGTATGTGAGAAACCAGAGGGTAGGAAGAAATTCCATAGATATCTTCCCAAGAAAGAGTCTTTCTTCTTTACAAAATATGAATTTTGAGCACTAAGGCTCTCAAAAAACAATATATACAACACTCACTGCATGCAGACAGGAGTCAAAAATCTAACCAGGGTTACAAGATTTACAATTTAATAATCAACCCTAGGGTACCGATCAACCAAAGTCAAATCTAATCATGAATATCTTCCTACAACATCATGGTTGATCAGATAAATGACCTTGGGTACCCATCCATATACTACATTGCTTGCAGACAAGCAACCTGGACTCATCAATTTTCTTGCACAAAAGCCTCATCATGAATGCTAACTAGTACCTTGCTAGGACAAAGAATCAACCCCTAACAGCTACCGAGACTTCTCATCAACTTCAAAACTTGCAGTCATCCTCATAAGTCATAAATTTTCATCTACCTGTGCCTGCAACATTCTCCTAGAAGAAAGCCCACCAAAACTGGCCACACCACTTTGAAATAGCACTGGTCGCATGATCGCATGAGCTCAAAAGCCTTCATGTGATAATGCAACAAGCCTTTTGAAAATTCCATCCCTGCCACATAGTAAACTTGGCCCACAAGATCTGCCATCTTAGTCAATCCCATGACTGCACCAAAAGAAACCCCTGAGAATCCAATGGTGGTTGTATGGTCGCTTGAGATCAGAAGATCCCATGCAAACATTTGACCACCATAAATCTTATATCTATGGGGCCCATGCTATACCTTTGGCCCACCATAGATTAGACACGTCACCACCTAAAGCCCCTGTTGACCATTGATGACCCGTCACATGATCGCATGGCCACAAGAGACCACATGCGATCATGCGAAAAGCTTTTAGAATGTCAACTGCAAACTTAACTTACCTTAGGCTCATTCCTCCTATTTCTAGAGTCACTCGATGTTCTTCTTAACCATGGGCTTTATCTAGAAACCATGCAAAACCCATATCCACGCAACCACGCATTGCTAAGAAAGGTGGAGCTCTGCTAAACCATATTCATGATCATGCGACAAGGAAAAAACCTTATCAGACCCCACCTTGTTAGAGGACAAGAACAATCTCCTCTAAACATCTCACCAATAAAATCTAGCCCCACCTAAGAACTACCATGTCACCAAACTCTCGGTCAATTAGGGAGAAGGTCATCAGCAAAGAAAGGACCCGCATAGAAATGGACACTGCATGTTGGAAGATCCAACAGATGGCACAAGATCATGTGTGTCAGAAGTGTTAGGCCCATTTTTTGTCATTACAAAATCCTTTAAAAATGGCCTATTTTCCTTGCAAGTGTTCTTCATTGCCTCTTGCTCTGTGTTCTTTGTGTTGTCACCTTGCTCTGGTCCAAATTTCATGAGCTAAATTGCAAGATCGTGAAAGTTATTCAAAGTTTAAGGTCTGCGGGAAGTGTTGTCAAAATTTGCCTCAGTGTCAAAAACCCACAGTGTTTCCAAATATCCATGATGTTTTCTGTCTGTGTGTTTTTGGCCTTCATTGTTTTCGACCCTGTGCTTCCTTCTTTTGTGCGCTTATCCTTTCGTGTCAAAAACTTTGTGTGTTTTCGATCTTCTTTCATTGAAAACATTGTGTGTTTTCGACCTCGCACTATTTCCCTATTTGCTGGTGTTTTCTCTAACTGTGCAGGTGCGATGGATGGTGGGGCCTAGTCTTTGCAGGGTGTTAATCATGCTTTATCCAATCTCTGGGTGGTTACATTTTCTATCCAGTGACCTGGCGACTGTGTAGTTGTGTGATCTCTTCTCTTTTGGTGGTTCGGGGTTAACATCCAGCAACTCGGTGGGCGGTTAGTCATGATGTCATTGAATGCCTGCGGTTAGTGGGCTCGATTCTTCAAGTGGCAGAGGAGGGAGATCGATGGTTGGCATGTGATCATGAGAAATATTCTTTCCCCTTGCGATCATGCACCCATCGTCCGATGTGATGCCAACAGGTTTGTTTGCAGTGGGCCTGGGAGATTCAACGGAGGTTAAAGCATGGATAGATCTGGTGGTTGCCATTATACCATTGAGTGGAGGTGCTCACTTTTTAACATCATGGTATAGAAATAGCTGTCGATTCTGGTTTATGAGGAGACTACCCAGTGGACCCATTTGCAGTAGGTGGTGACGTGGCAGCCTTTGATTGGCTGTCGCATGATTGCATAGCCCAGTTTTTGGCTATGCAATCATGTGACCAGGTGACACATGTCTATAGTGCTGAGGTGGATTTGTTGTCAGGCAGGCCCGCATTGAAAGCTTTTAATCCAATGGTTGGTGCATGATCTTAAGGAATATTCCCACCCCTTCCGATCATGCACCATCCATTGATCTAGCATCTTCTTTGTGTGATGCAAGTGGGACGGTCTGCCACATGGTGTTTAGTTGTTGTGTTCCTATTGGTTGAGGTGGATGTACTTAGGTGTGGGGCCATTGTTGGAGGGGTCTATGACAAGGATGGATCCTACAGCTGGCGTAAGTTCTCATGGGATTTTTCAAAGCCATGAGATCTTATGCCAGCCGTTCATTTCAAAGGCTTATGGTAAGTGAACCCTGTGCTAGTGACTGGGCATGGATCAGTGAATGGTGTGATGACACATGGCATCAGGCAGGCCTAGGTGGGGTTTCCCAGTTGGTCCAAGGTGGTGATATGGCTTGTTAGTGGGCCTGTTGCCTTTTGTTGAGGAGGCTTGTCACATGTTCACATAGCCCAGTTTCTGGGCTATGCGTTCATGCGACCACTAATGGTATCACGGTTGCAAAGTTATTAAGTGGGGCCGCTGGGTTTCTAAAAGTGATTAAAGGGCTGACAGATCTTGTGGCCATCATATCACCACCAGAGTAAGGTGCGAGGAAGTTAACTTGGTGGTCTAGCGATAGCCATCGATGCTATCTAAGGTGAAGTGAAGATCTAAAGCCCAGGAAAGATAAAGATCTAATGACAGGGATACAAAGTTGATCTCCAATTTTTAATGAGGACCGCTGATGTGTTTTTGGCACCATGAACGTGACCATTGGGATTTAAATTCAAATTTGTAGAGGGGTTTGCAGCGACCAAAGGTACCTAGTTTTAATGTTGTTTGGGTAGATTTCTTGCTTGTTTGATGGTGGTAGGTTGTTGCGATGTGGTCTAGGGTCTATGCGGTTAATTGCAAAGGAGGTTTTGTACTTGGTGGATTATGGTTTTATGCTTGAGGAGCTATTTGTAGGTGGCTAATTCAACTGATTTTCATGGCAGCTCCTAGTTCTCTTTCCTAGCTTGCAGATTTTCATGATTGCATTTCTATTTGAGATTTTCTTTCTCTAGACTACTTGGTTTCCTTCCCTTGTAATAAATTTTGATGTGAATTTTGGCATGTTAGGTGGTTGAGACCCTAGCCCTAGCTGTTTGTAGCTTGTTGCATTCTCTCTAAGAATTCCAAGGCAGCTAGTGGTATAAGTTGCAGAATTTTGGATTTTACAAGGGTTCCAAAAATGTTGTTTCTTTTGGTCCCTGGTTTTTGACTATAATACACTGATAGAGGTTTGATTTGGTGTCTTATTCTCAGCTTTGTGTCATGCTAATTGTATGCTGATTTTGGATTTGTTAATGAAAAAATTCTTGAATCCCAATCTTGTATCTTGTGTATGTCTTCTTGCTTGTCTATGAGCTCATATATGTTAATATCACAAAGTGTTTTAATGTATGGTAAAAAAAGAGTATTTGGAATTCATCTCTGAGTTTCTAACAAAGTTAGGATTAAAGCCTTTTAGGTGAATTCAGTGAGTTTACAGCCAGGTATAGAATTTGATGTCCTTGTGCTTGAGGGAAAAGGGTAATAGGCAAAGCACTTACTCTGGTTTCCATTATGTTTGACTTAAGGTATTCAGTTGAAGTATACGGTTGGGTGACTCTTAGCCCTGGGATAAGGAACTGGTCCTTTCTCTTGAAGTCATGGTTAACAACCACACAAACATAAACATTCATTTGATAAACCTTTTATAGATTTGTGTTGAGCATTGTATACATCATTTTGAGACTCCTTTAGAGAAGTGAGTCAAGGGTACACCCACCTGAGTAGTGAAGCTCAAAGAGTAGAAGGATCCTTTGATCCTTGTCAGTTGGCCCTCTTCCTTGTGGACTTTGGAGTGGTGATAGAGTTAGAGTTTCATTTACATTATCCATCAAAGTGTAAATCTGCAAGTTGAAGATCAAAGGGAATAATCCACAACCAACAAGAAGAACTTCATGAGAATACATGACAACCTTCAGATCATCAGACTAGGACCCACCATGTCCTGATAGCGCACTTGGGAAATATACCACCTCATTCAAAATATGCAAACCCACTGACCCACTGAGATTCTAATCGGACGGTTGTGGCATTATCTCATGGGCTTGGAAGATTCCATGAGATTATGTGACAGCCATTAGATCTTCACCACAATGACAATGGTCATGAGGAACTGGGACCCACCTGGTCAAAGTTGCATGCTTGAAGGTCAAAAAAATAGAGGGTTTTCAAACTAGAGGTCGAAAACATAGAGATTTTTCAAATCGCAGGTCAAAAACATAGAGAGTTTTTGACACTGAATACTTTTTGGAACCCTGCGACCTGAGCATTTCCTGCAACCATTCAAACTTGAATATCTTCTTGAGTTTTGTGAATTAGGTGATGCGATTTGAACTAAAGAATGATGACACATTGAAGATCATAAGGTTCAAATCACACATCATAAAACTTCCTGGATCAAATTCGCAAATGAAAACAAGCTGTAGCAGTGCATAATAAAACAAAGACCTGGAAACTTGGCCAAATTTGTAGAATAGGAAATTTTGGGCAATAGTTCTTCTATAGAATGCACCACCAGAGATGCATCTATTTTCTCTGATTTCTTTGAACTTTAATCCTGTACCAAATGTTCACAAAAACCTTTTCCTATAACCATCTTGGTGGTCTAAATATCAATGTCATACTCCATCACCTTGGTGATCCAACCGGCTCTTTTCTCATTAAGGTCTTTGGAGAAGAAAAATTCTTTGAGACTTGGATGAGTAACTTTCAAATGTACCTTGCTATGGATCAATAGATATCTAAAATTTTTAAGGCTCTTCACCATAGCAAGTACATGTTTTTTTACAAAAGAGTATCTCTATTCATACTCTTCTAGACCTTTGCTAAAGAGAGCAATAGGCTGCTCCAATCCATTTGAATTTTCTTGAGTCAGCATTGCAGATATAGCATCATGACCTCCATAAGCATAAAGGGTAAAATCCTTACTAAAATTTGGGTTTAAGAGAGAAGGGGCTTCTGTTAAGGCCTCTTTGATAGCTTGGAAATTAACTCTCCCTTCTTTGGTCCAACGAAAAGCTAAACTCTTCTTCAACATGGCTGTCAAAGGCTTGAGTAAATCTGCAATGTTAGGCAAGAACCTCCTAACAAAGTTAATCTTTCCAATGAAAGATTGGAGACTTTTCTTGTGATGTGGTAGGGGTAGATCTAGGATAGCTACAATTCTCTCAGGATCTACTATAATTCCTTCTTTGGATACTACATATCCCAACAATTTTCCTTCATGAACTGCACACACACATTTCTTGGGATTAAAAGATATCCCAAATTCTCTACACCTTTCAAAAATATTCCTTAAATGTTTGATGTGATCTACTGCATGCTTTGAATAGATAGTTATGTCATCTAAGTAGACCAACACAAACTTGTACATTAGGATCTTAAAGGCCATATCCATTGTCTTTTGAAATGTAGCACCTGCATTTGACAAACCAAAGGGCATCTTTTGATAGGTCATGGTTCCCCACTTGGTTGTAAATGGAGTCTTATACTGATCCTCTTCATTCACTAAGATCTAATTGTATCCTAAATAGCCATCCAACAATGAAAATCTCTCAGATCTAGAAACACATTGTAAGATTTATTCCATAGAGGGTACTGGATGGCGGTCTTTTAATGAAGCTCTGTTAAGATCTCTGAAGTCAACACATAACCTCAACTCCCCATTCTTCTTCCTGAAAGGAACAAGGTTGGAAACCCAACTAGTATGCTTAATGGGGCAGATGATACCACTTTCTATCAATTTGAGCACTTCTTTATGCATAAGTAGCTCAAGCTTAGGATTAACAGGCCTCTACTTCTATCTCACTAGTTTGGCATTAGGCTCTAATTCAATAGTGTGTTGAGAAAGAGAAAGGTCAAAACCTTTGAGGTCCTCATATTTCCATGCAAACACATCACTAAATTCTTTGAAAAGCTATATGTAATCTTGCTTTTCCAAATTAGTGTTCACTTTTCCAAATTGTAGGCTCTTTCCTGGTTCCAACTCTAATTCAACACAATGTTCTTGTTGAACTACCAGGCTAGCCTTGCTTCTCTTAACTTCATCATCCTTGTTGAAGATAGTCTCTAAGGTAACAAGACCTCTAGGCATCTTATTGGACTTGAGTTGCATCACTTGATCACCATAATTTTGTGATAGCCTATTTTGATTATACTCTAAAAAAACATCTTCTTCAAACAAGAACTGCAAAATTTGTTCATCATTGTCAAACACTTTCCAATTGACATCATTATCAGGAATCGATGGTTTGACAATCACTTTGATATGTTGTTGATCCATTTCTTTTGAGATGCTATTTGGGATATCATATTGAGATCCAACAATAGCTAATCTATCTGCATTTTGATTTAACTTTCTAGGGATAGCAACAATATTGAGAGCACAAAAATCTTCAATTATATCCCAAACTCTATGTTTCTATGCTTTCAAGGTGTCATTTTTGGTTGCACTTATTCCTCTCACTTGACTGACAACTAACTCACTATCACCATAAACTTTTAAGGCTTTAAGCCCTCTTTTTCTAGCCCATTCTAGTCCATTAACTAGACTTTCATACTCTGTAGTATTACTAGTACAGGAGAAACTGAATCTAAAGGTAGTATAATACCTCTCTCCCTTTGGGGACACTAACATAGCACCACCATGAGAACCATGTCTACTTCTAGCTCCATCAAAAAATAGTTCCCAGACCTGATTGCTCTGATCTTCTGAATCAGTATCTTCCTTGAGAAGGCTTGGCTCTATGACTTCACTTTCTTGTATCAAATAACTTCCCAAACCAAAATCCCAAACAATATTTTCTTGGGCTTCTGAAGCTCTTTCATCTAGAAAAATATCAGGGATACTTTCTATCTTTGTGTTTGTTTCACTAATAGTTTGGAAGTCACTATTATCAAATATAGGGAAATTTACATTGATGGTGTTGGACACATATGGTTCTATATGGTGTGCTGCTAATGGGTTTGACTTAATGGTGACCTTGGTCTCATACCTTGTATGAAAAAACATGTGAGACTAGTTAGAGGATAGGTAGCCTCCTATCTTGGCTGTAAACTCCCTTGTAAGACATATAGCAAATAATGTAGGGAGATCTATGATATATATATCAAGGAGGATGGAAAAGTTAGGATTAGCATGAAGGATTAGACTGGTATCCTTGGCCACACCTATAGTATTGACTAAGGATCCATCAAGTTGGGTAACCTTCTTTTGGAAGGGGGCACATTTCAGTCCTAATTAGTCAGCTACTTTCTTGGGCATTACAGTGCTAGTAGCTCCACTATCTACCATACAATTATGCACTAAAGATTTTCCAATGATTAAAGATACATAAAAGGGAGGTGGCTTTGAATTCCTACCTTGTGTGGCATTTCCTTTGGATTTTCTACTTGGAGCCTCCTTCTCTTGATTAGTGTTAACCAACACTAGCTTTGCAGCTTCTTTTACAGGTTGAGGAGTTGTCACTTCTGTCATGGCCTTCTTCAAAATTTCAGGCTGTCCAGGAAGAGCCAAGGAATCCCACATGGACATGGTGACATTCACCTTCTTCATGTTGTCTACAATATTATAAGGTGTCATAGTGTGTGCTCTTTATTGTGTCTTCACTATGATGGGCTCCACTTCTTTGGACTGTTGGCCTTCTTTGCTTGTAATGATAGGAGCCTCCTTAGGTGTGATGGGATCAACTTGTTGTAGTGGCTCTGCAGATGTAGTGGCTTTGGCATTGGAATCTACTCTCTCCATGTCTTGAGCTCTTCTTTTTTCTCTTGTATAGGAAACAAAGGAAGCTTCATCATTGACTCCATTGAAGTCTAGTTGCTCCCAATTGAAAAGAGCAGTCTCCTTTTCTTGTGATTCTGGTTGAGGCACTGAGCCACTGGATGAAACCTTTGACTGAGCTTGTGAGGCATTTTGAACCATTAGAGCTTGGTTCATCCATCCATTTGAACATGTAGCCTAATTATGGGGCTGATTACAAGGAAAACACCATTCATTATCCATAGCCATATTATTTTGACTAGGGACCATATCCCTCACTGGATTTGTAGAATTTAGAGGTGCAGGGTTATATGGTTGAAATGATCTTTGATTGAATGTTTGTCTTTGTCCCTGATAGCCTCCTTGGTACAATGGCCTATTTTGCTAATAAGGCTATCCTTGATTTTGATATTTCCCATTAGGACCTTGGCTTTGTGACTAAAAGGGTGGTTTGATTCTTTGACCTTATTTCTTTAGATTTGTGACCTCTTTAGTCAAGGTCTGCAATAAATTGGTCATTTCTTGCATACTAGTTTGCTGATTACTCTTTATTTCTTGTAACTCTTAAGAGAAAGTTGTTGTTGGCTCTTGACCACTAGTACTAGCCTGAGGTGCTACTATGGTGGAAATAGGGGTAAATGGGGGTACTTGTGCAGGTGCAATGGGTTGAAGGCTAGGAAAAATGGGCATTGGAGGCCTTGTAGCAATCATGCCTACTTGAATCAAATAATTTTTGGCCCACACAGCTATGTCAAAGGCTTGGGGTAAAGAAGTACCACCCATAGACTGGATCATGATAGAGATTTGACCATTTAGACTTTGCAAGTAGTATAGAAAAGCATGGTCATTTTATGGCCTCACTAAGACTAGGATTCTATTCCATGTTTTAAGGAATCTACTATTGTAATCTATCATTTACTCTTGAGGGTCTCTCTTAATGGTTGTTAATTGCTCTACCAAAGACAAGTTATCTAATTTGTCCTCAAAATGTTTACTTAATGCATCCCCTAACTCATCCCATGAAGTAATAGAACCAACAGTTAGAGTTATAAACCATTCAAGAGCCTTAATTTTTAGAGAGGCTACTAATAATTTTGTGGTCACATCCTCTTGAGTTATGTTGTGTATGCTACAAATGGTGGTCACATCTTTTATGTGCTCAAAAGTAGTTGTCTGCCCTTCACTAGTGAAATTAGGTATACTCTTCAGTGCCACCAAGGGCACATCATGATGTTGAGAAAAATTTAATGGACTCCCTTGGTTGAAAGGTGTAAAGGCAAATGACCTAGCCATTGTAGGAGTTGGAATCTGAAGATTAACAACTAGGTGAGTTGTATTTTCTGTTGGATTTGAATCTTCTTCTAGATCTCTGGTCAGAGATCTATCTCTTCTTCTGGAATGAAAGGGAAAAGGTCTCCTTTCTGAGGTATTAGGAGGTGTAGACTAAACTCTCCTTGCAGGGGATGTTCTTTGAGTTGACCTACCTTTTTGACTTCTTCTTGAGGGAAACTCTGAAAATTTAGTGGGCCTTGAGCTCCTAGTCTCAATCTTTCTCATAAACCTTAAACAAGGTTGGCATGGATCTTTGAAATCAGTGGAGTCACCAGATATACTTGATAGAATGACTTCTTAAAATTTTCTATTATGCAATCTGTATATCAAAGATAACATAACTTGAATTTGAATAAACTTCTTTTGTAGTCCCACTGGGCATGCCAGAATTGTTATACACTAAGTTTGCACCCTTGTCTCAAGCTCTCGTAGTCTTGATAACCTAGTATAACATGCGAATCATCTCCAAGTTGTGGGACCTATGCTAACTGAGATGAGACCTCTAGGTTCTAGGCTGGTTCCTCTTGGATAATCACCTTACTTTTCTTCTTGACATGAAGGTAAACTTTTTGAGGGAAAGGGATAGAAGGAATGCTTGGAAGGGAAAAGACTTTGAAAGAAAATTACCTACTAGATGATGCACCAAAATTAGGGTTTGGATCTTAGTATAGAGGAATGGAATCAATGAAAGGCTTAGGTCTAATAGGTCACAACTTACTAATTAGGCTTGCATAAGTGTTTCATAGGAGGGCCTGAACATAAGACACAACCAATGACCTACAAATAGACATTCACTTCTGTAACTCGGTGTAGGGATGAGACAAGACTGTTATGGGGTTGAAGTATACCCACAAAAGCATCTAAATCAGATCAAATGTAATAACACACAAAATCATAGAAATAAAGAGGGATCAAGAACCCTAAGACATCACTAAAACATCATATACTTTAATCCAATAAGAGATAATTTAGACAAGGAAGCATAGGGACATGAAGGATTGTCACAAAATATGATGCAGGAGCATCCTGGGTGTAAGAGCAATCTTGCATCACCCAAAAATATTTCTATTTTTGTATTCAATAAGGGCTATCTTGTGTAGAGCTACTATTTATGGAAACTTTATATTTTTAGTAAGTTGGTCTTATGATCTCAGAATGTTCTCATTTCACATATGGAGGTTCATCTCAGTCATATCAGCCTGCCAGCAAAGTTTCATGGCTAGATCAAGTCTAGTTTTGAAGATATTGAAGATTTTTGGTATTGGCAGCAGGGTACAAAAACTTTGAAATTAGTTTTGAAGGCTTTAGAGGCACCGAATGAGGTCAAAAATTTGGGTGACAAACCCTTGCATTGGTCAAGCCTGTAGAGCGCTTCAAGGCATTCTCAGAATGGGGTTATAATAGCCAATCGGGTCAACGGGTGATGACTTATGGTCTTAGGAAGTTGGGTCACCTGAATTGGTAGAAAATAAATTTTCTTCAAAATTTTTGTTTGGGTTTCAAAACTCATTTTGAGCTGACTTTGATGTAATAAATTGTAAAATAAAATAATTCTAAGTTTGGTCGGCCCTAAGGGCTAAATTTCTAGAACCTTCTCGGGCGATGGAAATTGCCTATATAAAGAAGGCCCGTAGTGTTGTCTAGGGAAGTTTTGGGTAGTAGATCTGGGTATTGATTCGAGGATTTGTCCTAAAGAATATTGTAAGGGAATGCCCATGTGGCTTTGCATATTGTAATTCTAAAAGTTTGTAATTCCACATTTGTGGAGATAATAAGAAGCCAATTTTATGTTCTTGCATATTATTGTTGTTGTTTCTCTATTTCTGTTATGTGTTTGTGGTATTAAGGGGAGCACCCTTCATCAATTGGTATGAGAGCAGGAGTTCTTGAGTGTGTAAACAAATCACCGACTATGAGGTAGTTTACACTAGGACCGTGGTTAGGGTTTCAGCGCGCATCATGGAAATGCCTCCATGAAGAGAACGTGGTGGAAGAGCTGGTGCTGTGACACCTGAGGTTAGAGAGCTGTAGAGACAAGTGCGAGCATTGCAAGAAGAGATTCATAGAGGAATGAATCTTAATGTCAGAGATGAAAGCGAGGATGAATCCGAAGAAGAATATCAAGAAGGAGAAGCTGAAATTGTGAACCAGGAGCAAGAAAGACTTTTTCGGGTGATTTCCAAGATTGGGAAAAGACCTAAGATTGAGGTTCCTACATTTTCTAGAAATCTTCACCCAGAGGAATTGATCAACTGGATCAATGAATGTGAGGAATATTTTGAGTATGAAGATGTTGAGGATCCTGATAGGGTCAAATTTGCGAAGGCCAGATTGAAAGGTCATGTGAAGATCTGGTGGCAAGAAATTCAATTGGAGTGAAATAGAAGAGGGAAAGATAAAATCACAAGATGGGATCGGATGGTGGATAAATTGAAGTGATAGTTCATTCCTGTTGATTATGAGCTTGACCTACTAAAGAAAATGAAAAGTTTGAAGCAAGCAGGAAGATCTGTTCAGGAGTATACAGAGGAGTTATATCGACTCCTCATCAGAATAGGCCATGCAGAAGCTGATAAGGAGAAATTTGCTCAGTACCTTAATGGGTTAAGGCCAAGCATTCAGGAGGAGTTGAATCTGGTTTGAATGAATAGTATTGAGGAGGCATACCAGTTTTCCCTAAAAGTAGAGGAAAAGCTAAACAAAAATTTTGAGAGCAGACAAAATGGAAGAGGTCATGGTGGAAGATCTGGTGGATGGTCATATGGTGGCTGAAATGAAGATCCAAAAAAGAAGGATGAGGCTAGTAGCGGTCAGAATCAGAGAGGAAATAATTTCAATCATTTCCAGGATCAGAGTAATAGAGATTAGAGAGGAAGAGGAAAAGGATAAGGATCTGGAAGAGGAGGCTTCCGTGGAACATGTTTTCACTATGGAGAAGAAGGTCATAGGGCATTTGAATGTCCTCAGCACCAAGGTAGAACAAACACGAGAAATGAATGCCAGACCAGAGTTGCACATGTAGATGAAGATGCTAGATCATCAAATTCTAAAGATGCTAAAAGAGAAGAAATGCTAATTAACAAAAGAGTCTTGCTGAGTGGTGAGAATGAACCTAAACAAAGGAGGAGCCTATTTCTCACTAGATGCAAGTGTGAGGGTAAATGTTGTGATGTAATTATCAATAGTGGAAATAGTGACAATTTGGTGTCAAAAGAGATGGTGACAAAGTTGAAGCTCAAGAGAAAGAAACACCCATAGCCATATCGGATTGCCTGGGTGCAGGATGACCACAAGGTCATGGTCAGTGAACAGTGCCTGGTAAAGTTCAAGATCGGCGGGTACCAAGATGAGGTACTATGTGATATCATCTCTATGGATGCATGTCATATGTTGTTGGGTAGACCGTGGTAGTTTGACATATGTGATGTACACGATGGTCGTGCGAATAGCTATTCCCTGACAAAGGATGGAGTGCGACATAAGCTAAAGCCATTGAAGGAGACCAAAGAAAAGGTATGTGGTAATGCAAGAATAACATTTGTTGATGGAAGAAAATTCCTAGATGGTATGAGGCATGAGCATGTGTGTTTTTCTTTAATTCCAAAAGTTGGTAAAGAAGAAGTAGAGGATGTACCTGTAGAGGTTGCAGATTTGTTGAATGAGTTTTATGATATTGTATCTGATAATGTACCTAATGGATTACCACCCGTAAGGAAGATCAGCCATCAGATGGATTTGATTCCAGGAGCCAGTTTGTCAAACAAGGTAGCACATAGAATGACACCAACAGAAAGTGAAGAGTTGAATATACAAGTACATGATTTGTTATAGAAGGGATTGATTCGGGAGAGCCTGAGTCCATGTGTTGTACCAGCAGTATTAGCACCAAAGAAGAATGGAGAATGGAGGATGTGTACAGATTCCAGAGAAATAAACAGGATCACAATCAAGTATAGGTTTCCATTGCCATGAATAGATGATATTATGGGCTGTTTGAGTGGAGCTGTGTATTTCTCAAAGATAGATCTGAAGAGTGGATATCACCAGATTTGGATCAGAGAAGGAGATGAATGGAAGAATTCCTTCAAGACAAAGGAAAGACTGTATGAGTGGTTAGTCATGCCTTTTGGGCTAACCAATGCATGGAGCACTTTCATGCGGCTCATGAACGAGGTTCTGAAAGAATTTCTGGGTAAGTTTGTCATTGTTTACCTAGATGATATTTTGATTTTTAACAAGACATTGGAGGAACATATGATGCATATTCGTATGGTGTTTGAGAAATTGTGAGATGAGAAATTGTTGATTAATTTAAAGAAGTGCAATTTTGTGAAGAAAGAGTTAGTGTATTTGGGATTTGTAGTTTCAGTAGAAGGTCTAAAAATGGACCCAGAGAAGGTACAGGCTATCCTTGAATGGTCTACTCCAAGGAGTGCTACTGAGGTAAGATCTTTTCATGGTTTGGCTAGCTTTTACAGAAAGTTTATCAAAAAAATTAGTAGTATTTGTGGACCCTTGACTGAAACAATGAGAGGGGATAGAAAAGAGTTTAAGTGGACTAATGGGGCAGAAAAGAGTTTTCAATTGTTGAAACAAAAAGTTACAGAAAAACCTATTTTAGCACTTCCAGATTTTAATAAGGTGTTTCAAATAGATTGTGATGCTAGTGGTACTGCAATAGGAGTTGTTATGAGCCAAGAAGGTAAACCTGTTGCTTATTTCAGTGAGAAGTTAAATGATGCCAAGAGAAAATATTCTATCTATGATCAGGAATTTTATGCTATAGTTTAGGCATTAAAGAAGTGGAGACATTATCTGCTTCCTAAGGAGTTTTTTTTTTATACTGATCATCAAGCATTGCAATATTTGAATAGTCAAGGAAAGTTGAATCAGAGGCATTTGAAATGGGTTGAGTTTTTGCAGAGTTATACATTTTTTTTGAAACATAGGAGTGGAAAGTCTAATAGGGTTGCGGATGCTCTTAGCAGAAGGCAACTATTGTTGATAGAGATGCAGATTGAAGTGGTTGGGTTCAAGGAACTCAAGAATTTGTATCCAAAGGATCCTGATTTTGGTGAAGATTGGAAAGCTTGTACAGAATATGTTACTCTAGACAGGATGAAATGGCTGGATTTTATCATCCAAGATGATATGCTATTTAAAGGGAGTCAGTTGTGCATTCCACAAAGTTCTATGAGGGAGAATCTCATCAAAGAGAAGCATAGTGGAGGATTGTCTGGATATTTTGGTCATGATAAAACTCTTGCTTGGTTGGTGAGAATTATTATTGGCCACAATTGCAGCAAGATGTGAAGAAGTTTGTACAGAGTTGCAGAGTATGTCAGATGGAAAAAGGAGTGAAGAAAAATATAGGGTTGTATCAGCCATTACCTGTACCAGAGAATCCTTGGGAGGATATCAGTATAGACTTTTCTCTTGGTTTACCGAGGACACAGTGGGGACATGATTCAATTTTTATAGTAGTTGACAGATTTTTGAAGATGGCACATTTCATTCCCTGCAAGAAGACTAATGATGTTGTTCATGTAGTAGAATTGTTTTTCAGAGAAGTGGTGAGACTACATGGTTTGCCAAAGACCATAGTTTCAGATCGAGATACTAAGTTTGTTGGATATTTATGGTGGATATTATGGAAGAAGTTGAAGATAGATTTGAAGTTCAGTTCATCACATCATCCACAGACTGATGGATAGACAAAGGTGGTGAATAGGAGTTTGAGAAATTTGCTGAGATGTTTGGTTGGAGATAAGCCAATAGGATGGGATTTGATTTTACCACAGGCAGAATTAGCATACAATAATTTTGTCAACAGGAGCACTGGTAAATCACCATTCTAGATTGTATATGGAAGTAGTCCAAGAAATGCATCTGAGTTGAGAAAGATAGATAAAGGAGAAATAAGTAGTGCTGAAGCTGAAGATTTTGTAGAACATTTGAAGAACATCCATGAGGAGGTGAGGAAGCATATTACCAAGATGAATGTGTAGTATAAGACTAAGGCAGATGAGAAAAGGAGGCATAAGGAATTTTAGGTTGGGGATGAAGTCATGGTTCATTTGCGGAAGGAGTGATTTCTGGTTGGTACATATAACAAGTTGAAAATGAAGAAGTTTGGGCCATGTAAGATACTAAAGAAGCATGATTCAGGAAATGCATATGAGGTAGAATTACCTATTGAGCTGAATATTTCACTAGTATTTAACATTTCAGATTTGACAGAGTATCATGAAGGAGGTTTTGAAGATGAGGTTGCAGCAGCATAGTGGAGTATTCTAGCAACCAGTTCTAATATCAAGGAGATTGAAGACATACTAGACAGTCATGTTGGTAGAAGCACAAGGAACAAGACATATGAAGAGTATTTGGTCAAATGGAAAGGATGACCTGTTGAAGATTCATCATGGCTAACAAAGGAGGAGGTTAACAGTCTTGGTTTTCCTCTGCACACCTAAGTCGTGATAGGGTCACTTCTCAAATTACCCCAAGTGTCTGATGCAGGAGCATCCTGGGTGTAAGAGCAATCTTGCATCACCCAAAAATATTTCTATTTTTGTATTCAATAAGGGCTATCTTGTGCAGAGCTACTATTTATGGAAACTTCCTATTTTTAGTAAGTTGGTCTTACAATCTTGGAATGTTCTAATTTCACATATGGAGGTTCATCTCAGTCATATCAGCCTACTAGCAAAGTTTCATGGCTAGATCAGGTCTAGTTTTGAAGATATTGAAGATTTTCGGTATTGGCAGCAGGGTATAGAAACTTCAAACTCAATTTTGAAGGCTTTAGAGGCCTCGGATGAGGTCAAAAATTTGGGTGACAAGTGCTTGTTCCAATCAACCCTGTAGAGCACTTCGTGGCATTTCCAAAATGGGGTTATAATAGCCAATCGAATCAACGGGTGATGACTTATGGTCTTCAAAAGTTGGGTCACCTGAATTGGCAGAAAATAAATTTTCTTCAAAATTTCTATTTGAGTTTCAAAACTCATTTTGAGCCAACTTTGATGTAATAAATTGTAAAATAAAATAATTCTAAGTTTGGTCTGCCCTAAGGGCTAAATTTCGAGAACCTTCTCGGAGCGGTGGAAATTGCCTATATAAAGAAGGCCCATAGTGTTATCTAGGGCAGTTCTGGGTAGTAGATCTGGGTATTGATTTGAGGCTTTGTCCTGTAGAATATTGTAAGAGAATTCCGATGTGGCTTTGCATATTGTAATTCTAAAAGTTTGTAATTCCACATTTGTGGAGATAATAAGAAGCCAATTTTATGTTCTTGCATATTATTGTTGTTGTTTCTCTATTTCTGTTATGTGTTTGTGGTATTAAGGGGAGCACCCTTCATCAAAATACCTCTGTAATATCTGAATCATCAATGGTAGAAATACAACTATATAAGCCAGAGGTTAGAAATGATACCATGGATGACCCTTAAGAAAAGGTGAATTTCCTTCTACAATTGTCCAACTCTATGCCCAAAAGCTTAAAAAATACAATATATACATACTCAACTGCACGCAGGTAGGAGTCAGAAAACCTAACTAGGGTTACAAAATTTTCATATTAGAATAACAAACCCTACATCTATCAAGTCTGATCATGAATGTAACTCTACAAATATGGCTAATCAGACCTCAGGTTTGCGTGCTCATCCTTGTACTACATCAACCTGCAGACAAGTGACCTGGATTCATCTACTTTCCTACACAAAGTCTCACCATGAATGCTCAAGCTGGTACTTTTCTAAGACAAGAATCAACCCATGAAGGCCACCCAAACTTCCTCATCATCTTCTTTTAACTAAAAATTTCCTAGAGACATAAATTCTTTGAGCTACCTCGCTGTTGTATCCCATTGAATCAATACTAGCAAAAAATCCCCGCAAAGATATTCAAATTTAAATTACAACGGCTAGCCGGTCATTTTAAAACATAACCGTCGATCTCTTTTAATTCCCCATAGATGAATGGTTGTGATGCACTGAGAAAACAACTTAAAACCTCTCTAAAAAGTCAAAAACACCATGGAAGTCAGTGGCCAATAGGAAGCGAACATGTCAACACCTCTCTCATTTTTGGACCCACCTCAAGCCCTTTTCTCTTTTAAGTCTTTCAGCGACTATGCGACTAAAGAATTCTAAGTCATGAGATCCTTTGGCTTACCCTGGTCTAGTCAAGCAGTTCAACGAATAAGGCTTTTCAGTAAATCACTGGGTCTTTTTACTAACCTTGGTTATATCCCGTGAACAAGAGAAATCCTTCAGTCGCCGATTCGCTGAATACTCCTTTAACCACTCATGAGAATCTGGCCTACATTAGGAAAACTAGCGATCGAAGATGATCACCAGATTGCTAAGAATTTTAGGGCCTCACTAACTTATCCTCTGATCTTATGAATACACACATTCATGTACTCGCCAGATCATTTAGAGTACTCCTATCTTATCACGTGAATGAGCAACCATAGAAGTTATCGGGGCCGCCAAACATTTTGTTAAACTTGGGCCTAGACTTGCCACCTATCAATCTTTTATTCTCTTTGATTGCCTCATCAGCAACACCTTGGCACCTCTCTGACATCAGACCCACCTAAGACAAGATTCTAATCTTACGGAGGGTGCAAGATCTCATACCCTTCAAATATTCTTTCAGATCATACGCCCATCATAGATCTTCATTAAGCCGCGACCCCACTTGGTATATCAGTCTACGTGGAAGTCCTCATTAGCACATAGAAACCAATCAAATTTGATCAAGTTAGCACACCTGACAGACTCAGACCCATGATCTACAGAAAGAGCATAAGACGGTTGTCGCTAAACCGCTGACTTAACTAGTGTGCATATTATCCTAGTGGTGTAGTGACAACCACAAAATCTTATTGTACTTTAACCTCCCGAAAGGATCAGGACCCACTAACATGTGTCTAATCA